>CM057105.1:13576380-13586380 GCA_029959045.1 Taenioides sp. WSHXM2023
CAGGTTTCGCTGGTGCAGACGGAGATGAGGCGTCATTATTCAGAGGAAAGCCCTTAAGTCTGAACTGTGCAGAAAAATGAGTTAGAAAAAGTTATTTTAATAGATCCATGAGAAAAATACCATTAATACAAAAGTTAGCTCTGTTAGCGCTGTTAGCTCCTTGGCAAACGGCTAGCATGTTAGCTTAGCCTTGAGCAGGAAGACGAAGGATTTTAAAGCTGAGGTAAACACTATAAAATGTTATTGTAGATTTGAACTGAACACTTCGAGACGCTCTGTTGTGCACACGCTTTGTTCGCTTTAGAATTGGTTACACTACGTCGTTTCCACCACCAAAAACATCACACAAAATCAACACAAAATACGATTCTACGAGCGTCAGTCCTGTACAAAAATCAGCTCAGAATGATCCGAAAAAAGAGGAACAAATCCACTAAATTATAAAGATTTCTCAGTTCATTTTGGAGTTTGTTTTTATAGTTTTTTCAAGTTTGAGTTCATTTCCAAAACCAGCCCCAAAAAAACAAAAAAAGACTCAAACGTCCCAAAAGTCTCGACGTTTCCGCGGCGGTTTCCAGTTATAAAAGTCCTCGTGCTGGTGAAGAAATACTCTGTCCGTTTAAATAGAATCACTCCAAGTTTCTGTTGAAATATCGATCAAAAATTCTCAAAAAAATATTCTAGAACAAGAATTATTTAAATCATTTATTGCTGAAAATTCAGAGAGTCCCCACACAAAAATAATGGTGATAAAAGCTATAAAAACGCTGCGTCGCTGTAGTAGTTTAAGGCACTTCAAGAAATGAGTCCAAAAGTCAAAAGAGTCGGTTTTTCTGCAGAGATGGTTGAGTTTGGCACAAAAGCCTCACCACTACTCCCTTTAAAACCTCCACTTTAACACCTCCACTTTAACACCTCCACTTTAACACCAGAGGAAGGTTTTCTCTTTTACAGGAGAAACACGAGCTTCATCTCATAGTGCTTTTGTTACGGTTGCTCCAAAATCCCATTTGGAGTTTTGTTTTGGAGATTTCATAAAGTTCTAGTGTCAAAACAGCACCACTTTTTTTTTTTTTACATCAGCCAAAAGTGCAAAGTGGTTTTTCATTTGGTCGATTCTTTGACTTAAATCAGATTCTCACAGGAAAAACAGGGCTGACATTTGCATAAGTGTTAAAGCTGCACTGCGTAACTTTTCTGGTGGAGAATGGTCTGATGGTCACCTGCTTGTTTCTATGGATACGTCATTGTTCTGGCTGGAATGTTCCACAGTGTGACTTTAAACAGCTCTACTTTACATTTATTCAATTACAGGTGGTTTTAGAGCTCAAAAATACCTCGAAAAACAAACATTCTGACTGTGAGCGGGGTCGCCTCTCCACAGATCTGACCTGGAACTTGGTCTGGTTTGGTCTCCATGAAGATAGAAAGGTTTAATGCCATACTGTGGAACATTCCAGACAAAGCACTAACATCTCCGTGGAGACAAGCGTTTGACAGACAAACCCTCCAACAGAAAAGTTACACAGTGCAGCTTTAAATTTCATATTTCACATCATAAATATGGTTTGGTAAATTCAAAACTCTAAAACTAAAACTCAGATTCAAAGGTCGTACTCGGCTTTGGTTTTCTTCAGGTCCGTTTTGTTTCAAAATCTTTTACGTTTTTGCTGATTCTAAAAGGAGTAGTGAGTGAGTCACTGGCGCCCCCCTGAGGGCTCCAGAGGGAGGGTCTCCTGTGGCTGTGCGTGCCCAGCCTTGGAGCTCTCTGCCTGGGGCCCATGGGCCGCGCCGCCCCCCGTCTCTGGAGCAGATTCTGGAGCTTCTGCAGATGTGCTTTCACTGCAGGTTTCTTCTGGTTTCTCTGCAGCGTCCTCGGCAGATCCCACTTTTGTGTTTGGAATTTCAGGTTCTTTTTCCAAACTTTTTTCAGAGTTTTCCAAAGTTTTCGCCACATTTTCAGATGTTGTTTCCATCATTTCTGGAGCAGATTTCTCTGAATCCTGCTCTCTGTCTGTGGTCTGTTCTTCTGCTTCCTCCTTGGCTTCTCCTTCGTTCTCTGTGAGCGTGCACGTGGCCCGGGGAGCGCCCGAGTCCCCCTCCTCACTGGTCTCCTCAGCAGATCTGGGCTCCTCGTTGGGTTCTTCATGGTTCTCCAGGTTGGGTTCCTGGTTGGTTCCAGGTTCCTCACCGTGTTCCTCGCTGTGTTCCATCTCATCGTTGGTTCTGGGCTTCAGGTGGATCCTCTGGTGTCGGACCAGACTGTGCTTCAGAGTGAAGGTCCTCTCACAGGTGGAGCACTGGTACGGACGTTCTCCTGAGGAACACAGGGACCATGAGAAACATATGAACCATAAACCAGGTAGAACAGGTCTGTGGCAGTGACACAGCAGCTTCAGCAGCTTCAGCAGGATATTTAAACCTGTGTAGTATAAATACTCGTATACTGCAGTACCTGTATGTGTTTGTAGTATAAATACTCATATACTGCAGTACCTGTATGTGTTTGTAGTATAAATACTCGTATACTGCAGTACCTGTATGTGTGTGTAGTATAAATACTCGTATACTGCAGTACCTGTATGTGTTTGTAGTATAAATACTCGTATACTGCAGTACCTGTATGTGTGTGTAGTATAAATACTCGTATACTGCAGTACCTGTATGTGATCTCATGTGGCGGGTCAGATCCTGGAGACTCCAGAACTTTTTCCCGCACACGTTGCAGATTTTTTTGCGTTTGTCGACTCGGCTGTTGGCTCCGCCCTGGCTCCGCCCCTCGCCTCTCGCCTGGCCCCGCCCCTCGTCGCTCGCCTGGCCCCGCCCCTCGGAGCCGCTCTCGTCGTCGCTCCGCCCCTCCTCTCGCTCTCTCTCCTCGGACTCGGAGTCGGCACTCTCCAGCTCGCTCTCCCCTCGCTCCTCTTGCTCCTCTGAGGCGCTGTCGGACATCTTCTCCTCCTCCTCTCGCTCCTCCTCTTCCTCTTCTGTCCTCTCCTCCGTCTTCTCGCTCTCTCGCTCCCTCTCCTCCGTCGCGCTCACCGTTTCTTCGTTGGCGTGGGCTTTCTCGTGGCGGGTCAAAGTGGCGCTGTAGCGGAAACTCTTGTGGCAGACGCGGCAGACATGTTTGAACTCTTTGGATGAGTCCGGGTTAGCGCCGTTAGCATTGTTAGGGGAGTTAGCTGGGGGCTGTTGTTCGTCCTGTGACGGGCCACTGGGGGCAGCACTGAGCTTAAAGTCGATGAGTTTACGTCCGAAGTTCAGGTCCAGACTTTTGTTGCTGTGATTATCGTCATCGTCGGCGCTCTCCGACTGAAAACAGAGAAGAGTTTAGAAGCACACATTTGTACTCGAGTACTTGTGCTCCTGCAGAACTTTTTCTCTGAAGGACGAAAATGAACGTGGAGCCTAAAATCACAGCACTGCTCTGTCTGATTTTATTATTAATGACTTTCTTAAACTGTTTGTGTGTAAATGCGCCACATGGACAAACACTGAGGATTATTCCGTTTACTTCGTGACCATTGGTGTAAAATTATTTATTACCTGATTTCTTTTTCAGGATTATTTTCACATTAATTAAGAACATAAATAAATATTTTATATTGTCATAAAAAAGTCCTGCTCCCTGTTCCTTTGAGCAGAACACTACAGTCACAACATGGCCACCGCAGCTGTCTGTTACTATAGGTTGCCGTGGCGATGGTCTCTGTTGTATTGACACATCCTGGTACCTTTGCGCTGCTGTTCTGTCTCTCTGTGCTGCTGCTCTCCAGCGCCTCCTGTGGCTGTGCTGACAGCTCGCTCTGATTGGCTGAGATCTGCTCCGGCGAAGCTCCGTCTGAAAAACACAAACACGAAGTCAGAGGTCAGAGGTCAGAGTGACTCTTCTTTAATCAGTCTGTGGTTTGGGGGCGTGTCCAGAACAGAAAAATCGGAACTTCTGACAAAGTTTGAGTTTCAGCCTCAAACTAAAGGCTCCGATGGCGTCGCGTCTGAAACTGCAGTGTTTTTAATCATTTCCTGTTTTACCTTGTTTGGGGTTGTGGGCGGGGTTCACAACAGCAGGCTCCTCCCCCTGAGGCTCTGATTGGACCGGAGGAGTGTTGGGGGTGGGGTTTGTCTCTGAGGGTTTTGGGTCAGATTCAGGAAGAACCGGCTCGGCTTCAGACTGAGACTCTAAAGGAGAGAAACATCTGCTTTAGTCCTGGTCCAGTTCCATTATAGACCTGGTTTAGTCCCATTATAGTCCAGTTCTGGTCCTGGTTTAGTCCCATTATAGTCCAGTTCTGGTGCTGGTCCAGTTCTGGTCCTGGTGTTGTACCTGCGCTCTCGTGTGAGCCCTCCTCCTCCTTCTTCACCAGCGTTCCGTTCCTCCTCAGAGTTCTGTTTGTAACTCCGTGTTTGCGCAGCAGGTGGCGCTCACAGTTGGACTTTGTGGAGAAGAAGGCGTCACATTTAGGACAGGGGAACGGCTTCTGACCTGAAGTTCAACAAACACAAAATAAACTCAGAATCAACAATAAAAAAAATCAAATAAACACTGAACCAGACTGTTCCTGAAGGTCTCCCACAGCTTCAGCTCCTAATAAAGCTCATTAAGGCCAGCAATCACAGCATTTGAATTCTGACCTCAAGTATCATGGCAACCAAAGAGCCAATCAGGAGTGAGGCTGTTGAAGGTCACGCCCCTTCACATCACTGGTTTACCAACGCTGTCAATCAAACCTGTTGCTAACACTAGTGGGAGGGGCCTCGGGGAAAGAAGGCGTCTGATAGGTCCGTTCTTAATGTTCAGATCTGGTCCAAACCCCAGGGTCATGTAGAGGGTCAAAGGTCAAAGGTCAGAGTGAGGAGCCTGACAGCAGCAGGTACAGAGAGAGGGGCCACGCTTTATACACACAAACTGAACTGGAGCCAGAGTCCATGGAGCCCAGTCACACCCATGAACACTTCCTGTTTGGAGCATGGCGGCTGGCGGGTTAGCTGTGTACATTTATATACTCCAGAAGGGGCATTAGTAGTAGTTTTTGCAGTAGTAGTAGTATAGCAAAAGGAGAAATTTAATGTGTCAACTGGACAGAGTTTATTTGGTCGAATACGTTTCTCATCCAAGCTGCTTCTTCAGTTCTGGTCAGATGCTGGTGGACACTGCTTTATATCTGCCTGAAGGGAGGAGCTTAATTACAATGAAAATTACTCTGAGACAACACATATTTAAATACAGTTTTAGTTAGTCAGGTAAATCTATTCAATATGGAGTTGTTTACAGTTTCTGTTAGTTCGGTGGGTCTATTCAATATGGAGTGGGAGTGGGGGAGTAGTTAGCAGAACCATTCAGGGCCATGATGGTGTTTTCACACCTCTGGACATGTCCTGGCTAGTCCCATTGTTTTCCCAGTTTGTTTTGATTTAGGTTTGAGGATAGAGTTATAGATGGGAGACAAATGATGTCTGAGACCCCCATTTCTGTTCAAGGAAGGATTCTCTTCCTTGACAAAAATAGCTTCTTTAACTCCCCTCTTAAACCAGTTCTTTTCTCTGGCCAAGATCTGGACCTCGCTGTCCTCAAAGGAGTGGCCTGTGGCTTTTAGGTGGAGATGTACGGCAGATTGCGGCCCACCCTGGTTTTCCCGTCTGTGTTGATACATCCTTTTGTGAAGTGGCTGTTTTGTTTCTCCAGTGTAGCGCCCCCTGCAGTCTTCACTACACTGAATGGAGTAGACCACATTGCTTTGTTTGTGGCTCGGTGTTTTGTCCTTAGGATGGACCAGTTTTTGTCTTAAAGTGTTTGTGGGTTTGAAATAGACTGGGATTTCATGTTGTCTGAAGATCCTCTGTAGTTTTTCGGAAACGCCAGCCAGGTAAGGAATAGTTACACCCTTTCTCCTGGGCTCTGGTTCTCTGTTGTCCTGTTTCTTTGCTCTCTTCGTTTTATTGAAAGCCCATTTAGGATATCCACAAACGGAGAGGGCTTTCTCCACGTGTTGTTCTTCTTTCTCCTTTCCCTCTGCGCTTGTAGGAACCACTTGGGCTCTATGTTGTAATGTCCGAATGACTCCCAGTTTGTGCTGAAGTGGGTGGTGTGAATCAAAAAGCAGATATTGGTCGGTGTGTGTGGGCTTCCTGAAGACCTCTACCTGGAGTCGCCGGTCTTCTCTTATCGTTACTGCACAATCTAAGAAGGCCAATGTGTTGTCCTTGGCATCTTCACGTGTGAATTTGATGTTCGGATCTACAGAATTGATATGTGCAGTAAAAGGTTCCAAATCTTGAATTTTGATTTTTGAGAAATTATCATCAACAAAGCGATACCAGTGCGTGGGTGGAGTGCCTGGATATGAGGCCATTGCACAGCCGTGGATTTGCTTGTAGAAGTTTCCTCTGAACTGGAAATAGGTGGTACTTAAACAAATTTCCAGCAGTTGGCAGATTTGGTCGGGTGAAAGTTTGGTTCTCTCTTCTAGCTTGGTATCCTCCAGTAGTCTCCTCCTTGCTGCCTCCACCACTACCGATGTAGGGATACAAGTGAAAAGAGAGGTCACATCAAAGGAAACCATTGTCTCATCCCGGTCAAACTGGAGATGCTTGATTTTGTTCACAAATTCGGCTGTGTTCTCAATGTGGTGCTCCGTGTTACCCACCAGCGGAGCCAAGATGGTTTTTAGGTGTTTGGCCATCTCTTTTCACTTGTATCCCTACATCGGTAGCGGTGGAGGCAGCAAGGAGGAGACTACTGGAGGATACCAAGCTAGAAAAGAGAACCAAACTTTCACCCGACCAAATCTGCCAACTGCTGGAAATTTGTTTAAGTACCACCTATTTCCAGTTCAGAGGAAACTTCTACAAGCAAATCCACGGCTGTGCCATGGGCTCACCGGTCTCCCCTATCATTGCAAACTTATACATGGAACAATTTGAACAGAGCACTGGCCTCATATCCAGGCACTCCACCCACGCACTGGTATCGCTTTGTTGATGATAATTTCTCAAAAATCAAAATTCAAGATTTGGAACCTTTTACTGCACATATCAATTCTGTAGAGCCAAACATCAAATTCACACGTGAAGATGCCAAGGACAACACATTGGCCTTCTTAGATTGTGCAGTAATGATAAGAGAAGACCAGCGACTCCAGGTAGAGGTCTTCAGGAAGCCCACACACACCGACCAATATCTGCTTTTTGATTCACACCACCCACTTCAGCACAAACTGGGAGTCATTCGGACATTACAACATAGAGCCCAAGTGGTTCCTACAAGCGCTGAGGGAAAGGAGAAAGAAGAACAACACGTGGAGAAAGCCCTCTCCATTTGTGGATATCCTAAATGGGCTTTCAATAAAACGAAGAGAGCAAAGAAACAGGACAACAGAGAACCAGAGCCTAGGAGAAGGGGTGTAACTATTCCTTACCTGGCTGGCATTTCCGAAAAACTACAGAGGATCTTCAGACAACATGAAATCCCAGTCTATTTCAAACCCACAAACACTTTAAGACAAAAACTGGTCCATCCTAAGGACAAAACACCGAGCCACAAACAAAGCAATGTGGTCTACTCCATTCAGTGTAGTGAAGACTGCAGTGAGCGCTACATTGGAGAAACAAAACAGCCACTTCACAAAAGGATGTATCAACACAGACGGGAAAACCAGGGTGGGCCGCAATCTGCCGCACATCTCCACCTAAAAGCCACAGGCCACTCCTTTGAGGACAGTGAGGTCCAGATCTTGGCCAGAGAAAAGAACTGGTTTGAGAGGAGGAGTTAAAGAAGCTATTTTTGTCAAGAAAGAGAATCCTTGAACAGAAATGGAGGTCTCAGACATCATTTGTCTCCCATCTATAACTCTATCCTCAAAGCTAAATCAAAACAAACTGGGAAAACAATGGGACGAGCCAGGACATGTCCAGAGGTGTGAAAACACCATCATGGCCCTGAATGGATATGCTAACTACTCCCCCACTCCCACTCCATATTGAATAGACACACTTAACTAACAGAAACTATAAACAACTCCATATTGAATAGACTCACCTGACTAACTGAAACTGTATTTAAATATGTGTGTCTCAGAGTAATTTTCATTGTAATTAAGCTCCTCCCTTCAGGCAGATATAAAGCAGTGTCCGCCAGCATCTGACCAGAACTGAAGAAGCAGCTTGGATGAGAAACGTATTCAACCAAATAAACTCTGTCCAGTTGACAAATTAAATTTCTCCTTTTGCTATGGATTCTACCTGGACGACTGAGGGATTCTACACACAAGTAGTAGTAGTAGTTTTTGCAGTAGCAGTATTTATAGTAGTACCGGCAGTATTTGCAGTAGTAGTGGCAGCAGTAGTAGTAGTACCTGCAGTAGTATGTAGTAGTATGTAGTAGTACTGTAGTAGTACTGTAGTAGTGTAGTACCTGTGTGTGTGAGCATGTGTCTCTGGAGCGACGAGGCCCAGGGGAACACTCGGGGACAGAAGGGGCAGGTCATCTTCTGGGCTGAGTTGGAGTAGGCGTTCTTCTTTCCTTTTGGAGCTTTGGGCTCCTCTTTAGGCTCTGACACAGCGTCCTCTGCAGGAGACACAGGGTATTACACCACAGACAGTGACAGACAGGGACAGACAGGGACAGACAGGGCCGGTGTTCAGAAACATAAAAACAGCACAGACACACTGACTCCCAAATGAGTCAGCGTCTTGAGTAACTTCAGTTTGTACAGATTTAGTTTTACACAGACACGTGTGTTGCCAGGTCAGTACCTCTCTTTCCTCCGCTCTGGGCCCCCTGCTGCGCCCCCTGCTGGGTCCCCTGGGTGCTCTGGGTGCTCTGGGTGCTCTGGGCGTTCTGCAGATACGGGCTAAACTTGTTAGCGTCGGTTGTAGCTAACATCTTCTCGACGCTGGCAAACTCTCCGCTGGACTCCAGGTCGAGGGCGGGGCCTTTAGGGGCCGGCTTCTTCCGAGGACGCTTCCTGAAACAGACGAGTTTAGAGCCTGAGTCACATGGCCACATGAAGCTTTACTGCGGAACATTTCACTTCAGATCGTGTTGTGTTATTCTTTAACAGGTGAAACTCACCTGGCCGGATCCTCGTCCTCTTGAGTTGCCTCTCTCTCTGGCTCCGCCCTCACCTCTGCACTTCCTGCTTTAGCCACGCCCCCTGGTGCCACTGTCGCCGCAGTGACCGTTTCCCGCCGCAGCAGGTCGGCTGCCGTGGAGACGGAGCTGATGATCTGAGCGATGGAGGCAAGCGGAGGCAGCTCTGAGGAGGCAGACGAAGGCTTCGGCAGCAGCGGCTTCAGACGAGCGGCCCGCAGACAGGAAGGGGTGGGACCTGCGGGGGAAGGGGCAGAGCCCGAGGGGGCGGGGCCCGAGGAGGACAGGAAACAGGCCAGGACGTTGGCGGCCATCTTGTCGTCTCTGGACGCGTCCGCCGTCTTCTCCTGTTTGACGTCGGGGTCGCGCCGCTGTCGTTTGCTCGGCACTGACAGGTCGATGGGTTCGTCGCTGGCCCCACCCCCTTCGACGAGCTCCAGCTTCACGCCGCACGTGGCGCCGCGAGACGCTTTGGCCGAAAAGTCCAGAGGCTGATCCGAGTCCGAGGGATAAACCGTCTCCAGCTTCACGCTCGGCAGCCCGTTCACCGCTCGGCTCTGGTTGGCGATGTTAGCGTTAGCGGTGACGTTAGCGACAGCGGCATTAGCGCCGAGTTTCGCCGGGGGCAGAGTCTGGATGTGCTCCTCAATCTCTCGCTCCTGCACCTCGGGGTGCTGCTTCAGGAGGTGGTGGATACAGTTTCGTTTGGCGAGGAAAGCGGCTCCACAGCGGCGGCACTCGAAGGGCTTCCTCTGGCAGCCGTTGTGCGTGCGCAGGTGGATCTGTAACGCACGGTACGACTTTAAATCCTCCCCACAGAAACGACACAGCGTCTCCGCCTCCTGCAGGACAAAAGAGGAACTACAGGTGAGACGTGGACACAGGACAGAGATGCTCCACAGACAGAGGAGCTCA
>CM057105.1:13591380-13703880 GCA_029959045.1 Taenioides sp. WSHXM2023
CAGAGAGAGACACACAGAGGGTGACACACAGAGGGAGACAAACAGAGACACAGAGGGAGACAGAGAGACACACAGAGGGAGACAGACAGAGGGAGACTCAGAGGGAGACAGAGAGACACACAGAGGGAGACAGACAAAGGGAGACTCAGAGGGAGACAGAGAGACACACAGAGGGAGACAGACAGAGGGAGACAGAGAGACACACAGAGGGAGACAGAGAGCTGAACAGAGGAGTCTGATCCCTCAGATTTTAGGAAGTTCTAAAATCCAAACTAAAGTTGGACCTGTGGCTCCGCCCTTCAGGCTCAGAGCAATCTGATTGGGCGTCGCTGCTGCCACCTGCAGGATGTGCTGGAGACCCGCGAGGTCCATGAGGGGCGGAGCCTCTGAGCCCATGGCCCCGCCCTCAGACTGAAGCAGGAAGCCGGTCTGAAACAGGGGCACGCCCAGAGCCAGCCCCAGAGAGAGTGCCTCCGTGTGGACAGAGGAGGGATCCACAGGGATGGTCTTTATACTGTCCAGACGAGCCTGCACCAGCTCCGCCTCCGAAGGGCCAACGGGGATCTGAAAAACCACAAACGAGAAGAGCGTGAGGCCGGGTTAAATGACACTATTGTCCTCTGCATTTGACCCGTGCATCTGACCCATCGCCAGTGAAGAGAAACATGTTTATTATTGGCACACAGAGTTTCAAAGAGTCCGTGTTTAAATCTCCATCTCGAAATGTCTCTGTTGAGCTAAAGGTAAAGGGAGCTTCGACTTCATGACATCACAAGGTGGAACAGAGCGTTTGGAACTTTGGAGATATAGACAGACTAATAATAAAGAGTTCCTCAAACATGAAACAAACAACTCCAGGTGTGTGTGAGGAGGAACAGCGTTAGAACATGAGTTTGTTTGACACAGAACCTTTAAAACTAAAACAAACCCAGATTCTCATCTCTCGTTTTGTCTCCAGAGGAACACCGACCTTAGAAGTGAGTTTGAGCCCCAGAGCCTCCAGAAAGCCCTCTTGCTCCTGGGTCTGCTCCTGGTCTGTGGTCTGGTCCTGCTCCTGGGTCTGCTCCTGGTCTCTGGTCTGGTCCGGCTCCTTGCTCTGCTCCTGGTCTCTGGTCTGGTCCTGGTCTTCGTCTACGGTCTGGTCTTGGTTCTCTTGGTGGTTCTTGGAGGAGGCTTTGAGTTCCTCGGCTACTGATTGGATGCTGGGCTTGTCGGCGGAGCAGTCGTGCAGGTCCAGAGCAGAGGAGAGAGGGAACGCTCGGTCACATGACTCACAAACGAAACGATGGAACTTTGAGATGCAACGACGCAGGTTTGTCTCACACCACACCTGAGGAGAGAGAGAGAGAGAGAGAGAGAAAAGAGAGGGAGAGAGAGAGGAGAGAGAAGAGAGGGAGAGGGGGAGGAGAGAGAGGAGAGAGAAGAGTGGGAGAGGGGGAGGAGAGAGAAGAGAGGGAGAGGGGGAGGAGAGAGAAGAGAGGGAGAAGGGAGAGAAGAGAGAGAGAGAGAGAGAGGGGGGGAGAGAGAGAGAGGGAGAAGGGAGAGGAGAGAGAGGGAGAGCGGGAGGAGAGGCGAGAGAGAGAGATGCAGAGGGACAAAGATTATGAAAATGCATTTAACTGTCCCCTAACCCAAACCATTGAATCCTAACCCCCCCGATTGGCCGTCCCCGTCCCTGCTTTCCTTTGATTGGCCGTCCCCGCCCCCGCTCTCCTCTGATTGGCCGTCCCCGCCCCCGCTCTCCTCTAGTGATGGCAGTTTTGAAACACGCTTTTCGACACTACTTCGAAGCCTCGAAACGCATGCGCTTCGAAGCAGTGTTCCAAAACGCGAGTCAAAACACTGGTCACGTGACTTAGACGTCTCATGAAACGCGTGACGTCACTCAAGTGGTTCATGAAACACTGCCGTTTTGAACGCGTTTCACTAGAGGCTCACGTCTCGAATCCAAAGTTTGATTGACAGGGATTTCAACGAACCACAAAGCAGCGCACCTGTCTCAACCTGCTCCCACAAAGTTTAAAAGATATTTTGGCGCGCTGCCCAATGTGGGTTTGTGAGAGGCGAGAGATCGTGAGATTTTGACAGAAATACTGATACTTTGATTAATAGTGAGATAGTGAGTTTATGCAGCTAGTTTAGACCACAGATTAGATAGACTGTAAAGTTACACTACTGCTACAGTAGCACAGCATAACTGCAGACGCCACAGTTGAAGTGGGAAATTATTTGCAAGACCCGTTTATTCCCCGCACCGCGGACCCACTTCTCTATTGGAAAGAGAGGGCAGTTATTTTTCCTCATTTATACAAACTGTCAAAAAAGTTTCTGGGCATACCTGCAACCAGTGTTCCATGTGAACGAGTCTTTTCAAAAACAGGGGAGGTATTAAACAAAAAAAGAACGCTTGCACCCCTCCACTGCCGAAAAAATTATATTTTTGAATAAAAACCTTGAAATCTGATTAATGCATAGCTTCCATGGCTTTATTTAATTTTATTTACACAAATTAATTCATAACATACACCTGCATACACTTACACAAACTTTATTAGAAACCATGTCAGATCAGGATGTGTTTTGTTGAGCCAATGTGGAGAAATACTGGGACATCACCACCAGAGGCCACTGTAGAGTCGTGATTCGAACAGTGATTCGAAGCCTCGAATCATTTGTTTCGAGTGCTTTGCTGGTTCATGAGGCTTCGTTTTGCCCATCCCTACTCTCCTCTGATTGGCCGTCCCCGCCCCCGCTCTCCTCTGATTGGCCGTCCCCGCTCCTGCTCTCCTCTGATTGGCCGTCCCCGCCCCTGCTCTCCTCTGATTGGCCGTACCTGTGCGATGAGGCTGAACTTGGCACAGGAGAAGTCAATGAAGGCGAGCTCGTTGAAGCCGGCGGGGATGGACGGGTTGTTCTGGATAAAGGGGCGTCCGCTCGGGTCCAGGGGGAGGAGCTTATGCACCGCTGCGTTGTGCCTCAAGAGGCCGCGGTGAGTCCGGAACGTGAGACAACACATGTCACATCTGAGGACAGAAGAAGAGACCAGAGATAAACCAGGACGATAAACCAGGACTATAACCGGACTATAACTGGTCTAAACCAGGACTATAAACAGACTAAACCAGGACTATAAACAGACTAAACCAGGATTATAAACAGACTAAACCAGGACTATAACCGGACTATAAACAGGACCAAACTAGGACTATAACCGGACTAAACCAGGACTATAAACAGACTAAACCAGGACTATAACCGGACTATAAACAGGACCAAACCAGGACTATAAACAGACTAAACCAGGACTAACAGGAGTGAAAGTCAGAGTGTGTGGTGCAGGAGTGAGGCACAGAGGAGGGGGGAGTGATGCTGCAGTTCTCTGTGTGTCCTGTGGGTGGAGCTCTCCTCTTAAACACAGAGCAGCTGCTTCAGAGCTAATCCTGGACTTTAGGCTAATGGCTAATGCTAACAGCTAATGCAGAGACAGACGGAGACATGTCCCGTCCACCGTCAGAGCAGAGGAGACGTGCCCCGTCCACCGTCAGAGCAGAGGAGATGTGGAGACATGTCCCGTCCACCGTCAGAGCAGAGGAGATGTGGAGACATGTCCCGTCCACCGTCAGAGCAGAGGAGATGTGGAGACATGTCCCGTCCACCGTCAGAGCAGAGGAGACGTGTCCCGTCCACCGTCAGAGCAGAGGAGACGTGTCCCGTCCACCGTCAGAGCAGAGGAGACGTGTCCCGTCCACCGTCAGAGCAGAGGAGACGTGTCCCATCCACCGTCAGAGCAGAGGAGACGTGGAGGCATGTCCCACATGTCCCGTCCACCGTCAGAGCAGAGGAGACGTGTCCCATCCACCGTCAGAGCAGAGGAGACGTGGAGACATGTCCCGTCCACCGTCAGAGCAGAGGAGACACGTCCCGTCCACCGTCAGAGCAAAACTGCTGATGGGACTTTAAATGAGATCAGCTTTAAATAACTAAAATGTTTTCAGAAATCTCCAAAAGTCACATTTACAAACACTTTTTCCAGAGATCCAACATGTGACCAGCCCCCAACAGAGAGGATGGGAGGGCATCTGACACACAGGGATACAGGAGGAGAGTGAGGACATTATTCTCCTCCATCCCCCTCTCCATCCCTCTCTTCTCTGTCCTCAGATCCTCTTAAGTCTCATTAAAGGATTTACAGCTAAATATTGTCTTCGCTCGTTCCATTCATCCTCCTCATCCCTCGCTCCTCTCCTCCTCCCTCGCTCCTCTCCTCCTCCCTCGCTCATCTCCTCCTCCCTCGCTCATCTCCTCATCCCTTGTTTTTCTCTCCTCCTCTTTACTCCTGAGAAACTGACTCGCCTCTTCACACTCAAGCAGGGACAGAAAAGTGTCTTTAATGGTCTATTTTTACTAGAATGTTTCAGCTCGTTCATTTCATCTCAAAGGCCTAAACCGCTCCTCCTCCTCCTCATCATCCCTCCCTCCTCATCCCTCTCTCCTCCTCCTCCTCATCTCCCCCTCAGCCGTGTGCGCTCCTTTTATTTCTGTGTCATTAGCCTGTTAGCATGTCTGGGCTTTAGCGCCGTATCCGTATGCGTGTTTATGTTTTTGGTGTATTTTGAGTGTGTTATTAGCCTGTTAGCATGTCCGTACCTTAGTGCCATATCCAGATGCGTGTTTGTGTTTTTGGTGTATTTTGAGTGTGTTATTAGCCTGTTAGCATGTCCGTATCCGGATGCGTGTTTGTGTTTTTGGTGTATTTTGAGTGTGTTATTAGCCTGTTAGCATGTCCGTATCCGGATGCGTGTTTGTGTTTTTGGTGTATTTTGAGTGTGTTATTAGCCTGTTAGCATGTCCGTACCTTAGTGCCGTATCCGGATGCGTGTTTGTGTGTTTTCAGTATGTTTATGTTTTTCTGTTATCAGCTTGTACCTTAGCGCACTGTTCACATGGGTTTTCAGGAGTTTTCTGTATGTTTATGCTGCATTTTTAGTTTGTTTTTGTTGTGTTGTCAGCCTGTGTTACCTTAGCACCGTATCCGGGTGTGTGTTCATGTGTTTCTCAGTGTGTTTTTGTTGTGTTTTAGTGTGTTATTAGCCTGTTAGCATGTCCGTACCTTAGCGCCGTATCCGGGTGCGTGTCCATGTGCGCGTCCAGCTCCAGTCTGGATGTGAGGACTTTGAAGCAGATTGGGCAGGGCAGCTCTTCTTCTACTGTTTTAGTGGGAGTCACAGAGTCCTCGACAGACGCCTCCTCCACCGTCTGCACACACACACACACACACACGAGGAATGACACACGAGTCACGACACACGAGTCACAGCACACGTCACAGGACACACGAGTCACGACACACGAATCACAGCACACGACACACAACACACAAGTCACAGCACACGACACACGAGTCACGACACACGAGTCACAACACACGAGTCACAACACACGAGTCACAACACATGACACAGGACACACGAATCACAGCACACGACACACGAGTCACAACACACAAGTCAGCACACGACACACGAGTCACAGGACACACGAGTCACAGCACACGAGTCACAGCACACGAGTCACGACACACGAGTCACAGCGCACGAGTCACGGCGCACGAGTCACGGCGCACGAGTCACGGCGCACGAGTCACGGCGCACGAGTCACGGCGCACGAGTCACAGCGCACGAGTCACAGCACACGAGTCATGGCACACAAGCCACGACACACGTCATGACACACAAGCCACGACAGGAGAAGGAAAGAATCACATCTGTTTGAGTTTGTAAATGTGTTTAAAGTGACTCACATCTGTGTCTCGTGGAAACATTTAAGGTTTTTATCAAACACTAAAAACTACAACTCAGCATAAGAACCTCACACACGTCACACGTCACACGTCACACTTCACACTTCACACTTCACACGTCACACACCCCCCCCCTTTACCTTCTTGCTGGGCGGCTCCTCGCCCTCCTCCCCCCCCCTCCTCTTCACACTCGGCCGTCGGCGTTTGGAGGGGGAGGGGGACGGGGGGCTGAGCAGCACCAGGCCACTTGCCGGATCCTTCTCATGGATCTTCATGTGTCTGAAACGAGACAACAGCAGGACTGAAGCAGGACTAAACCAGGACCGAACCAGGACTGAAGCAGGACTAAACCAGGACCGAACCAGGACCAAACCAGGACTAAAGCAGGACTGAAGCAGGACTAAACCAGGACCGAACCAGGACTAAACCAGGACCAAACCAGGACTAAAGCAGGACTGAAGCAGGACTTTTAAACCAGGACCGAACCAGGACTGAAGCAGGACTAAACTAGGACCGAACCAGGACCAAACCAGGACTAAAGCAGGACTGAAGCAGGACTAAACCAGGACCAAACCAGGACCAAACCAGGACTGAAGCAGGACTAAACCAGGACCGAACCAGGACTGAAGCAGGACTAAACCAGGACTAAAGCAGGACTGAAGCAGGACTGAAGCAGGACTGAAGCAGGACTAAACCAGGACCGAACCAGGACTGAAGCAGGACTGAAGCAGGACCGAACCAGGACCGAACCAGGACCAAACCAGGACTAAAGCAGGACTGAAGCAGGACTAAACCAGGACCGAACCAGGACTGAAGCAGGATTAAACCAGGACCAAACCAGGACTAAAGCAGGACTAAAGCAGGACTGAAGCAGGACCGAACCAGGACTACAGCGGGTCCGTCTCGTGGATCTTCTTGTGTCGAGTACAGTTGGTGGGGGTATCTTTATCTTTATGTATCGGCCGATTCCAGACACTGAAACTGTATTTTATTTTATTTTCCTTTAAACTCAAAACAAATCAGACCCTGAAGTGTGTGCCGATATCCCATAGTCCAGTACAGTATCGTATCGGCGCATCCCTGATTCTGATACTACAGTATTCTATAGAGAAGGAAGCGGGTCACAGGACTCTGAATCTGCACATGAGTCAGATGCCCTCCCACATGTTGGGGTGTGTCAGATGCCCTCCCACATGTTGGGGTGTGGTTGGAGCTCATCAGTGACAGAGACCAGAGAGAGAGAGAGACGCCAACAGAAGCAACAGTAGTAGTAGTAGTAGTAGTAGTAGTAGTAGTAGTAGTAGCAGTAGTAGTAGTAGTAGTAGCAGTAGCAGTAGTAGTAGTAGGAGTAGCAGTAGCAGTAGTTCTAGCAGTAATAGTAGTAGCAGTAATATTACTCCTGTGATACTGTGACGAGGAGCAGGTCGTTGGTGTATTTTTAGTTTGGAGGTGAAAGGTCAAACCCAAAAGTGCCTGGGGTCAGGTGACCGAGCCTCAGCCAATCAGAATAGAGAACACAGAGTGAACGGGCCAATGAGAGTGCAGGACAGAGGCTGAGTCAGCGCTGCCCACTCAGACAGCTGCACTCACCTACACTGCACTATTACTACTACTACTACTGCAGTACTATAATGAAGTACTTTACTGTAGTAGTACTGTGGAGAAATACACCTGTACTCCACTGACTCTAAGTCCTGATCTGGTGTTCTGATGTTCCTCCTCAAAAACAGACCTGGAGTTGTGTTTGTTTCATTCACATGTTTGAGGAACTCTTTATTATTAGTCTGTCTACATCTCCAAAGCTCCAAACGCTCTGTTCCACCTTGTGATGTCATCAAGTGGTAGTTTTCAAGTGAACAGCTCCTTTTACCTTTAGTTCAGCAGAGATTGAAATGATCCAAATGATTCTAGTGAAGGTGTGTGGAGTTTAAAAACACAGTGGAGCACTTCCTGTATCACCACATGATGACATCACAAGGTGGAACAGAGTGTTTTCAGTTTGAGAGAAGAACTCGTGTTAAATCTGCAGGTTTGTGTGTTAAACATGTGAATGAAACAAACACAACTCCAGGTGTTTGTCACGAGGAAACGACAGTAGAGCAGAGCAGAGGATCATGGGACATTTCAGAGTGTGGAGATTAAACTTTAATGACGTCTCATTAAAGTAATTTAGTCCTTTTATGGGCAAAGGAAACAAAGGAAGGATGAGTCCAGATCTGATTGGACAAACCCATTTCCTGAATGGTCAAAGCTGTGATCTGATTGGCCGAGAGAGTTCAGATCGTTTTGATGTTTTAGAGAAACAGGAAGAAGCTCCACGCTCCACTGATGCCCACATAATCCAGTCCGGGTCCAGTCCGGGTCCAGTCCGGGTCCAGTCCGGGTCCAGTCCGGGTCCAGTCCGGGTCCTCACCGGTGCATGTTTCCGTTGGTGGTGAACGTCTGTCCGCACACGGAGCACTTGTACGGTCTCTCGCCGCTGTGCACGAGCATGTGGCGGTCCAGGCTGGAGGCGGAGCTTAGACACTTCCCGCAGATGCTGCAGCTGTGGTCCGATGCCCCGGTGTCCGCATTGTGCTGTAAGAGCCAGATGCCCTCCCGTTAGCGTGTGTGAACGCAGACTTCAGATCTGCTAATGACTCAGACTCCCATGAGCCCGACCCAGATGCCCTCCCCGTGTGTCAGATTGCCCCGGATGCCCTCCCACCTGTCGGATGTGCATGGTGAGCTGGTGTTGGGTCTGGCAGTTCTTGTCACAGAGCGGACACACAAACGCACTGTCGTCTTTGGAGTCCTGAAGAAAACACAAAAGAAAGAGTGAACACACAAACACACACACACACACACACACACACACACCCACACCCACACACCCACACACACACTCTTTCTTTAGTCAATCTCCTGTGATTTTCCACATTAAACCACATTAAATGGTGTCCCATGTGTCCTTAAATGTGTGGAATCCCTGGTTCAGTCCTCGTTTAGTCCTGGTCCGGTCCTGGTCTGGTCCTGGTCTGGTCCTGGTCCTGGTCCTGGTCCTGATCTAGTCCTGGTTCGGTCTGGTCCTGGTCTGGTCCTGGTCCTGGTCCGGTCCTGGTCCAGTCCTGGTCCTGGTCCATGGGTGTATTCTAGTCTCTGTCTTGTTCTGATCCAGTTGGTTCTAAACACATTCAGGTTCTGCTCGGTCCTGTCAGGGACTTTTTTTAGGACCCAGACCTGAGGAACATGAGGATCTGGTTTTGATATTTTTTAGTTTCTGATTTTTGATTCTTTAGAGAAAAACATTTACTTCTTCTTCATTTTTAAACGCGGAGCTGAAGACCAAGACGAACTCTGGAGTTTCACGATGAGAAAAGCTCAGAGACTTTGGGCTGACTCAGCGAGAGAGAATTCCTCCGTCACAATGAAAGCCACACTTCCTGTTTCCTGTGCGGACAGGAAGTGATGACGCCAGCGGGAATGTGGCCCGCGGCGAAAGAAAGAGAAAGACAGAGAGAGGGGAGTGCGAGGAGAGGAGAAAGAACCAAGCAACACAAAAGACAAGAGAGGGAAGAGGAAGAAAGAGAGAGAAGAAAAGAGGAGAAAAAGAAGAGGGAGATAAGAGGAGAGAGAAACAGATAAGAGGAGAGAGAAACAGATAAGAGGAGAGAGAAACAGATAAGAGGAGAGAGAAACAGATAAGAGGAGAGAGAAACAGATAAGCGGAGGGAGAGAAACAGAAGAGGAGAAAGAGATAAGAGGAGAGAGAAACAGATAAGAGGAGAAAGAAACAGATAAGAGGAGAAAGAAACAGATAAGAGGAGAAAGAAACAGATAAGAGGAGAGAGAGGAAGAAAGAAGGAGGAGAAAAGAGGAGAGAGGAGAGAGAAGGGGGGAGGCAGACCAGTCAGAGGGAGGTAGAAAAGAGAAAGAGGAATAAGAGAGAAAGAGGACAGAGAAAGAGAAGGATAGCGAGGGAGGAGGAGAGGAGTCTGACCTGTGTGCGCCTCTGGTTCCTGCTAGGGGGCGCTCTCATGGCAGACGTCAGGGTCTTGGTGGGAGACGGACTGAGGCAGAGACAAAAATCAAAATTAAACTCTTTTATTTATTTGGACTGAAGATCGTTTACAGTTTTAAGAGTGTGGAGGTTTAAGGCGCTTTTAAAAGTGGTTTTCTTGTGTTTTTGTTGCTTTTTGTTGAGTTTCATTGCGTTTTGTCGCATGTCGTTGAGTGTCGTTGCATTTTCGTTGCGTTTTCGTTGTGTTTTCGTTGCATTTCGTTGCATGTCATTGCGCATTGTGTTTTTGTCGCGTGTTGTTGCGTTTCGTTCCGTGTCGTTGCGTTTCGTTCCGTGTCGTTGCGTTTCGTTCCGTGTCGTTGCGTTTCGTTCCGTGTCGTTGTGTTATGTTGCGTGTCGTTGTGTTTCGTTGCGTTTTGTTGCGTGTCGTTGCGTTTCGTTGTGTTTTGTTGCGTGTCGTTGTGTTTCGTTGTGTTATGTTGCGTGTCGTTGTGTTATGTTGCGCGTCGTTGTGTTTCGTTGCATTTCGTTGCGTTTTGTTGCGTGTCGTTGCGTGTCGTTGCGTTTCGTTGCATTTCGTTGTGTTTTGTTGCGTGTCGTTGCGTTTCGTTCCGTGTCGTTGCGTTTCGTTCCGTGTCGTTGCGTGTCGTTGTGTTTTCGTTGCGTGTCGTTGCGTTTCGTTGCGTTTTCGTTGCGTTTTCGTTGCGTTTCATTGCGTGTTGTTGCATGTCATTGCGTTTCGTTCCGTGTCGTTGCGTGTTGTTGTGTTTTCGTTCCGTGTCGTTGCGTTTCGTTCCGTGTCATGTTGTGGCGTTTTCGTTGCGTGACGTTGCGTTTTCGTTGCGTGTCGTTGCGTTTTCGTTGCGTGTCGTTGCGTTTTCGTTGCGTGTCGTTGCGTTTTCGTTGCGTGTCAGACCTTGGCGAGGGGCCGGCTGAATTGGCAGACGCGGCGCTCTCACATGGCTCCTCCCCCTCTCCATTTATGGTTGATGATGACATCACCCCCGATGACATCACCGCTGACATCATCTCGTTTATGGAGGACAGGTCTCCGGTCTCAGGTCTGGTCTCGGGCCTGGTCTCGGGTTCTGGTTCAGTCTCCATCGGTTCCTCTGATTCTCCATTTGTTAACTTTTCTTCTGGATTTGACAAACCGTTCATTATTTCTGTGAAGAAATTAAGAAATTAAAATCAGGGTCTAAACCAGGACTAAACCAGGTCTAAACCAGGTCTAAACCAGGTCTAAACCAGGTCTAAACCAGGGTCTAAACCAGGTCTAAACCGGAACTAAACAAGGACTAAACCAGGTCTAAACCAGATCTAAACCAGGTCTAAACCAGGGTCTAAACCAGGTCTAAACCAGGTCTAAACCAGGTCTAAACCAGAATTAAACAAGGACTAATCCAGGACTAAACAAGTCTAAAGCAGGTCTAAAGCAGGTCTAAACCAGGGTCAGTACCGTTGTGGGTCTCTTGTGGTTTCAGGTCTGGACTCTGGTCGGGGTTCAGGTCTGGACTCAGGTCTCTCGGTTCCTCGCTGTTCTCCATCACTGAAACAAAACAAACACAAATGATACAAACAAACATCTGTTCAAACAGTGAAGTGCTTTGCCCAACGACACAACAACAACGAGTTCTGCAGGACTCAAACCAGTGACGCAGCGGCGTGTGGGCAGATGCTCAGCCACTGTGCCACCGCTGTCCCTCTGAATATGAAACACAGAACCTCCGAGGAGTCTGGAATATTCCAGCGTTTGTACAGGAGAAGAAGAGGAAGAGGAGAGGATGAGGAGAGGAAGAGGATGAGGAGAAGAAGAGGAGAGGAGAGGAAGAGAAGAGGAAGAGGAGAAGAAGAGTAAGAGAAGAGGAAGAGGATGAGGAGAAGAAGAGAAAGAGGAGAGGAAGAGGAGAGGAAGAGGATGAGGAGAGGAAGAGGAGAGGAGGAGGAAGAGAAGAGGAAGAGGAGAAGAAGAGGAGAGGAAGAGGATGAGGAGAAGAAGAGGAAGAGGAGAGGAAGAGGAGAGGAGGAGGAAGAGAAGAGGAAGAGGAGAAGAAGAGGAAGAGGAGGGGAAGAGGAAGAGGAGAGGATGAGGAGAGGAAGAGGATGAGGAGAAGAAGAAGGAGAGGAAGAGGAGAGGAAGAGGATGAGGAGAAGAAGAGGAAGAGGAGAGGAGGAGGAAGAGAAGAGGAAGAGGAGAAGAAGAGGAAGAGGAGAGGAGGAGGAAGAGAAGAGGAGAAGGAGAGGAAGAGGAGAGGAGGAGGAAGAGAAGAGGAAGAGGAGAGGATGAGGAGAAGAAGAGGAAGAGAAGAGAAGAGGATGAGGAGAGGAGGAGGATGAGGAGAAGAAGAGGAAGAGGAGAGGAGGAGGAGGAGGAGGAGGAGAAGAGGAAGAGGAGAGGAGGAGGAAGAGAAGAGGAAGAGGAGAAGAAGAGGAAGAGGAGAGGAGGAGGATGAGGAGAGGAAGAGGAGAGGAGGAGGAAGAGAAGAGGAAGAGGAGAGGATGAGGAGAAGAAGAGGAAGAGAAGAGAAGAGGAAGAGGAGAAGAAGAGGAAGAGGAGAGGAGGAGGATGAGGAGAAGAAGAGGAAGAGGAGAGGAGGAGGAGGAGGAGGAGGAGAAGAGGAAGAGGAGAGGAGGAGGAAGAGAAGAGGAAGAGGAGAAGAAGAGGAAGAGGAGAGGAGGAGGATGAGGAGAAGAAGAGGAGAGGAGGAGGAAGAGAAGAGGAAGAGGAGAAGAAGAGGAAGAGGAGAGGAGAAGAAGAGGAGAGGAAGAGGAGAGGAGGAGGAAGAGAAGAGGAAGAGGAGAAGAAGAGGAAGAGGAGAGGATGAGGAGAAGAAGAGGATGAGGAGAAGAAGAGGAAGAGGAGAGGAAGAGGAGAGGAGGAGGAAGAGGAGAGGAGGAGGAAGAGAAGAGGAAGAGAAAGAGGAGAGGAAGAGGAGAGGATGAGGAGAGGATGAGGATGAGGAGAAGAAGAGGAAGAGGAGAGGAAGAGGAGAGGAGGAAGAGAAGAGGAAGAGGAGAAGAAGAGGAAGAGGAGAAGAAGAGGAAGAGGAGAGGAAGAGGAGAGGAGGCGGAAGAGAAGAGGAGGCGGAAGAGAAGAGGAAGAGGAGTGGAAGAGAAGAGGAAGAGGAGTGGAAGAGAAGAGGAAGAGGAGAAGAAGAGGAAGAGGAGAAGAAGAGGAAGAGGAGAGGAAGAGGAAGAGAAGAGGAAGAGGAGAGGAAGAGGAGAGGAGGAGGATGAGGAGAAGAAGAGGAAGAGGAGAGGAAGAGGAGAGGAGGAGGAAGGGAAGAGGAGAGGGGGAGGATGAGGAGAAGAAGAGGAAGAGGAGAGGAAGAGGAGAGGAGGAGGAAGAGAAGAGGAAGAGGAGAAGAAGAGGAAGAGGAGAGGATGAGGAGAAGAAGAGGAAGAGGAGAGGAGGCGGAAGAGAAGAGGAAGAGGCGAAGAAGAGGAAGAGGAGAGGAAGAGAAGAGGAAGAGGAGAAGAAGAGGAAGAGGAGAGGAAAAGGATGAGGAGAAGAAGAGGAAGAGGAGAGGAAGAGGAGAGGAGGAGGAAGAGAAGAGGAAAAGGAGAAGGAGAAGAAGAGGAAGAGGAGAGGATGAGGAGAGGAAGAGGAAGAGGAGAGGAAGAGGATGAGGAGAAGAAGAGGAAGAGGAGAGGAGGAGGAAGAGAAGAGGAAGAGGAGAGGAAGAGGATGAGGAGAAGAAGAGGAAGAGGAGAGGAGGAGGAAGAGAAGAGGAAGAGGAGAGGAGGAGGATGAGGAGAAGAAGAGGAAGAGGAGAGGAGGAGGAAGAGAAGAGGAAGAGGAGAGGAGGAGGATGAGAAGAAGAGGAAGAGGAGAGGAAGAGGAGAGGAGGAGGAAGAGAAGAGGAAGAGGAGAGGAAGAGGAAGAGGAGAGGAGGAGGAAGAGGAGAAGAAGAGGAAGAGGAGAGAAAGAGGAAGAGGAGAGGAGGAGGAGAGGAGGAGGAAGGAGAGGAAGAGGAGAGGAAGAGAAGAGGAAGAGGAAGAGGAGAGGAAGGAGAGGAAGAGGAGAGGAAGAGCTGAAGAGGAAGAGGAAAAAGAGGAAGAGGAGAGGAAGAGGAGAAGAAGAGGAAGAGGAGAGGAAAAGAAGTGGAAGAGGAGAGGAAAAGAAGAGAAGAGAGGAAAAGAAGAGAAGAGAGGAAAAGAAGAGACGAGAGGAGAGGAAAGAAAAGAATGAGGAGGAAAAGAAGAGAACAAGGAGAGGAAAAGAAGAGAGGAGAGGAAAAGAAAAGACGAGAGGAAAAGAAGAGAAAGAGGAGAGAAGGAGAGGAGAGGAAAAGGAGGAGGAGAGGAGAGGAGAGGAGGAGAGAAAGAGGAGAAGAGGAGGAGGAGAGACAAAATGTGAATGAAAGAAACAAAATGGCAGAAAAAGAAACGTTTATTTATTGGAAACAGGGCGATGGAGAAACAGGAAGTGGAGGTAATGGGCACTTCCTGTCAGAGTCGCCCACAGGAAGTGCCCTCCAGGACTCTAACGGTTTAGTCCAGACCAGGTCCAGACCAAGTCCAGACCAAGTCCAGACCCAGACCAAGTCCCTGGGGTTTGTGTGTGTCGTCGTAATGCTCCATGTGTCCACTAGGAGACCATGTGCTCGACTCAAACCCAAAAGAAAAGAGAAAAAAAGAGAAAGACAAAAAGAGAGAGATGAGAGCAGAGGGGGTGAAAAAGAAAGCGGAGGGAAAGAGAGAGAGAGGAGAGCAGAGGGAGTGAAAAAGAAAGAGAAGGGAAAGAGAGAGACGAGGTCGGGGGGGTGTAACAGGAGTCTACTGCATCTGTTCAGAACCATCAACCTCTCACAGAAAGAGAGAGAGAGGGAGGAGAGGAGAGGGGTTAAAGAAGGGCAGAGAGGGGGGCGGAGGAGAGGAGGGGACAAGAAGAGAGGGAGAGAAGGAGGAGGAGGGGGAAAGAAGAGAGGGAGAGAGAGGAGGAGGGGGAAAGAAGAGAGGGAAAGAGAGAGGAGGAGGAGGAGGGGAAAAGGAGAGAGGAGGAGGAGGGGGAGAAAGAAGGAGGAGAGGAGAGGGAGGGGGAGAGAGAGAGAAGGAGGAGGAGGGGGAGGGGGAAAGGAGAGAGGGAGAAAGAGGAGGAGGAGGGGGAAAGGAGAGAGGGAGAGAGAGGAGGAGGAGGGGGAAAGGAGAGAGGGAGAGAGAGGAGGAGGAGGAGGGGGAGAAAGAAGGAGGAGAGGAGGGGGAGGGGGAGAGAAGAGGAGAGGATGGATGGATGAACTGCTGAACAAACAGACTGATGGTGTGTCACAAAATGTCTCCCAGATGCCAGATGCCCTCCCACGATCAGATCAACTTTGAACAGCTGGAAAAAATCCAAATCCTAAAGGCAACAGAAGAAGTAAAAGTAGTAAAAGTAATAGAAGTAGTAGCAGTAGTAGTAAAAGTAGTAGTAATCGTAGTAGCGTCTAAATTAGAGGGGAAAATGAGTCCTCCGTTTTCATATTAAAGCGTTTTATTGTCAGAGAATCAGGAAGTGCACATTAGCATGCTAGCTGTTAGGTTTGCTTGACTGATGGAGCAGCAGCTCTACATCTGGCGCACGGCAAACGCACAAACAGGACGTCCTTATTTAGTTGTGGCTTCGTTTGTGGTACGTTTTACTTGGACTTGGTTGGACTTGGCTGGACTTGGGTGGACCCGGTTGGACCCGGTTGGATAAAGACACAAATCGTCCCAAAACTAAATATCGAAGATCACAGATTTTTCTCATATGGAGCAGCCCAAGACGGAAAAGGAAGAGAAATGATCGAAACACGACCTAAAAACAGGAGCGATGGAGGGAGTGATGGAGGGAGCGATGGAGGGAGCGATGGAGGGAGCGATGGAGGTGAAGCGGCAACAGGAAGTGAAGCCATGCCACAGGAAGCAGCAGGATTTCAAAATAAAATGGCTCCAAATGTGAAAGGGGGGGAAATGAGAGCGGCTGATTGGACGATGGAGAGGCACACGAGCCAATCAGGGCCAGGGAAAGCGGCGGAGGGCGAGGCATAGTTACCTGTTGCTATAGTGACGCTGGGAGAGGGCGGGGCTTATCACACTGTGGAGAAAAAACCAGGGTCAGTCACAAAGCTAACAGAGGCTAATGCATGAGCTAACAGAGGAGCTCACACAGGAGCTAACACAGGAGCTAACAGAGGAGCTAACGGAGGCTAATGCAGGAGCTAATGCACGAGCTAACAGAGGAGCTAACAGAGGAGCTAACACAGGAGCTAACACAGGAGCTAACACAGGAGCTAACACAGGAGCTAACAGAGCAGCTAGCAGAGGAGCTAACAGAGGCTAATGCAGGAGCTAATGCACGAGCTAACAGAGGAGCTAACAGAGCAGCTAACAGAGGAGCTAACAGAGGCTAATGCTAACAGCAGGTGAGTGTCACAGGTGCAGATGTGTGACCTGGTTTCTGGTTCAGATCTCGGTCATTCCTGGGCCTATCCACATGAAACAAAAACTATCTCAAAGTTCAGGTTCTTCTCTGTCACGAGAAATAAACTAAAGTCACAAGATTTTTTCACAACAGCTTCAGAAAGTGAAGTCGTTATTGAACCGTGAGTGTTTCAGCTGAACGGACTTTACAGCAGAAGATTCACATGTAGAACACAGTTTGTGGAGCTGAGGAGGAGAAGCATCTGAGGAGCTGAAGATCTGGAGTTCTACACAGAGAAACACAAACACACGACTCTCTGTCCACAACAAAGGACAAAACCAACACCGTAAACACGAAGGTTCAAACCTGGAGCAGGATCACCCCAAAAACATTAAAAACAGGAAAGAAAGAGTACCATAAAGTGATAATGAGTGACAGGAGCAGACAGGGGCAGACAGGGGCAGACAGGGGCAGGCAGGGGCAGGCAGGGGCAGGCAGGGGCAGGCAGGGGCAGGCTGCAGCTGTCTCTCCTCCATATGGGACAGACAGATCCACCTCTGACCAGCAGGGGGCCACACACACACTCACTGTTTATAAGGCTGATGGAGAGAACAGGGACGGACAGAGAGAAAAGAGGAGAGAGAGAGACAGAGAAAAAAAGAGAGACAGAGAGACAGAGAAAGAAAGAGAGACAGAGAAAGAAAGAGAGAGAGAGAGACAGAGAGAGAGAGAGAGAGAGAGAGAGAGAGAGAGAGAGAGAGAGAGAGACAGAGAAAGAGAGAGAGAGAGAAAGAGAGAGAGAGAGGAGAGGAGGAGAGGGCATCTGACACACGGGGAGAAGACAGACAGAATATCTGATCTGAAGCCTGTGATCTGATACAGCAGCAGCAGCAGTAGTAGTAGTAGCAGTAGTAGCAGCAGCAGTAGTAGTAGCAGTAGCAGCAGTAGTAGTAGTAGCAGTAGTAGTAGCAGTAGTAGTAGTAGCAGTAGTAGCAGTAGTAGCAGTAGTAGCAGTAGTAGCAGTAGTAGCAGCAGTAGCAGCAGTAGTAGTAGTAGCAGTAGTAGCAGCAGCAGTAGTAGTAGCAGTAGTAGCAGCAGTAGTAGTAGTAGCAGTAGTAGCAGCAGTAGTAGCAGCAGTAGTAGCAGTAGTAGTAGCAGTAGCAGTAGTAGCAGTAGCAGCAGTAGTAGTAGCAGCAGTAGTAGTAGCAGCAGTAGTAGTAGCAGTAGCAGTAGTAGTACATGCAGTAGAGCAGAAGGAGGAGAATGTGTGACAGGCACAGACACGTGTGGAGCCTGAGGAGAACAACTGTAACTGTATCATACTAGAGTACGAGTACTACGAGTACTACTGCTACTACTACTACTACTGCTACTACTGTATCAGATCACAGGCTTCAGATCAGATATTCTGTCTGTTTTCTCCCCGTGTGTCAGATGCCCTCCCCGTGTGTCAGATGCCCTCCCCGTGTGTCAGATGCCCTCCCTGTAGTGTTCAGAAGTACATGGGATGAGTCCTGATATATTGCTGCTGTTGTGTCGTTAGGCAAGACACTCGGCCCCATCTGAGTTCTGGGAGTTGTGCCGTGTGTTTCTCAGTGGAACAGAATCCTGCAGAACCAGCCCGACCGCGCCACACTCAGGCCGCGCTCTGATTGGCCGGCTCACCCGTCAGTCAGCACAGGCTGTGCTCTGATTGGCCCAGAGAGTGTGAGAGCCCGCCCCCCGTATCTGTGCTGAGTCAAACAAGTTTAAACTCGCTTCAGAAACAAGACCCAGAGATCCAGAGACCAGGACTAAACCAGGTCTAAACCAGGTCTAAACCAGGTCTAAACCAGGTCTAAACCAGGACTAAACCAGGTCTAAACCAGGTCTAAACCAGGTCTAAACCAGGTCTAAACAGAGACCAGAGACCAGGACTAAACCAGGACTAAACCAGGACTAAACCAGGTCTAAACCAGGTCTAAACCAGGTCTAAACCAGGACTAAACCAGGACTAAAGCAGGACTAAACAGAGACCAGGACTAAACCAGGACTAAACAGAGACCAGGACTAAACCAGGACTAAACCAGGACTAAACCAGGACTAAACCAGGACTAAACCAGGTCTAAACCAGGTCTAAACCAGGTCTAAACAGAGACCAGGACTAAACCAGGACTAAACCAGGACTAAACTGGGTCAAATGGAACAACTAAACTGGGTACGGGAGGGCATCTGACTCTGGCTGACAGGGGGCAGCAGCTGTCGGCCGACAGGTGGAGCAGACAGGAGCCCATTCACACAAGCTAACGCACACTAACACACAAACTAACACTAACACACACACACACACAACAGAGACACTGAAGATGGTTTGTTCTGCTACACCAGATGTTAACGTCAAAAAGAGGAGAGGAAAGAGGGAGGAGACAGAGGGAGGAGGGAGGAGGAAAGAGGAAAGAGGAAAGAGGAAAGAGGGAGGAGGAAAGAGGGAAGAGGGAGGAGGAAAGAGGAAAGAGGGGGTGGAGGAGAGGAGGAGAGGGACTTTTGACTTTATGAAGGGAAGAAGAGGAAAGACGGAGGGAGAGGGAAAGAGAAGGCCAAGAGGAGAAGAGAGAGTGGAAGGAGAGATGGGGAAAGGAAAAGGGAGGAGGGAGGAAGGAGGAGGAGGAGGAGGAGGAGGAGGAGGAGAGGAGAGGTGGAGGAGGAGGAGAGGAGAGGGAGGAGGACGAGGAGAGGAGGAGAAGGAGGAGAGGTGGAGGAGGAGGAGAGGAGAAGGAGGAGGACGAGGAGAGGAGGAGGAGGAGAGAAGGAGGAGAGGAGAAGGAGGAGAGGAGAGGGAGGAGGACGAGGAGAGGAGGAGAAGGAGGAAAGGTGGAGGAGAGGAGGAGGAGAGGTGGAGGAGGCTGAGTTTTATTTTAGTGGATTTTCTGTAAATGTGAAAATATAAAATCGATTCTTTTGTGTGGATTTAAAAACAGGAAGAGAAAGTGCTGAGTCACTGCGAGCTCAGGGTTTCAGGAACCGCACGAGACACGAGACCTGAGGACATCTAGACCCGGGTTAGTCCTGGTTCAGTCCTGGTTTAGTCCTGGTTTGTTTCCATAGTAACTAGTTTATTTCTAACTTCCTCAAATATAAAACTTAAATAATAAAAAAAAATATATAAATAAACATTAAATTAACTCTGGATTAAAGTTCTGACCCAAATCGAGAGAAAATAAAAGTCAAAGTTAAACTCTAAACCTTTAAAAACGTGTAAAAGTGAAACTCCCTGCAGCCTGGAGTCTGTCGTCACGGTAACAGATGTTTAAACTTTAACCGACATAAACTGAACCGACCAATGGAACGCAGCGCTGTGTCGCCACGGAAACAGCAGTCTGGACCATCAACAAACCAATAAAAGGGTAAATAAATAATATCTTAAAGATATTATAATATCTTTTTTTGTGAAATCTTCCAAATAAAAAACTGTGTTTAATTTAACAGTTTATTCATGTGCAATACTATAAACCCAACACTCAGGGGCAAAGCTTTTCTAGACCTGGTTTAGACCTGGTTCAGTCCTGGTTCAGTCCTGGCTTAGTCCTGGCTTAGTCCTGGCTTAGTCCTGGCTTAGTCCTGGCTTAGTCCTGGTTTAGTCCTGGTTTAGTCCCTGGTTTAGTCCCTGGTTCAGTCCCGGTTCAGTCCCGGTTCAGTCCCGGTTCAGTCCCGGTTTAATCATCTACAGGAGTTGGTGTAAAGTCCAAGGACAGCTCTGGACCAATCAGACGTGAGCGCGTCTCCTCCTCTCGACGTTTCTGAAGTTTTTATCTGAGTTCAAACGTGTAAATAAAAAGCAAACGTGATAAAAGCACAGATCTGTGACGAATCGGACTCTTATTGTGAAGGGGAGATGATTGACAGCACAGGACTACAAACCCACAATGCACCTCTCCCCTCACACACACACTCATCACCTTAAATATACAAGGAGACAAGCAGGCAAGGAAGCAAGGAAGCAAGGAGACAGGGAGGCAAGGAGACAGGGAGGCAAGAAGACAAGAAGATAAGGAGGCAAGGGGTGCATCCTTGCTCTGTTTACTTGCTTCCTTGACATCTAAATACCAAAAACCTTTTCACCTTCACTAAACCATTGAGGAGTTAAGTGAACAGAGCTGGGACGCACCCATCTTCACATAGCTCCTTTATCCCTCTCCTTGTCTCCTTCACTCCATTCCTTCCCTCACATCCTTCCCTCACATCCTTCCTCACATCCTTTCCTCACATCCTTTCCTCACATCCTTTCCTCACATCCTTTCCTCACCCTCTCTGACAGTTGAGAAAACAAACATGAAAAGAAAACTTGTAAAACTTCTCTGCAGCTCAGAACTACGTTACCCACAATGCAACACACACCTCAATTTACAAATCACAAAGACTTCAGCCATTCAAGGAAACGATGCTCAGAGGAAAGAAGAAAGAGAAGAGAGGGAGGAGGAGGAGGACAATAGTTTAGGTGTGGTTCACAGGAGTTGAGTTTCATTCGTCTCCAGGCTCCTCTCTTTCTTTCTTTCTCTCTTTCTTTCTTTCTTTCTCTCTTCCCTTTAAATCTACAACTCTAATTCATTTAAAGTTTAAAAAAACAAACAAACAACTGAAATAAAAGTGTCATCACAAAATGGAGGAGAAGAGAACGAGAGGAAGAGGAAGGAGGAGGAGGAGAGGACTACAGCTCCCACAATGCACTGCAGCTGGAACTACAGAGCCCCAGTGTTCAGACAGAGGAGCCAGCGTCCACAAAACTGATGCTTTTACTTTGACGCTTTCACTAAGGCTTTTATTTTGGCGGGATTCTGTTTCCTCCCGAGTCACAGCCGAAGACCACGGCTCAGAGGACTCACTCACGCTGAGACCCGGGCCAGACCTGGTACAGACCTGGTTCAGACCTGGTTCAGACCTGGTTCAGACCTGGTTCAGACCTGGTTCAGACCTGGTTTTAGTGGCTTTATTTTAAACTGCATCTTCAGTCTGAATCTGCAGAACATTTTTAGAAGGATGCCAATCTTTCTCTCACTTAAACCCTCCCCTCTTCTTCCACTCCTCCGACCTCCTTCCCTCTTCCCTCTCTCCTTCATTTGTCTCTAAATGCCTCTCCTCTCCTTTCTTCTCTCTCCTCCCCCTCTCCCGTCTTCCTTCTCTCTCCCGTCTTCCTTCTCTCTCCCGTCTTCCTTCTCTCTCCCGTCTTCCTTCTCTCTCCCGTCTTCCTTCTCTCTCCCGTCTTCCTTCTCTCTCCCGTCTTCCTTCTCTCTCCCGTCTTCCTTCTCTCTCCCGTCTTCCTTCTCTCTCCCGTCCTCCTCTTCCCTCGCTCCTCTCGTCCATGTGTCTCAATGTCTGTGTAGTTTTAATGTCTTCTCTCTGTGGTGGAAACAGCTGACCAAACGGAGCCCTGAGTCAGCACCAGAGGAGGGACCAGAGACCAGGTTTAGACCAGGTTTGGACCAGGTTTGGACCAGGTTTGGACCAGGTTTGGACCAGGTTTGGACCAGGTTTAGACCAGGTTTAGACCAGGTTCAGACCAGGTTCAGACTGGGTTTAGACTGGGTTCAGGGAGGACTGAGGGGGAGATAAGGACCAGTTCAGCTGTTACCATCCTGTAAGAGGAGCATCTTCACACAAGGAACTATTTAGCTCATCGACCCACATGGACTAAACCAGGACTAAACCAGGTCTGAACCAGGACTAAACCAGGTCTAAACCAGGTCTAAACCAGGACTGGATATGGTTTTAGTAGTAGTAGTAGCAGCAGTAGGAGCAGCAGTAGGAGTAGCAGTAGGAGTAGCAGTAGGAGTAGCAGTAGTAGCAGTAGTAGTAGTAGTAGCAGCAGTAGTAGTAGTAGCAGTAGTAGCAGTAGTAGCAGTAGTAGTAGCAGTAGCAGTAGTAGTAGCAGCAGCAGCAGTAGTAGTAGCAGCAGTAGTAGCAGTAGTAGTAGTAGTAGCAGTAGTAGTAGTAGTAATAGTAGTAGCAGCAGTAGTAGCAGCAGTAGTAGCAGTAGCAGTAGCAGTAGCAGTAGCAGTAGTAGTAGTAGTAGCAGTAACAGTAGTAGTAGTAGCAGTAACAGTAGTAGTAGTAGTAGTAGCAGTAGTATTAGAGTAGTGTGGAGGGGGTTGGGTGGAGGAATGCTGCAGAGTCAGATGCCTCCTGCTCCAGATCTGGGTGTGGTTCAGCAGATAACACCAACCACACACACACGTCAGTACTGCACCAAGTACTACTACTGCAAATACTATTACTGCGACACCAACCACACACTCCACACATCACTACAAAACTGCAACAACTACTGCAAGAAGTACTACTACTGCAACTACCACTACTTTAACCACAAACTCCACACGTCACTCGAAATACTGCACATAATACTATCAGTACTACAATGAGTACTGCAACAGGGATACAGGAGGATGGGAGGGCATCTGACACACAGATACAGGAGGATGGGAGGGCATCTGACACACAGATACAGGAGGACGGGAGGGCATCTGACACACAGATACAGGAGGATGGGAGGGTATCTGACACACAGAGTTGAGCTCTGAGCAGAAACACGGTTGGTTCTGTTTAAATAAAGCTTTTATTTACAGCAGGTCCAAAGTCCAACAGAGTGAAGGAATGAACAGAGAGAGAGAGGGGAGAGGAGAGGGGGAGAGAGGAGAGGGGGAGAGAGGAGAGGGGGATGAGAGAGGGGGATGAGAGAGGGGGATAGAGAGAGAGAGAGAGGAGAGAGGAGAAAGGGATCGTGAGCAGTGTAGGAGGAGGAGGAGGAGGAGACATTCTTATCAAACACAAACAGGAAAACAAATGCTGCAGCTGATGGGGGAGTTACCTTAACATCTGAACTGCCCTGCCTGATCTGTGTCACTCAAGTTTGTTCCCTTTTTTTCTGTACGACCTGAAGAATGCACCAGTTTAGCTCTGCCTGATCTGCGTCGCTTTAGCATTGTTCATATTTAACTAAAAATAAACAAGGTAAAAGTCATAAAAAGTAAAAGAAATAAATTAGTTAGATGTAGTTTGTCAATCAGTCATTAAGACTTTCAATTCAACAAGATACAGAACTGAACCAGGTCTGAACCAGAACTGAACCAGGACTGAACCAGGACTAAACCAAGACTGAACCAGGACTAAACCAGGGCTGAACCAGAACTAAGCCAGGTCTGAACCAGGACTAAGCCAGGTCTGAACCAGGACTAAGCCAGGTCTGAACCAGGACTAAGCCAGGTCTGAACCAGGACTAAGCCAGGTCTGAACCAGGACTAAGCCAGGTCTGAAGGTTCTGAGAGAGAGAAGAGAGGATGGAAGAGAAGGGTAGGAGAGAAAAGGACAGGGGGAGGAGAGAACGAGTGGCGGAGAGGAGAGGAGGAGGACGTAGAGAGGAGAGGAGGAGGAGACAGAGAGGAGAGGAGATAGAGAGGAGAGGAGGAGATAGAGAGGAGGAGATGGAGAGGAGGAGGAGCTAGATAGAGAGGAGGAGATGGAGAGGAGGAGGAGCTAGAGAGGAGGAGGAGCTAGAGAGGAGGAGGAGATAGAGAGGAGGAGGAGATAGAGAGGAGGAGGAGATAGAGAGGAGGAGGAGATAGAGAGGAGGAGAGGGCAAGAGGAGGAGGAGATAGAGAGGAGGAGAGGAGGAGAGGAGGAGGCAGTGTGCTCTAACCTCGTCCTTTCAGACTCGTCGCTTCTGAAACTTAATCCAGGCTAAAAAAGGCGGGGCTAAAAATAAAACCGAGCTCTGATTGGATGGGAGGTTCAGGGGTTAAACTGCACTGTGTCAGGGAGCAAGGAGCTAGGAGACAAGGAGGGAGGCGCTAGGAGACAAGGAGGGAGGAGCTAGGAGACAAGGAGGGAGGAGACAAGGAGGGAGGAGAGGAGGAGCAGGAGGAGGAGAGCAGGAGGAGGAGGAGAAGCAGGAGGAAGAGGAGGAGAGAGGAGGAGGACAGGAGGAGGAGGAGTAGGACGGAGGAAGAAGAGGACAGGAGGAGAGGAGGAGATAGAGGAGGCAGCATCCTTCTCTCTGGACCACATTTGTCAGTGTAAAAGTTTTTAACCTAAATATGACTCGAGTTTTGATCTCAGGGTTTTCCTCTAGAGCAGAAGCAAGAAAATCTGAACTTTAAACTCAGGGAGGGCATCTGACACACAGGGAGGGCATCTGACACACAGGGAGGTTTAAGTCTCACCACTTATTAACTAGAATTAATAATAAATAACTAATAAATAACTAGAATTTAGACCGGGTTCAGACCGGGTTCATACCGGGTTTACACCGGGTTTAGACCGGGTTCAGACGAGCTGCTGCCTTTGACACTGGTCCAGGTCACACTGTGGAGTGAAATGCCCCTCCACCAATCAGCTCGCAGCTCTCACCTACGTGCCACAATCTCAGCCAATGAGAGCACAGCTTCACACTCCATTCACTTTACATGTGTTCACAGGGAGGGCATCTGACACAGGGAGGGCATCTGACACAGGGAGGGCATCTGACACACACAGGGAGGGCATCTGACACAGAGAGGGCATCTGACACACAGGGGGAGGGCATCTGACACACAGGGAGAGGGCATCTGACACACAGGGGGAGGGCATCTGACACACAGGGAGGGCATCTGACACAGGGGGAGGGAGGGCATTTCACATACATGTAAACTAGGACTAAACCAGGACTAAACCAGGACTAAACCAGGACTAAACCAGGACTAAACCAGGACTAGACCTGGTCTAGACCAGGCCTGTTCTTTCAGAGCTCATGTGCTGCAGAGGAGCTCACACCTGTTCACACAAAACACAACTGGGACCAACTGAGACCAGACCGCGCAGATTGTAACTGGTTTAGACCCACAAGGCTGGGTCTAGGTCTCATTTAGTCTTGGTTTAGACCCACTTTAGTTCTGGTTTAGTCCTGGTTTAGTCCTGGTTTAGCCCTGGTTTAGTCCTGACTAAAGACTAAAGGAGGCTGTAGCAGTGTCCTGCTTCAGGGAGTGTAGAATTTCATGCAGGAATGTGAACGGCTCGTCTCCATCTTCACACAAACCATGAGTCAGACCCAGACCCAGGACTAAACCAGGACTAAACCAGGACTGGACCAGGACTGGACCAGGACTGGACCAGGACTGGACCAGGACTGAACCAGGACTGAACCAGGACTGAACCAGGACCATGTAGTTGGAGTAGCGATACAATACTGATATCAGATATTGGCATATCGGTCCCGGCGGATATCGGTCTCGGCGGATATTGGTCTCAGCGGATATCGGCCCCGGCGAATATCGGCCCGGAGGATATCGGCTTTAGTCTCAGGATTTACTGGACACGGTTGGTCTGTAGAGACTTTAAATAAAGAACTCAAAACACTTTTGGATCATTTTTGTTTTCAGTCTCTGGTATCGGCTGATATCGGCAGATATCAGCTGATACTTAAAGCTGAAGTATCGATATTGGTATCGGAACAGATGGAGCCGGATCGGTGCATGTCTGAGATGAAGGATTACGTTTTGTGCTGATGGAGAAAAGCACAGACACAGGGAGAACATGCAAACTCCACAGTCTGTATTCAGGACAGGGACCCTCTTGTTGTGAGGTGACAGGTGCTAACTACCCTGCCACTGTGTGGTCACCCCCCCCGCCCCCTGTCACCTGCTCCTGTCCCTCACTGCCCTCACACATAAAACTATCTGTGCACGAGACGTGCACCTGCTCCACTGCCCCTGTCCAAGACACAGTAACACAAACACACACATATACACACACATATACACACACATATACACACATGTGTTAAACATGTGAATGAAACAAAACACACTCCAGGTGTGTGACGAGGAAATGACATTAGAGCAGAGGACATTGTGTACGGGCCCTTTGACATACTCAGGGCCCGTACACACACTCAGGGCCCGTACACACACTCAGGGCCCGTACACACACTCAGGGCCCGTACACACACTCTTGTGTTTGTGAGTGTGGCACACAGCAGAGGTGCATTGTGGGAGTTGCAGTATTTAGATGCTAATGGGCTGTGTTTGTTTTGGGACAAAGAACACGTTTGAATGTGAAAAGAGTCAAAGTAAAGTTAGTGTTAGGACTAGACGACTGCAGACAGAAGTACACACAGGATTACTGTAGTACTACTGTAGTACTACTGTAGTACTACTGCAGTATGAAGTACTGATGACATCACAGTGATTAACTCAATCAGGCCCTCAGATTTGAGCAGCTCTTTTGCCTGAACCTCCTCCTCCTCACAGAGACCAGACTCGACCAGAGTCGACCTGAGCCCCGCCCCGCTCATTTAACCCTGTGTCTTCAGTTTCAGCAGGTTTTTTATTTGAAGACACTTTTATTTGACCGTTTCCTTCTCGTTTGTACAACACGATGTCGCAGAAGGACATTATTTTATTATCGTTTGAGAATTTCACGTACAGGAGTTTCTCTGATTCTGATTTGTGTTGCAAATTAAACTGAAAGTTGAACTATTTTTCCTAATGTACAGAAGTGCTGAAAAACACAGACTGGCCTTAAACCAGCCCCTGTAGACCTGTGTGTGTGTGTGACCTCTGACCTCTGACCCCTGTGGATCCTTCTGGTCCAACTGGGACATTTTAAATCTCAATATTGATCTAAAACGACTTTATAAAGAAACAAGAGACTCTGACTTCAGCGTTAGAAAAACTGTGGAGACCAATGGAGCTGAACCAAACCAGGACTGAACCAGGACTGAACCAGGACTGAACCAGGACTAGTCTTGAAAATAAGAGATTAAAGATTCTCAAACATGAATCAGTTCAATAAACAAACATAAAATGGTTAAAAGCTCCACTTGAACAAAAACAGAACATTTAATCTCCAGTTTGTCTACAGTGATGCTCCTGAAGCACACGCAGTTCAAACTCAGATTTACTGATGTGTGATGGACCAGATGGACTCTGGTTGGGACTAAAGACACAGCGCGGGACATTATCAGATAAAGCTGCTGTAAAGTCAGATAAACTCGACTCTTTTAGGTCACTGGAACTCAAACGCCCCGCGCAAGAACACGCAGAACACATGAATAATAATGAGACATGATCAGGACTTCACACAGGAGGAAAAACTGGAATAGTGAGGGGCCGAGGCGGGATAACGATACGAAAAAGCCACGTAAAGATTGATGGGGAGTATTCTGACAGGGCCTACAGGTGCAGAGGTGTTACATAAGACACAAGTGAAGAGTCGATTAACTTTTAACCAGAGCCGCTGCACTATGGACCCGAGAACAGGACGGGACCAGCAGAGTCCCCCGGGGCTGAAACACGGGCAGAAACAGGGGGAGAAACACGTCTGAACAATGGAGGAGACACTTAAGGGCCCGTTTGACACGATTCTCTGATCTCTGTTCTAATGTTGGACCAAGAAAAGGTTCTTCAAACATGTGTGAATGAAACAAAACATCTCCAGGTGTTTTTGAGGAGGAACAGCGTTAGAACATGACCTAAAGCTCACAGTGAGTTTAGAGTAATACTGGAGCTTTAATGTGGGGGTCTTATTGGGATTATCATGTGTGGAGTAAAGAGGATGGGGCTGTGGTTGTAAAACGGTGCAAAACTCTGGAGCACTTCCTCAGTCCCGAGTTCCAGCACGCACACAGGCGTACGCGCCTTAGCAACCATTATCCGCCGAGCCCCGAACGGAGAAAAACAGGAGAAAAACATGAGAAAAACATGACGCAAACACCATTAAAGTGCGCGAAAAGCCCGCGGCGAGGCTCCAGCGGGCCGGGGTGCGAGGATGGGGCGAGACGAGCGCTTAAAATGGAAGTTAACTCCGCGGAGGATGTCGAAAGAGCAGCGGAGCGAGCGGCAGGGAGGCGGTGGATGCAACAGGCGGCGGCGCGTCGATGCTGCGGAGGAGACTGCGGAAAAGTGCCTCAAACGCGAAGAAAAGTGCACAAACTGCGGCCAAAGCGAGCGCAGGGGGTGTGGGGAGGCCGTCCGCACCCGGGCCATGTCGTGTTACAGCGGTTTATTCGCGAACACGGCTCAGTTTCGGGCTAAAAATGTCTGAGCAAGGTCACACCGCTGCGTCAGGCTAGCGGCAGTTAGCATCTGCGAGCGGAAGCTGACAGTCAAAGTAAAACTCCCGGAGCCAAAGTCATCCAAAATATCCCCTGACAGCGCTAAATACACAATTAAACTTATTTCAAAGTACCTGACGTGATAAAGCAGAGTCCAGACAGAACCATTCGTCAACTTAAACCACTTTAAAAGAAATAAAGTGTCAAACTAACACGAGGCTGACACTGGTCCAGGTGATACAGGCAGCAGCTGTTAGCCGCAAGCTAACGGCCGAAAAGTCGCTCAAATAAACATTAAACAGAGAAAGTACAACATTAAACCTTATGTCACACTTCGAAACCATATTCACCCGTAAAACAGCGTGAAAACAGGACAAAATGTGATTATAAAACGGACAAAACACAGACATGATCATCAACAGGTCACAGGGAAGAGTCGATGCGCAGACAGATTAATGCTAACATCTTTTAGCTGCGGGCTAATCCTTCAAATATCACCACACAAACTTTAAACTCTGTAATCAAAGGTTTTACCACGGGTTTTTACACGGTTGGTTAAATATACCGAGGCTTTACTGTTCACAAATGTCACACCAAGTTAAATTTATAAAAGTGCACGGACATAAATGTTCCCAAAAGGCCTTTGTGTGTTTACATGACAGAAACAGACCGACTGGTGGATTTGTGTCGGTTTAATAAGTTTAAAATATCTCCAAATGTGAAAAAGTCAAAATAAGGTGTCTGAATGTTGATGTGAAGGTGAATGGACACTTGAAACACTTTTCTCTGTGGTGCCAAAGCGCTAATAACGAGCTGAGACTCACAGAGCATCACAGAGCGTCACAGAGCTGACAGGTGAGGGGTTCAGGGCTGTGACAGACGGACAGAGGGACACGGGGACACACACGGGCCTTTTCTCTGCAGGACTCCAAACTTGAGCAACAGGTGATTTTTATTGTGAAAGCGCCACAGGAAGAAGCGGCGCTGTTCTCCCGTGCGCTTTACGCACGGGCCACAGCGAGGCTCGGGCCAAAGTGCACCCGAGATACGGATGCTCCTGAGCGGGCAGGCACAGACTTTACCCCCGCTGTGGAGCCTCGTACCGCCCTCTGGCTCCGGCCACTATCCCACCTCAGCGAAAACAAACGCAAAACTAACGAATAAAGCCGAAAAAAGTGCACAATCACCGCGTAAGGATGAGTTTGTGAATGAGGAAGAAGCGAGGCTGAATTCCACCGCTTGGATGCAAAGTACAAGCAGAGCAGAAAACATCCCCCGCGCTGCGTTGCATAAGTCAAAGTTCCACCAAGTTGAACAAGACGCGACGACAAAAGCGACTACAACTCTGCCAAAAGTTGTCCAAAGTGCGTGAAAAGTGCGTAAAAGCGTAAAGGACTTACCGGGGTTGACTTTGTTGGGGTTGGGCTGCTTGCGCCTAGACATCGTGGCGAAGGGGGGATGATGGGGATGGAGCGGCAGCAGCAGCGGGAGGAGGAGGGCCGTGGGCTGGGGAGAGCCCTCCGAAGCCCCGGCTCCGGTCGGATTCGAGAGGATGCTCGAGTGGAGAGATGCACCAAACCCCGACGAGGAAGAACCGCCGCGGGAGAGGAGGCTGCGGCGAAGAGGAGAGCAATCAAAATGGCGTTTCCTTCCGAAGGGATGTGCAAACTTGGACAAACTTTACCGACTCTCCCTCCTCCTCCTCCTGCCTCCTCCCTCCTCGCTCGCCTCCTCCTGTTGCTTCCTTCGCTTCCTTCTCTCCTCTTCTTGAAAAAACTCAGTGGCCGCGGACTCCGTGGTGATGAAAAGCGTGGACAAAGTACATTTACTCCTGTTTTCCGTAGTTTTGCGCCGAATTCCTGCGTCTGGCTCGGGCCTGCGCAGCGCCGTGTCTCTCTCGCACTAAACCTGATAAGCAGGGCTCATCACGTGTTGTCTCCAGTCTCCAAGGGGACGTGGCCACCAAGCATCTCTCTCCCTCCCTCCCTCACCCCCCGCTCTACGCAGCTCCTCATCCTCTGCGAGCGGCCGAACTCTGAGAACTCCACACGGCCCAAAGCCCACCGCATCCGCACTTTTCACACACTTTGATCGACTTTACATCCAGCTTCTGCCCCTGATCGCCTCTCAAACTCACGCATCCTTCACGCAAACCCACGCTCATCACTTCCCGCGTGTCTGCTTTGTGTTTGGGACGCGCTTTGGTCTCGTGTTTGCGTCTTATTGCGTGACTTTTGTGACTTTTCCGCGGTTTAGCGGAGTTGAGTGGAACAGGTCGGTGCTGTTTAGCTTCTCTTCTGCTCACACATTGCAAAGGCACACGGAAGTCTCGCGAGAGGTGAGCGCGCAGAGCGGGGATGGCTGAGATCTCGCGGGACTTGTGCGCAGAGAGGATGCTTCGGTTTCAGAGAACTTTGGACTCGTGTTTGGAGCCGATTCACTGCGATTCAGCTCAAATAAACGACACAGACCGAGAAATGACTCAGTATGACCGACTTTTTAGTCAAATGTCACGGTTCCCTGTGGCGCACGGGCTCGGTGCGGGGCGGTAATCCTCGGTGGGGGTTGGAGCGTAAATCTTGGTGATATCTGTGAGCGTAAACGTGCGCGTAGCGTTCAGACGTGTGGGGTGAGTGAGTTGTTTTTGCGGTGCGGTGGAGGACGCAGACTTGTGCAGGCCTGTGATGAAAACACGGCAGCTGCAGCGAGACTGACAGCCCCACGTGAAAGGCCCAAAGTCCACTCTCCTCTGGTGTGTTCTAATCCACTTTCCTCATCACGAATATAAATGTCTCAACTCAAACACTCTGTTCCACCTTGTGATGTCATCATGTGGTGATAAAGGAAGTGCTTTACTGTGTTTTTAAACTCCTCACACCTTCACTAGAATAATTTGGATCATCATTGCAAAAAACTTGGCCAAAATTTAAGATCTAAACACTTAAATCTATCAGAAAATGATTTAAAAGTAGTGAAATGATCTGTCCATGCAGCGAGACCCTTTTACTGACAAGTTCTCTTCAGATAAACTCCCTCTAGACCAGAACGAAGCGTCTCCGGTGTAAGTCGATAATAAATCTGAAAATAACCTGATTTTAAAATCTTGGCCAGATCAGAAAAATCTGCAGTGATTTCAACCCTGGAATTGCCGATCTCTACTGAACTAAAGGTAAAAGGAGCTGTTCACTTGAAAACTACCACTTGATGACATCACAAGGTGGAACAGAGCGTTTGGAGCTTTGGAGATGTAGACAGACTAATAATAAAGAGTTCCTCAAACATGTGAATGAAACAAACACAACTCCAGGTCTGTTTTTGAGGAGGAACAACAGAACATCAGAACAGTAGAACATCAGAACAGTAGAACATCAGAACCTGGTTAAAGTTCACAGGGGCAGTTTGTGATTCAGGAGACACACAAACATAAGAACAGTGGGATTAATGGAATCATCAAACACAATAATATCAAACTCTATGTTCTTCTAACTTTGTGACCCTCTAATGTGATGAAATGTCCCACAGTGGAGCTTTAAGTTCTGATGCAGTGTCTCAGTGGGCTGGTGTTCTGGTGTTTTGTTTCACGCATGTTGGAGTGGCTATTTGCAGCTATTGTTTTAGCCTGATTTGAAGTGCCTCATGTCGTTCATATTTATGAATCAGACGTGAATGATTCACTTCAGTTAAAAACACATTTAAACATGAACCTGACACACGGGAGGGCATCTGACTCACAGGGAGGGCATCTGACACACGTGAGGGCATCTGACACATACAGGGAGGGCATCTGACACATACAGGGAGGGCATCTGACACACGGGAGGGCATCTGACACACAGGGAGGGCATCTGACACACGGGAGGGCATCTGACACACAGGGACGGCATCTGACACACAGGGACGGCATCTAACACACTGGATCATGTGACAGGCCCCGGTGCATTGTGGGTGGACTCCCATGGTGCACTGGGGCAGACACAGACTAAATTTAACAAAGCGCTGGTTTATTTTTGCAGCCTCAGACCGAGTCCAGACTCAGACCCGGACTCTGACCAAACCCACTGGAACTGTGGAACTGTGTGGAACTGTGTGGAACTGTGTGGAACTGTGTGGAACTGTGGAACTGTGGAACTGTGTGGAACTTGCTCAATCTGCATTTTAATTGCTTCTCATCCCCTGGCACCTCCATCTCTACACCTCCCAGACGCCCAATCCACACCTCACCACAGACGACCATTCATCAGCCCATCACCTCTGCTCCCACACCTGCTCCACCCCCACGGAGGAACCCAGCTCTTTGTGTCTGTCACCTGCGCAGGTGAAAAGGCAGTTGGAGAAAGTTCACCAAAACAAGTCTTCTGGACCAGATCAAGTCCACCCCCACGTGCTGAGGACATGTACAGCACAGCTCACTGGGATCCTGCAGTTTCTCTACACACTGAGCCTGAAGCTTGAGAGGATCCCGGTGCTGTGGAAGACCTCCTGCATTGTGCCTGTGCCCAAGAAGACTATTCCATCTGGACTTAATGACTTCAGACCAGTGGCTTTGACGTCTCATGTCATGAAAGTGTTTGAGAGACTTGTTCTGGCTCAGCTCAGACCCCTGGTGGCACCATCCCTGGATCCTCTACAGTTTGCCTCTCAGGCCCACATTAGTGTGGATGATGCTGTAATCGATCTTCTGCAGCGGCTCACTCACACCTGGATAATGTTCATGTTTTAATCGATCTTCTGCAGCGGCTCACTCTCACCTGGATAATGTTCATGTTTTAATCGATCTTCTGCAGCGGCTCACTCTCACCTGGATAATGTTCATGTTTTAATCGATCTTCTGCAGCGGCTCACTCTCACCTGGATAATGTTCATGTTTTAATCGATCTTCTGCAGCGGCTCACTCTCACCTGGATAATGTTCATGTTTTAATCGATCTTCTGCAGTGGCTCACTCTCACCTGGATAGCGTTGGGGGCTCTGTGAGGATATTGTTCTTCGATTTTTCCAGTGCTTTTAACACTATCCAGCCCTTTCTGATGAGTGAGAAGCTGCTCAGGATGGGTGTCAGCTCCTCCATTGTCTCCTGGATTACTGACACCTGTCAGGCAGGCCTCAGTACGTGCGACTGGGGACCACCCTGTCTGACACGGTGGTCAGTAATGTAGGAGCTCCCCAGGGTACAGTCCTGTCTCCGTTCCTGTTCACTCTGTACACCTCTGATTTCCAGTACAGCTCCAGGTCCTGCCATCTGCAGAAGTTCTCTGATGACTCTGCAGTGGCAGGGTGTATCAGGGATGGACCGGTGCTGGGACAGGTGCTGGGTGTATCAGGGATGGACAGGTGCTGGGACAGGTGCTGGGTGTATCAGGGATGGACAGGAGCTGGAGTACAGGACACTGATTACAAACTTTGTGGAGTGGTCCCAGACAAACCATCTGCTCCTGAACGTTGACAAGACCAAGGAACTGGTGATTGACTTTAGGAGAAAGAGGACACCTGTGGAGCCCATCACCATCCAGGTCCAGGACGTGGAAATAGTGGACTGCTACAAGTACCTTGGCGTACAGGTGAATAACAGACTTGACTGGAGGGACAACTGTAATGCTGTCTACAAGAAGAGCATGAGCAGACTCTACTTCTTGAGAAAGCTCAGGTCTTTCAATGTGTGCAGCAAGTTACTGGAGATCTTCTACCAGTCTGTGGTGGCCAGCGCGCTGTACTTCACTGTGGTCTGCTGGGGGAGCGGCACCAGTAAAAGAGACATTGGGCGGATTGACAAACTGATCCGTAAAGCTGGACACGTGATCGGCTGTGAGCTGGAGACATTTGTCACAGTGAGGGACAGGAGGACACTGGACAAACTGCTCTCCATCATGGACACTCCTGCTCACCCACTGCACCAGACTATAGAGGGACAGAGGAGATAATACTCCCTACAACTGTACAACAACTCACCCACTGCACCAGACTATAGAGGGACAGAGGAGATGATACTCTCTACACTATAGAGGGACAGAGGAGCTCATTCTCCAACAGGCTCCTACAGCTCCGCTCAAACAGTGAGAGATTCAGGACTACATTCATACCATACGCCATTCAGTTGTACAACAACTCACCCTTATGTAACAGATAATACTCCCTACAACTGTACTACAAGTTAATCTCAAGTAACGGATTACCTCATGCCCTGTCAATCAGCATAGTATTTGCACTGTTGTTCTTGTCTCTTGTATATAGCTGTGACTATATAGTTTATTACTTTATTACTTATATTTCTATTTTATTTTGACTTGTACATTTACATTTTTATAATTATGTCTCATTTGACACGTGTCTCTTGTTCTTTTTGCTACACCATCTATTTTTGTTACTCTCTGCTATTATTTTATATTGTGATGTTTGAGCTGCTGTGTCCAAATAATTTCCCTTGTGGATCAATAAAGTTTGTCTAAGTCTGAGTCTAAGTCTGTGTGGAACTGTGGAACTGAATCGAAACCAGATCCTCATGTTCCTCAGGTCTGGATCCTAAAAAAGTCCCATTTTCAGGACAGAGCAGAACCTTCCAGAATGTGTTTAGAATGAACTGGATCAGAACAAGGATAAGAGTGCAGAGACTAGAATACACCCATGGACCAGACCAGGACTGAACCAGGACTGAACCAGGACCAAACCAGGACCAGACTAGGACTGAACCAGGACTGAACCAGGGATTCCACAGATAACAGGACACATGGGAATAGAAAATACATTTCTTCCGTTTAAAGTGCATAAATGTGGAGACTGTCCAGAGGATTTATTCTCATGGTCAGAAGATCCAGTTGAAGGTTCAGTTGAAGATCCAGTTGAAGGTTCAGTCCTGTGGCTCTGGACGGGGCTGTGAACTGAAGCTTGTTCATGTTTGTCTGTGGCTCGGGCAGCGCAGTCGCCCTGTAACCAGGAGGTTGCAGGTTCAACCTCAGCTCAGTGCATGCCTCTGCTGTGTCTGCTCTCTGATTGGCCGATCCCGGTCACCTGATTCACACCTGTCTGGACTCGTGGGTCACATGGTGCAGAGAAGAAGCACATGTTTCACAACAGGCTCTCTCTCTCCTCCTGTCTCTGTCCTCCACCCCCCTCCCTCTCTCTCCTCCTGTCTCTGTCCTCCACCCCCTCCCTCTCTCTCTCTCCTCCTGTCTCTGTCCTCCACCCCCTCCCTCTCTCTCCTCCTGTCTCTGTCCTCCACCCCCTCCCTCTCTCTCTCTCCTCCTGTCTCTGTCCTCCACCCCCCTCCCTCTCTCTCCTCCTGTCTCTGTCCTCCACCCCCTCCCTCTCTCTCTCTCCTCCTGTCTCTGTCCTCCACCCCCCTCCCTCTCTCTCTTCTCCTGTCTCTGTCCTCCACCCCCCCTCCCTCTCTCTCTTCTCCTGTCTCTGTCCTCCACCCCCCCTCCCTCTCTCCTCCTGTCTCTGTCCTCCACCCCCCTCCCTCCCTCTCCTTCTGTCTCTGTCCTCCTCCCTCTCCCTCTCTCCTCCTGTCTCTGTCCTCCACCCTCTCCCTCTCTCCTTCTCTCCTCTCCCCCTCTCTCCTCCTCTCCTTCTGTCTTTCTTCATACACTCTTGTTTTATCTCCTCCTCCTCCCTCTCTCTCCCCTTGTCTCTCTCTCTTCTCTTTCTCTCTCTCCTCTCATCCATCCTTCTCCCTCTCTCTCTCCACCTGTCTCTCTCTCTCTTCTCTTTCTCTCTCTCCTCTCATCCATCCTTCTCCCTCTCTCTCTCCACCTGTCTCTCTCTCTTCTCTTTCTCTCTCTCCTCTCATCCATCCTTCTCCCTCTCTCTCTCTCCACCTGTCTTTCTCTCTTCTCTTTCTCTCTCTCCTCTCATCCATCCTTCTCCCTCTCTCTCTCTCCACCTGTCTTTCTCTCTTCTTTCTCTCTCTCCTCTCATCCATCCTTCTCCCTCTCTCTCTCCACCTGTTTTTCTCCATACACTCTCTTGTTTTTTCACTCCTCTCTTTCTCTGTTCTCAGGACTAATTGAAGTTGTTGTGAAAATAAACAGTGGTTTGTATTTACAGTACTGCAGTACTGTAGTACTGAGTCTGTAGTACTGTGGGTCTGTAGTACTGCAGTACTGTAGTACTGTGGGTCGGTAGTACTGCAGTACTGTAGTACTGTGTCTGTAGTACTGTGGGTCGGTAGTACTGCAGTACTGTAGTACTGTACTGTGAGTCTGTAGTACTGTGGGTCGGTAGTACTGCAGTACTGTAGTACTGAGTCTGTAGTACTGTGGGTCTGTAGTACTGCAGTACTGTAGTACTGTGAGTCTGTAGTACTGTGTGTCTGATGCAGTACCTGATGCAGTACTGTGGGTCTGATGCAGTACCTGATGCAGTACTGTGGGTCTGATGCAGTACCTGATGCAGTACTGTGTGTAAAACTGAAAAGTTTGTAGAAACATTAGTGAGATTAAAAAGAGCCAAAAGTACTTTGGCATGTTTTGTAGTATTTTTAGCAGTACTTTCACAGTAGTTTTGAGTACTCACAGTGGTATTATTAGAAGTACTTTTGTAGTATTTGTCAGTATTCATATTTTAACAGTATATTTGCAGTAGTTTTGAAAACTACTCTCGCAGTACTTTCACAGTACTTTAATGCATGTGCTGCCCTGATGGTACATTAGCAGTACTTTAGCAGTACTTTGGCAGTACTTCAGCAGTACTTCCACAGTACTTTCTCAATACTTTGGCAGTACTTTGATGCATGTGCTGCCCTGGTGGCACTGAAGTAGTACTTTCTCAGCACTTTCTACTTTGGTGTTACTTTCACAGTACTTTAGTAGTACTTTGGCAGTACTTTTCAGTACTTTGACGCGTGTACCCTGGTGGTACTTTAGTAGTACTTTTCAGTACTTTGACACGTGTACCCTGGTGGTACTTTAGTAGTACTTTTCAGTACTTTTCAGTACTTTGACATGTGTACCCTGGTGGTACTGTGGGGGAGGGGTCCTGCGTCCTGGGGCAGAAACAACTGTTGGTCACAAATCACCCGTCTCCACGGCAACAGCCCCTCCCCCGTTTCCTCCTGCAGCACAAAGGCATCATGGGAAATGGAGTCTGTAGCCACAAACAGAGTGTCAGATGCCCTCCCATCCTCCAGTGTGTCTGGTTAGAATCCTGGTCAGGACCTGGCTGACCCCTCCTCTCTCTTTCTCCTCCCTCTTCTCCTTTCCTTTCTTCCTCTCCTCCCCCTGTTCCTCTCCCTCTCTCTCCTCCCCCCTTCTTCTTCCTCTCCCTCCCTCTCTCCTTCTCTCTCTCCTCCCCCTTCTTCCTCTCTCTCTCCCTCCCTCTCCTTCTCTCCCTCTCTTTCTCCCTCCTCTCCCTCTCTTCTCCTCTTCCTCTCTCTCCTCCCCCCTTCTTCTTCCTCTCCCTCCCTCTCTCCTTCTCCCTCTCGTCCCCCTTCTTCCTCTTCCTCTCTCTCCTCTCCCTCTCCCTCCCTCTCCTTCTCTCCCTCTCCTTCTCCCTCCTCTTCCTCTCTCCTGTTTGAACCAGAGGAATGTTCTCAGATCCTGGTCAGACCGGTTTGAGATGCTGTAGCCGTTTCCATGGTGACCCCCCCCCTCACCTGAGACTCACCTGTGTGGGGGAGGGGCGCGTGCCGTCATCGCCTTAAAGAGACACAGGTGAGGCCCCGCCCCCTTGAGTTAGATTCCCTGATATTCGATTCTTTCTAAAATCCTCACGTAAGAATCAGATCAGAACCTTTGACCGTTTCTCCTTTGTCTTTACACTGAGATGTTCCGAAATCCGGCTTTACTCACGATAACCGCACTGTGAAGGACTCTCAGCAGGGGGCAGCAGTGAGCTCTACTTTAGTTTCAGCCTGTCGGTTTGAACACGTGATCGTTCTGAAGCTGAGATCCGAGTCTGGTTCCTCCGCGTCTCCGGCCTCAGGAGTGATGCTTCAGGACTTCTTCATTTGTCCTTTACTCTAGCCTGTGTTTCTCTTTGTTTTTTCTTTCTGCACTTCTGGAGATTCAAGCGCGTTTCTTTGCATTTTCTTGGCTTTTGGCTCCCTCTTGTGGCCAGAGCCTGTAGTGCACAGGTTTAATAATCGATTCCTGAAGTGCAGCTCTTCTGTTCACACATAATACACGTTTGGTTTGATCTAAAGTTCTACTTGTTTCAGCTTCAGCGCCATTTTGAGCGCAGTCTCACTTTTCCAACACTCTGAAATACCAAGGATTTAAAAAAGTTTATTCTCCAAAACACAAACAAGATCCTTCATATTTTATTAGTTTTTTCATGTTGTGAACAAAATGATCAGAGGTGGTAGAAATTGATCATCTCCAGTCCCTCAAACTGAGACTAAATAGTTTTTCACTGATATTAAAGAGGGGGTATTTATTTCTCTGGGGTATTTATTTCTCTGGAGTATTTATTTCTCTGGGGTATTATCTATAACTCAGAACATATTTAGATCACCATGTTCCTTTTATTGTTTTAAAAATGCCGTATTTGCCTAAATGATCGTATTAACACTGTGTTGGTGTAAATCTCAGGGGTCCGGGTCACTGGACTCACATCAGGGGCCTGAATGTTTCTGCTCATGTGACACAGACACACTTGACTCGGTCTATTGAACTGCTCTAACAAACAAACAAACAGTGTAAACAATTAGGTGTGTTAGTGTCAGAGGAGTGTCAGTGTAGTGAGCGCCTCCTTCAGGCAATATAAGCCAGTGTCCACCAGCGTCTGAAGCAGCAGCTGAGAAACGGATTCACCAAAAAACTTTGGTCCAGTGACAGAATTTTTCTCCTTTGTGACGTTAACATCGTTTTTCATGTTCTGAGTCTCCCCCTCTTTGCTCTCTGTGCTAACTCCCTCCCCCTTCAGAGCTCTATCCCAACACACTCAGCCTCTCTGTGCTAACTCCCTCTCCCTTCAGAGCTCTATCCCAACACACTCAGTGTGCGTTGCACTAATGAAACTCCTGCATCACATCAGGTTTGTCCAGTTGTTGTGTTCAGTTTTGTCTCATGTTTTTGTGTATTTATGGAGAATTGTCGTGTGGAGCCTGGGGGACGTAGACTTGTGGGCGGAGCCTCGTACAGACTCGTACTGTGGGAGCATGGGGGATGTAGGCTTGTGGGCGGAGCCTCGTACAGACTCGTACTGCTAACTGTAAGGAGGGTTTGAATAGGGCCCAGGAGAGATCACTAGATTACTCAAGCATGGATGACTCTAAAAACTCTTCAGGCAGGTTTGTGATGAGGAACAGTGTTATATCAGGGTAAAAAGCTCAAAGAAATTTGATTTTGCAGAATACCCCCTCTTTCAGTACGATTTACCACCTAAAAATCACGTCATGTTTCACATTTCATCCAACACAAAACAGGTTAAAATATTTATAGTTGACTTTTTTGGCTGTTTCTTTTCCTGTTTTTTTCACCCACAAAACCTTTAAAAATATAGAGCCGAGAAATCAATCAGCCATTGGTCAGCCGGGGGGCCATGTGACCTGTTGGCTGGCTCTGATTGGCCGCAGATGAGGAAGTGCGCTCCCTGGTGGCGGTGGCTGCTGTGTGGTTTTCTGGTGTTTTCGTTAATCATCACAGTCGGGTTTGAGCGGCGGGTCGTCCTCACTGTTCACGGGAAACGTTTTCTTCCCTCGTTTTTGGACGTGATCCTCGTTTCTCTTCTCCAGAGCCATGATCTGAAACACGAGAAGAAACGATCTGAAACACGAGAAGAAACGATCTGAAACACGAGAAGAAACGATCTGAAACACGAGAAGAAACTATCTGAAACACGAGAAGAAACTATCTGAAACACGAGAAGAAACTATCTGAAACACGAGAAGAAACGATCTGAAACACCGGGTCTGAAATGGGTCTAAACCAGGACTAAACTGGGACTAATGCAAAACTGAACCAGGACTCATTCAGACCCCAGGAAGACTGAACCAGGACTGAACCAGAACTGAACCAGGACTGAACCAGGACTGAACCAGGACTGAACCGGCACTTAAGCAGGACTAAAGGAGGTCCAAACCTGGACTAAAAACAGGTCTATGGAAGGACTAAAACAGGACTAAACTAAATGTTTCTGAGGAGAACACTACATTACAAACAGGGTTAAAGCCCCACTGCGGGACATTTCACATTAGAACAGGAGTGTGTGTTTTACCTGGGCCATGAAGTGCGCCTCGTCCTCCGCCTCCACCGCCAGCTCCAGACCAGAGACGGCGTTAAACAGATCGAACTCAGACAGGGCGTCCACCACACCTCTACGCTGGAAGAACTGACAGACACAGGCAGAACAATCAGAACCAGGAAGAACAGACAGACACAGGCAAAACAATCAGAACCAGGAAGAACAGACAGACACAGGCACAACAATCAGAACCAGGAAGAACAGACAGACACAGGCAGAACAATCAGAACCAGGAAGAAGAGACAGACACAGGCAAAACAATCAGAACCAGGAAGAACAGACAGACACAGGCAGAACAATCAGAACCAGGAAGAACAGACAGACACAAGCAGAACAATCAGAGCCAGGAAGAAATGACAGACACAGCCAGAACAATCAGAGCCAGGAAGAAATGACAGACACAGCCAGAACAATCAGAGCCAGGAAGAATTAACAAACACAGGCAAAACAATCAGAACCAGGAAGAACAGACAGACACAGGCAAAACAATCAGAACCAGGAAGAACAGACAGACACAGGCAAAACAATCAGAACCAGGAAGAACAGACAGACACAGGCAGAACAATCAGAACCAGGAAGAACAGACAGACACAGGCAGAACAATCAGAACCAGGAAGAACAGACAGACACAGGCAGAACAATCAGAACCAGGAAGAACAGACAGACACAGGCAGAACAATCAGAACCAGGAAGAACAGACAGACACAGGCAGAACAATCAGAACCAGGAAGAACAGACAGACACAGGCAGAACAATCAGAACCAGGAAGAAATGACAGACACAGCCAGAACAATCAGAACCAGGAAGAAATGACAGACACAGCCAGAACAATCAGAACCAGGAAGAATTAACAGACACAGGCAGAACAATCAGAACCAGGAAGAATTAACAGACACAGGCAGTACAATCAGAACCAGGAATGGCAACAACAGAACATTGTCTGCATTTATTTTATGTAAGAATAGCTTCAATATATGGGTTATGGCCCCAGTTTCAGTTCTGGTCGAGTCCCCGAGTCTAGTCCCCCGAGTCTAGTCCCCCGAGTCTAGTCCCCCGAGTCTAGTCCCCCGAGTCTGATCCTGTTTTTGTTGAATAATTGTTACCGTGGCGATGTTCCTGCAGTCCCTGAAGAGGAACTCGAGTCCGTGAGGGTGAGTGGGCTCCACAGACTGACTCACGTCGATCACCCAAACCTAAAAACACAGAGACTTTACCAACGAGAGACAACGAAGGCCTGAAACCAAAACTACAGGTTTATTTTGCCCTTTAGCCCCTTGACCCTCCGTACCGTCCCCTGGTGCCACAGCAGGTTGTACTCGCTCAGATCTGCGTGCACCAGGTTACACTCCTCATACATCGTCTTCATCATCTGCAAAAACACAGGAAACAGGATTTTCACAATAAAAGAACCCTCAAGACAAGGGCACTTTCAGAGTAATGCTGTATTCAGATCGTGGCGTCAGGGCATCAGGTTTACAGGTAAAGTCTGTGGAGGGGCGCGTCTGGGCAGCAGGTTCGAGTGTCACAGTCGTCAGAGTGAAAATTTAACTTTTGGTAAAATTCGCCACACGTCACTGAGCCTCAAGAGTCAAAAGCAAAAGGAGACAGTTGGCGCCATTTTGCCTCCACCTCTGAACACGTCAGACAAACCAAAACACCAACCGGGTCTGAGTCCCCCGGTCTGAGTCCCCCGGTCTGAGAGTCCCCGGTCTGAGAGTCCCCGGTCTGAGAGTCCCCGGTCTGAGAGTCCCCGGTCTGAGAGTCCCCGGTCTGAGAGTCCCCGGTCTGAGAGTCCCCGGTCTGAGAGTCCCCGGTCTGAGTCTCCCTGGTCTGAGTCTCCCCTGGTCTGAGAGTCCCCTGGTCTGAGAGTCCCCTGGTCTGAGAGTCCCCTGGTCTGAGAGTCCCCTGGTCTGAGAGTCCCCTGGTCTGAGTCCCCCGTCTGAGTCCCCCGTCTGAGTCCCCCGTCTGAGTCCCCCGTCTGAGTCCCCGGACTAAGTCCCCGGTCTGAGAGTCCCCGGTCTGGTCCCTCACGTGCAGGACTTGGTGGTAGGCCTTCTTCATGTCGTCCTCGTTCAAAATGGCGTCCTTGAGTTTGGGCGCAGGGACGTGCTCTGCTCCGATGAACGACATCACCAGAATGTGCTTCTTCAACAAAACCACGTCAGGACACGAGACCCCCGCCTTCCTCAGCCTGAGACATGAGACACAGAGACAAAGACGTGAGACCAGAAAGACAGAGACCCCCGCCTTCCTCAGCCTGAGACCAGAGAGACAGAGACAAACATGAGACCAGAGAGACAGACACCAGTCTGAAACACAAACAGAAGTCTGACCCTGAGACACTCAGGTGTGTGTCTCAGGTGTGTGTGTGTCTCAGGTGTGTGTGTGTGTGTGTGTGTGTGTGTGTCTCAGGTGTGTGTCTCAGGTGTGTCTCAGGTGTGTGTGTGTCTCAGGTGTGTGTGTGTGTGTGTCTCAGGTGTGTGTGTGTGTGTGTCTCAGGTGTGTGTGTGTGTGTCTCAGGTGTGTGTGTGTGTGTCTCAGGTGTGTGTGTGTGTGTCTCAGGTGTGTGTCTCAGGTGTGTGTGTGTCTCAGGTGTGTGTGTGTGTGTGTGTGTGTGTCTCAGGTGTGTGTGTGTGTGTGTGTCTCAGGTGTGTGTGTGTGTGTGTGTCTCAGGTGTGTGTGTGTGTGTGTGTCTCAGGTGTGTGTGTGTGTCTCAGGTGTGTGTGTGTGTCAGGTGTGCGTCAGGTGTGCGTCCGTACCTGGCGAGGTTGTGCATCTCCTTCTCAGCCCACAGGCGGATCACCTTCCTAGGGTTGAGTTTGCTGAAGCGTTCCTTGAAGCGATAGTCGTCTTTGATGTAACGGTCTCGATTCTTAAACTCGTTCAAAGTCGTTTTAAACACTTTTAGCACCACCTCTGACGGGACAGGCTCCTCCTCCAGGCTACAGACAGGTGCAGACAGGTGAGACAGGTGTGTAATGCATATAACAAAAAGCACCACACACTGTACCTTTGTGGTCAGGCCTATAAGGGGATGTAATTAGAGTATTTCCTGTCTGAAAAGTCCTTTTACTACAGAGCTGTTCTGTCGTTACTTGAGGGAGAAATAAAAAACACGTAACTCATCTGGATCAGTTCTTACCGCGTTTAATAAATGTCGTTTTAGGAGGACCCCCTCGAAAAAGAGACTTCATCTCAAGGAGCTACCCTCATATGTTCAGCCCCCCCTTACACAGGTGTAGCTCCTCCCCCCTCACACGTATAGCTCCTCCCCCTCACAGTGTAGCTCCTCCCCCTCACACACAGGTGTAGCTCCTCCCCCTCACACAGGTGTAGCTCCTCCCACACACACACAGGTGTAGCTCCTCCCACACACACACAGGTGTAGCTCCTCCCACACACACACAGGTGTAGCTCCTCCCACACACACACAGGTGTAGCTCCTCCCACACACACACAGGTGTAACTCCTCCCCCACACACACAGGTGTAACTCCTCCCCCACACACACACAGGTGTAGCTCCTCCCCCACACACACAGGTGTAGCTCCTCCCCCTCACACAGGTGTAGCTCCTCCCCCTCACACAGGTGTAGCTCCTCCCCCTCACACAGGTGTAGCTCTTCCCCTCTCACCTGCCCCCGTCGGCGTGGAACACCACAGACTCTTTTCCGGTGCTGATGCAGCCGTTGATGTTTTCCAGGACTCCGGCGTTCACCATTTTGTACATGAGCAGTCGAGTGCGAGGATCCACCGCTTGCTCCTGTTTACACATGTTAGGGCATCTGAGTTATTGTTATATTTGACGAAATATAAAACTGCACAAAACTCATATCTACAGGAGCGAAAACTAAACTAAAGCAGGTATAAAAATATACAGACCCTGTACCAGAACATGTCCTGCCTCAGGACAGAAACACAAGCAGCTCTTAAGATCAAAATAAGTCCACTGTGTTCTGTCTACACATTATACTGTCTGAGAATCAGGAAATGTGTGTTAGCATGCTAGTTGTTGTAGTTGCATTAAGAAAACTGGGCTCTGGTCTCTGAGGGTCGTGCTCTGAACGCAGAAGGTAAATGAGGAGAACCTCTGTTTTTCATGTTTTTAACACAGAAAACAGGGACAGAGTTTCACTTTAGACTCACATCAGGAAGAGTAGAACAATTTTTACTCAAGTAAGAGTTACTCTGTCCTGTAGATTACTGCAGTAAGAGTCTGGGGTGATATAAATATTTAGAGTATGTAGTATTTAGATGGTGCAGATACGTACGGCGGTGGAGTGCTCCTTCTTCTCGTGCACGCGGGCGCTGCGTCTCTGCTCACTGTGCACGTGCTGCTTCAGAGAGTTAAACACCTGATTCGACAACTTCAGGTCCATCCCCAAACCATCTCCCACCTGGACCTCAGGAGCAAACTGCAGAGAAGAGGAGGAGCAGAGGGTCAGAGGAGGAGAGGAGCAGAGGGTCAGAGGAGGAGGAGAGGAGCAGAGGGTCAGAGGAGGAGCAGAGGGTCAGAAGAGGAGGAGGAGAGGGTCAGAAGAGGAGGAGGAGAGGAGCAGAGGGTCAGAGGAGAAGGAGCAGAGGATCAGAGGAGGAGGAGAGGAGCAGAAGATCAGAGGAGGAGCAGAGGGTCAGAGGAGGAGGAGGACAGGGTCAGAGGAGGAGCAGAGGGTCAGAGGAGCAGAGGGTCAGAGGAGGAGGAGAGGAGCAGAGGGTCAGAGGAGGAGCAGAGGGTCAGAGGAGGAGTGCAGAGGAGAAGTGCCTCACGTTGTCCATCCTGGCCGTGTTCTTGCGTCCACACAGAACTTCGTCGTGTTTTGTTGTGATGTTTTTTCCTTTTCCCACAAACCCTTTACGAGGCGTCACATGAGGCTTCTCTGCAAAAACACCTTTATTTCATCTTCAGCAGATACACACGGGGTTCTGTCATCACAAAACATCAAACTTTGTTCTGATGGAAGAAAAACGCTCCAGCCTCAATACTGACTTTAAAAACACAAGGACAAATATCACTGTCTTTACTTACAATATATATTTTCACTAGAATATGAAACTAACATCATAAATGTGATTTTTCACATGAAATCTGAACTTTACACTAATCCAAGAATTCCAGGCATTTCAGAACACGTCTAAACTACAGTACAGGATTAGCAGCTTTTACACAGAATAAGACCCCATGGAGACACAGGGAGGGCATGTGACACAGAGGGAGGGCCTCTGACACACAGGGAGGGCATCTGACACACAGGGACATTTCAGAATATGTTTGTAAAGGACTAAACTACAGGTTTAGCAGTTCTGACTTGAATAAGACCCTGTGGAGACACAGGGAAGTCGATTCCTAAAGAAGTCTGTCATTTGTCAACAGACGTCAAACGGAACATGGAAAATCCCTGATGTGCAGTTCCTCACCTGGCCTGTAGGGGTCGTGTCTAGTGTCCTGCCAGTCGACCTCGTCCTCTGAGCTGTCGCTGTCTTCATACGGATGCACCATTCGGTAATTCTCAAATGAAATGGACACTAGAAAGACAAAGAGGAGAGGGTCAGAGGAGCAGAGGGTCAGAGGAGGGGCAGAGGAGAGTCAGAGGAGGAGCAGATGGAGCAGAGGAGGAGCAGAGGAGGGGCAGAGGAGGAGCAGAGGAGGGGCAGAGGAGGGGCAGATGGAGCAGAGGAGGAGCAGAGGAGGGGCTGATGGAGCAGAGGAGGGGCAGAGGAGGGGCAGATGAAGCAGAGGAGGAGCAGATGGAGCAGAGGAGGGGCAGAGGAGGGGCTGATGGAGCAGAGGAGGGGCAGAGGAGGGGCAGATGGAGCAGAGGAGGAGCAGAGGAGGGGCAGATGAAGCAGAGGAGGAGCAGATGGAGCAGAGGAGGGGCAGATGGAGCAGAGGAGGGGCAGAGGAGGGGCAGAGGAGGAGCAGAGGAGGGGCAGAGGAGGGGCAGATGGAGCAGAGGAGGAGCAGAGGAGGGGCTGATGGAGCAGAGGAGGAGCAGAGGAGGGGCAGATGAAGCAGAGGAGGGGCAGAGGAGGGGCAGATGAAGCAGAGGAGGGGCAGAGGAGGAGCAGATGGAGCAGAGGAGGGGCAGATAGAGCAGAGGAGGGACAGAGGAGGGGCAGAGGAGGAGCAGATGGAGCAGAGGAAGAGCAGATGGAGCAGAGGAAGAGCAGAGGAGGGGCAGATGGAGCAGAGGAGGAGCAGATGGAGCAGAGGAGGGGCAGATGAAGCAGAGGAGGGGCAGATGAAGCAGAGGAGGAGCAGAGGAGGAGCAGATGAAGCAGAGGAGGGGCAGATGAAGCAGAGGAGGAGCAGAGGAGGGGCAGAGGAGGGGCAGAGGAGGAGCAGATGAAGCAGACGAGGGTCAGAGGAGCAGAGGGTCAGAGGAGGGGCAGATGAAGCAGAGGAGGAGCAGAGGAGGGGCAGAGGAGGAGCAGATGGAGCAGAGGAGGAGCAGATGGAGCAGAGGAGGAGCAGATGGAGCAGAGGAGGAGCAGATGGAGCAGAGGAGGAGCAGATGGAGCAGAGGAGGAGCAGATGGAGCAGAGGATGCACCTTTGCTGTCCCCGTTGAACTTTCTCTCCTCTCTCTTGAGCTGGTCGTCAAACTCTCGGTCAAACTGCATCTGAAGCATCTGAGCCAACATCAGATCTGAGTCAGTGTCCGGGACGTCCTCCAGGGGGAGCTCCAACACCGGGCTGAGGACGAACAGTGAGATTAGGCCTGATTTTAAAAGAAGAAGCAGCAGATTTATTTACTAGAATTTAATCTGCTCAGTACAGGAAAAGAAGAAAACTGGACCTCTCCTGAATAGTTTTAGAACAGTTTGGCTCTGTATCTGAACTTATTAAGAAACTACTTTCATTTTAGGTGGAAAATTACATTTAAAGTTACATTAAAACCTAAACCTTAAGCATTTTAATTAAAGCCACAGTATGTAACTTTGTGGAGATTGCATGTCACGTGCATGATTCCACGGAAATAGAGAGTTAAAACACTACTTTCATTACATTCAGAGATTTTTTTGATGCCATACTGTGGAATATTACAGCCAAAGGACAAGTAAGAGTCAGGTTTGTGGAGATGCGAGCCCACTCTCAGTAAGGACACAGTTACAGTTAAACTTTAGTGATAACAGGAGTTTAGACTCATTAGAACAACATGATTTCATGAAGAGTCGTATTGAATCTTCACAGAGCCCAGATGTGATGAAAACATGGCTCATATTTACTCTGAGGGGTCAGTGAAGAGGGCATTCTCCTCGTCCAGTTGTTTGGCCAACTGTTCACTCATCACTTCAGACAGGGAGCAGGCAGGGGGCGCTACAGCCACACAACCCCATGGGCTCTAAAAACACAAAGACAGAAACATTTGAAACATTTTATTATGTCATTATCTTGTAATTATAATTTAAACTTAAAATCTATATTTTTAGTTTCTTTTTACACATTTATTAAGACCTTCGCGGTCATGTGCACTTGAGCTCACAGCATTCTTTAATTTGATGTCAAAATTTCAGAACGAGGATTTCTTTTGTGATGATCTGGTCATATTCATCTTATGTCTTAAAGTCCGTTCAGCTGAAACACTCACGGTTAAATAACGACTTCACTTTCTGAAGCTGTTGTGAAAAAATCCTGTGACTTTAGTTTATTTCTCGTGACAGAGAAGAACCTGAACTTTGAGATAGTTTTTGTTTCATGTGGATAGGCCCAGGAATGACCGAGATCTGAACCAGAAACCAGGTCACACATCTGTATCTGACACTTCCACACAAACTCCACCTGAGACTCTGTCCTCCAGCTCAGGGAAGGTTTAAAGTGTCACAGGCTCTGATGATTCTCTCGTTAGGACTTAATCTGGTGATAAAACCTGCTGTAAAATATAAATTATAGTTTTACACAAACCAAGAATCAATTTGTGAAGGGCCGGGCCTGGGCTTGGACTTGGATGGGAGACGCTGGGAAAATCAGGAGCCACAGGGTGGCGCCAGTTGTGTCCTTAGGCAAGACACTTCACCCACATCGAGTGTGGAGTGAATGAAGAATGATCTGGAAAGCAACTTTGAGTGTCCAGAAAAGCGCTGTATGAAACTTATGCATTATTATTATTACAATTTTCACAAGAAGCACATTTTTCTGATACTTTAAACATGATTTCAACAAAATAAAGGAGTTTTCTTATATTTTTCTTAGTTAAATAATAATCTCTGTGACATTAGAGGAGTTTGGGCCCAGTGTACATCATGGTTGCTATGGTAACAGTTATGCAATTCCCCAGTGTGATGTCATGATTTCCAACTAGGAAGTAAAATTTGAAACCTAAAAATGCCCAGACTGGACCAAAATATTAAATTTTTAGTGATCTTAAGTGTGTTTTAGTCACATGAATATCCCAGCTGGTCATAGGCACAGCTGGTCATAGGCAAATTAAACAGTGACAGAAGGTGGTGTATTTTTCTCACACTGATTCTCTATTGTTTAGATTCAAGATTTCAAATTGAATTAATCGAAATATATAGAATGGAAATATAATGATTTAGTTTCTGTTATAGTTTTTTTGCCTCTGTGCCAGACAAGTCCAGACAAGTCCCTTATAATCAGTCCCTCCTCTGACGTGTGCAGCTGCTTCAGTCTTTTATGATCTCAGATGAAACTGTCAGAAACAAAGTCCAACCCCACGGCTCTGAAACACGAGATTAAAGCACACTAAAGAGAACATTTAATGAGACGAAACCAGGAAACCAACCACTTAAACGTGTACATCATGACAGACTGGAGTTTGTTAAAACCATGTTCTTGAATAGAAATGTTTAGGTTAAAACACAAGTGTGAGTGACAGTTGGATTTATAGACCTGCGCTGAGCCACAGCTAATGAGGCTAATGCTACTTTCATTTGCACTTTAAATCACAACAAAATGTCCGTTTCAGAAGTGTAATGGTTCATGGCAGGACTTACCTTTGGAGCAGTGACGGTAGTTTGATCCATGTTTTTATTTGTGTTTTTAAAGCGTTTGTTGAAACCTGAAATAGTGGCTAGCGTCGGAGCTAAAGTTAGCGTGTGGCGAAGGCAGATTACGCGACAGAAATCTCACTTTTAAACGTCAAACAAAGACTTTTCTTTGTGACAGGTACACAACACGTTAGTTTAAACTCTGGTCTACGCAGTGTAAACGTCCACAAAACGAGGTAAAAGCGTTTAGAGTGACTTTAAAGGCTTAAAACGAGGTAGAAACGTGAGTTCAGCTTCAGTGACGCCCACTGGGAAAACGGAACTGCGTCATCACCATGGTTATCACGTAGCCCCACCCACTCCTATAATCTAGATTTACATAACTTTTTATAAACGATTAAAAAAAAAAAAACACGAAAAAAAAAAGCATCTAATTAACGAACCTAGAAACGAGATATATAAAAATAAAATTAATATATAATTGAATTAATAGTTTACAGTCTCCTCTCCCAGGTCTGGGTCTCCTGGTTTGAGACCCAGACCTGGGACCAGACTGGGAGCAGGAGGCGGGGCCGTGCACCAGCTGCTGCTTGCGACTTTATAAAGTTCAGAACAATAACAAAGAAACCGGAAACAGATGTCTATAAAGCGACAATCCGTATTTTATTTGAACAAATCAACAACACGAAAGCATCTTCAAAATGCTCTGTTACACCTTGTGATGTCACGAAGTAGTAGTTTTCAAGTGAACAGCTCAGTCTAAATATGCAGAGTTTGTGTGTTAATAAACAAAACTCAACTCCAAGTATGTTTGTGATGAGGAATGTAGAGTCGAACACAGATAAGAAAATACAGTATGGGCCCTTTAAACGCATATACGAATGGCACTGTCCTCGTAATTTTCGATATTTCTTCGTTGTAGACTGTAGACGCCTATAAAATATCGTATTTGTGGATGTTTTGTTCCGTTTGCCGTTTTATTTTGTAGGAGCTGGCTGGATGTGCAGCGGTGTCCGAGCGGAAGTTTGACGGTTCTCAGCAGCATCCTTTCTCCTCAGCATCCTCCGTCCCTCTGCGGGCACTACGCAGCTCCCCGCACCCACACGCCTTATATCGGGTCTTTCGGGGTTATATCGGGTTTATCTCGGGATAATCTCGGGTTTATTCGGTCTTTCGGGTCTTTTCTGGGGCTTTCTCCGATGGCCGGGCCCACCTGCCTCAGTTCGCCCGGGAACAGAGCATCAGACGCGGCCGCAGATGCAACGGTGAGTCGCCCTCTTTTCACTCCCAAGTCTCAAAAATAAACCCCAATCCTCAAGTTATTTTATTATTTTGCTTAAAAATCTAACGGGAAATCGTATTATACCAATATTATTTAACCGTACGCAATTTATTATTTGGATTTGCTAGCATGTATTTCACCTATGTGATGCTAAACCAGGACTAAACCAGGACTAAACCAGGATCAGCGCTGGACTAAAGCAGGAGTGATGTAGGACACTTCACAGCATCACTTGTATTAGACCTTAACACTGAATAATTCTCTCACTGTTTAATCGTGGCATTTATGTGTTAGCCCACATTAAAACATGTATTATTTTTGCTGCATAACACGCACTGAAAATAATAAAACAGTGAGTATTAGGTGGGAAATAAATAAGCATTCACAAGATCTAAACCAGGACTAAACCAGGTCCAAACTAAGGCTAAACCAGGACTAAACCAGGTTTAAACAAAGGCTAAACCAGGACTAAACCAGGACTAAACCAGGTCTAAACCAGGTCTAAACTCGGTGTGGTCTGGTCTCGTTTGGACCCGTGGGACAGTGGGTCTGGTGGAGGACGTCTGTGTTATTGATCCTGGGACAAAGCTTCTGAACGCAGCTCCTCTGGCTCCTCTGACCATCTGGACCTGAAGTCACAGAAACACATGAACCAGGACTGAACCAGGACCAAACCAGGACTAAACCAGGACTAAACCAGGACATTTTAACCATTCTGACAGTGTATTTCTATCTATTTTCCCAGAATGCTTCAGTGGACCGTCTCTTCCGTCTGTGATCCCTGCCACAAAAAACAAAAACTAAACGAATGTACCAAACAACTATGTAGAAACAATGCTGGAAAATCTGTAAAAATCCACAAATCTGGATGTATTTCAGTATTTTGAATGTTTATTTCTGACACCAAACTGTAGAAATCGCTGGAACAAACCAATGATTGTTTTCAAAGTTTTCAGCCATATTTAAATTATATGATACAATTTCAGGACAACTTTTGAATTTTCATCAAATATTTCTGAATAAAGTCAGAAGATTTGCTCATTTTGGAGAAGAATTCTGGACCAGTATTTTTGTCGTAAAGAAGCTGGTCGGAGACTTCTGGATTGTAATATTTTTTCTGTAATTTATTTTTGATTTCTTGGACACTGGAAGAGTTGATCAAAATGAGTAAGCCTCACTCCGGTCTGAGCTCCGAGGCCACAGAAAAGGCACGACTCGAGCTCAACGAGAATCCAGACACGCTTCACCACGACATACAACAGGTGAGCTATCGTCCAATCAGGAGAGACACAGGTGAGCTATCGTCCAATCAGGAGAGAGACACAGGTGAGCTATCGTCCAATCAAGAGAGACACAGGTGAGCTATCGTCCAATCAGGAGAGAGACACAGGTGAGCTATCGTCCAATCAGGAGAGACACAGGTGAGCTATCGTCCAATCAGGAGAGACACAGGTGAGCTATCGTCCAATCAGGAGAGACACAGGTGAGCTATCGTCCAATCAGGAGAGAGACACAGGTGAGCTATCGTCCAATCAGGAGAGACACAGGTGAGCTATCGTCCAATCAGGAGAGAGACACAGGTGAGCTATCGGCCAATCAGGAGAGACACAGGTGAGCTATCGTCCAATCAGGAGAGAGACACAGGTGAGCTATCGTCCAATCAGGAGAGACACAGGTGAGCTATCGTCCAATCAGGAGAGAGACACAGGTGAGCTATCGTCCAATCAGGAGAGAGACACAGGTGAGCTATCGTCCAATCAGGAGAGAGACAGGTGAGCTATCGTCCAATCAAAATGTTTACAGTATTAGGTTGGCTATGTAGTAGTTTTATTATAGTAGTAGTAGTAGTAGTAGTAGTAGTAACAGTAGAAGTAACAGTAGTAGTAGTTGTAGTAGTAGTAGTACCAGAATTAGCAGTAATAGTAGTAGTAGTATTTATTTCTCGTATATTTGTCTCCACAGGTGCGGGACATGATCGTGACGCGCCCGGACATCGGCTTCCTCAGAACAGACGATGACTTCATCCTGCGCTTCCTCAGAGCGCGGAAATTCAACCAATCAGAGTCCTTCAGACTGCTGAGTCAGTACTTCCTGTTCCGCCAGCAGCACCTGCACATCTTCCACAGCTTCAAGGTGAGAGTCCGGAGAGCACTGCCCCCGGTGTCAGGGAGAATAGCACACTGTAATTGAATAATTACACGACACAAAATGGACTCCTGAGAGTTTTAAAGTTTGTACAGAGGATTTTCCAAGTAACGAGAAATCCAGCGACTGTTTGTCTTTTTCAAATGTTCCTCAGGTGTGACTCCACCTCCTCCTCCACAGCTCCATAAGTAGAAACTCCTCCTCCACCTCCTCCAGACTCTAGAAATCCTGTTTGTTTAGAGCCGGTGCTCGTTCAGAATCGCTGTTGCTGCTGTAACTCTACTGTACGTTTTCAAAGGATAAGCAAAAGTTTCCTGTCCAGAAGTAATTTATCGACCAACGCGTCAGTCTTTAGACCCTTCGTCTGCTTCAGTGACGCCATCACTGGAAGGAATCTCCAAGAATCACCTTAGTTTGGCTTCGCTCCTTTTCCCTTTCTCTTCTTCTTTCAGCAACCTCATAAATGGACTTTCTTTTGTGGCTAACTGGTCGTGGATTCTCGTCCGCCATCGCAACAAACTTTGTCCAAACTGTGAGGAAGCTACAGTTGGAAAAAGCTGCTAAGAACCGCTGCATTGGTCGAGTAAACGGCGTCTTGGGTCTGTGGAATGTGTGAGAGGTGAATGTAAACCACGTGATCCCAGCGCGCCGGAGAGTCAGTTACTATAGAAACGTAGAGAGTTTGATTGACGACCAAACAGCCAATAGAAAACGAGGCTCTAATGTTTATCTGGCCCCACCTCGTCCACAGGTGATGGATTTTCATTCTTTTTTTTTGATTGTCATAATTACGAGGCTGCTGCGTCTCTATAATGATATCAGAGACAATCTGAAACAAAACAATCCTCCATACAACCTTTAAGACGTGCTAATGTTCCTCGTCACACACAGACCTGGAGTTGTGTTTGTTTCATTCACATGTTTGAGAAACTCTTTATTATTAGTCTGTTTACATCTCCAAAGCTCCAAACGCTCTGTTCCACCTTGTGATGTCATCAAGTGGTAGTTTTCAAGTGAACAGCTCCTTTTACCTTTAGTTCAGTAGAGATCGGCAATTCCAGGACTGAAATGATCCAAATGATTCTAGTGAAGGTGTGTGGAGTTTAAAAACACAGTGGAGCACTTCCTGTATCACCACATGATGACATCACAAGGTGGAACAGAGTGTTTTCAGTTTGAGAGAAGAACTCGTGTTAAATCTGCAGGTTTGTGTGTTAAACATGTGAATGAAACAAACACAACTCCTCAGGAAGGCGGCTGGAGACTCCACAGTGTCACGGGTTCGTACGATTTCAAAAAAACTTCGAAAAAACTTCACTTAAGTGGTTTTTTTAATTCACACCACAGCCCGACATGCAAAGTGCAATATTTACAGTGAAACCGCAACTCAAAGTCCCAAAAAAAAAGTATTTACAGCAGAGCTCACAGCCGACACCCACAGAGTCCGGCCAAGGACTCAGGGTTAGACACACTGAGCAGAGCTCTGCCTTAAATACCACTTAGCCCCTCCCCCTGGACCAACGGACACCACAGGGTTTAAGGTTTAAGCCTCGGCCAAACTGAACTCATGATGATAAAACAAACTGTGATCAACATAATAAAAAATACTTAAATAACCTCCGACTTTAATTAACTAATAGACTTAAGAAAAACAGAATAAACACAAATGAACAGTAATGGTTGAGTCCGTGGTCATGTGACCTCCTTTAGCGCACTACTATGTGCTATTCATGGCACGAACAGGAAGTGCCCCGGTTTGGGGGGCAGCAGGTAACAGTTTGTGGGAGTACAGGACCGCGGGATGTGTAAGCGGTCCTGTGGGGAAGCGGTCTACCAGAGCTTGACTCCGCAAAACTAGGGAAGTGCTCCGTGCGCCCTCCCGGCTAAGGCGGCGGGCCAGAGAAAAGACGCGCCGGTCGGGGAATGACAGGGCAACTACAGGCGCAGAGCAGAGAGTAGAGGATTATGGGACATTTACACATGTCCCTGTGTCCCTGTGTGTCTCAGGTGGACGACCCGGGTATAAAGCGGGCGCTCATGGACGGGTTTCCTGGAGTCCTGGAGACGCCCGACCAACACGGACGAAAGATCCTCCTGCTGTTCGCCTCCAACTGGGACCAAAACAGGTCAGAAGTGTGTGTGTGTCTGTGTGTGTGTGTGTGTGCGTGTGTGTGTGTGTGTGTGTGCGTGTGTCTCCTCCTCTCCTCTCTTACCTCCTCTCCTTTCCTCTCTCCTCTCCTCTCTCCTCTCCTCCTCTCCTCCCTCCTCTCCTACCTCCTCTCCTCTCTCCACCCTCCTACCTCCTCTCCTCCCTCTCCTCTCCTTCTCTCCTCTCCTCTCCTCCCTCCTCTCCTCCCTCCTCTCCTACCTCCTCTCCTCTCTCCTCCTCTCCTCTCTTCCCTCCTCTCCTCTCTCCTCTCCTCTCTCCTCCCTCCTCTCTTCCCTCCTCTCCTCTCCTCTCCTCTCCTCCCTCCTCTCCTACCTCCTCTCCTCTCTCCACCCTCCTCCCTCCTCTCCTCTCTTCTCTCCTCTCTTCTCCCTCCTCTCTCCTCTCCTCCCTCTTCTCCTCTCCTCCCTCCTCTCCTCTCCTCTCTTCTCTCCTCTTCTCTCTCCTCCCTCCTCTCCTCCTCTCCTCTCCTCTCCTCTCCTCTCTTCTCTTCTCTCCTCTCTTCTCCCTCCTCTCTCCTCTCCTCCCTCTTCTCCTCTCCTCCCTCCTCTCCTCTCCTCTCTTCTCTTCTCTCCTCTCCTCTCTTCTCCCTCCTCTCTCCTCTCCTCCCTCTTCTCCTCTCCTCCCTCCTCTCCTACCTCCTCCCTCCTCTCCTCTCCTCTCTTCTCTTCTCTCCTCTTCTCCCTCCTCCCTCCTCTCCTCTCTCCTCTCCTCTCTTCTCCCTCCTCTCCTACCTTCTCCCTCCTCTCCACCCTCCTCTCCTCTCTCCTCCCTCCTCTCCTCCCTCCTCTCCTCTCCTCCTCTCCTCTCTCCTCTCCTCCCTCCTCTCCTCCCTTCTCTCCTCTCTCCTCTCTCCTCTCCTCCCTCCTCTCCTCCCTTCTCTCCTCTCTCCTCTCCTCTCCCCTCCTCTCTTCCCTCTTCTCCTCTCTCCTCTCCTCCCTCCTCTTCTCCCTCCTCTCTCCTCTCCTCCCTCCTCTCCTCCCTCCTCTCCTCTCCTCCCTCCTCTCCTCTCCTCCTCTCCTCTCTCCTCTCCTCCCTCCTCTCCTCCCTCCTCTCCTCTCTCCTCTCCTCCCTCCTCTCCTCCCTCCTCTCTCCTCTCCTCCCACCTCTTCTCCCTCCTCTCTCCTCTCCTCCCTCCTCTCCTCTCTCCTCTCCTCCCTCCTCTCCTCTCTCCACCCTCCTCTCCTCCTCTCCTCTCTCCTCTCCTCTCTCCTCTCCTCCCTCCTCTCCTCTCTCCTCCCTCCTCTCCTCTCTCCTCTCCTCTCTTCCCTCCCCTCCTCTCCTCCCTCCCCTCCTCTCCTCTCCTCTCCTCTCCTCTCTCCTCTCCTCTCCTCTCCCCTCCTCTCCTCCCTCCTCTCCTCCCTCCTCTCCTCTCTCCTCTCCTCCCTCCTCTTCTCCCTCCTCTCCTCTCCTCTCCTCTCTCCTCTCCTCTCCTCTCCTCCCTCCTCTCCTCTCCTCTCCTCTCCTCTCTCCTCTCCTCTCCTCTCCTCCTCTCCTCTCTCCTCTACTCTCCTCCCTCCTCTCCTCTCTCCTCTCCTCCCTCCTCTTCTCCCTCCTCTCTCCTTTCCTCCCTCCTCTCCTCTCTCCTCCCTCCTCTCCTCTCCTCCCTCCTCTCCTCCCTCCTCTCCTCCTCTCCTCTCCTCTCCTCTCTCCTCTCCTCTCCTCTCCTCCCTCCTCTCCTCCCTCCTCTCCTCTCTCCTCTCCTCTCCTCTCCTCCTCTCCTCTCCTCCTCTCCTCTCCTCCTCTCCTCTCCTCTCCTCTCCTCCTCTCCTCTCCTCCTCTCCTCTCCTCTCCTCCTCTCCTCCTCTCCTCTCCTCTCTCCTCTCCTCCCTCCTCTCCTCTCCTCCTCTCCTCTCCTCTCCTCCTCTCCTCTCCTCCTCTCCTCTCCTCTCCTCTCTCCTCTCCTCCCTCCTCATGGATTATGACTGAAAGGCTTTAGGCTCTAGTAAAAGTCCTTTTGATTCCAAACCGTGTGTTCACGGCTAACGCTCGCACCACTGACACAACGACTTTATTTAGTCGAGTTTGATTCACAATCAGGACGTAGAGCCTCATAAACCAGAGCTTCATCAAGTGTCGTGTCTCTGTCCAAAGGGTTTGCACCGCTCCCTCACTGCACTCTGCTCTATACTGACCCCTAGTGACCAACGCTGGACACTGCTTTTACAGGTGCATTGTGGGACATTTTGAGTGCACTACTTTCCCCCTCCCTGGACATTTGAACAGCACTAAAATGTGTGTCTCCTAAACAGTGTTTAAACGTGGGCGGGGCCCTCTCTCTGTCCTCAGACACTCGTTCATGGACATCCTGAGGGCCATCCTTCTGTCTCTGGAGGTTCTGATAGAAAACCCCGAGCTGCAGGTGAACGGCTTCGTCCTCATCATCGACTGGAGCAACTTCTCCTTCAAACAGGCGTCCAAACTCACCCCCAACGTCCTCCGGCTCGCCATAGAAGGACTACAGGCAAGAACTGAGACTGTCCACAACACCACCGCAGCAGGGAGTGCATCTGACACACCACCGCAGCAGCAGGGAGGGCATCTGACACACCGCAGCAGCAGGGAGGGCATCTGACACACCACAGCAGCAGGGAGGGCATCTGACACACAGCAGCAGGGAGGGCATCTGACACACAGCAGCAGGGAGGGCATCTGACACACCGCAGCAGGGAGGGCATCTGACACACCGCAGCAGGGAGGGCATCTGACACACAGTATTCCTGATATTTGCTCTTTTCCGTGTTTCTTAGGACAGTTTTCCGGCGCGGTTTGGAGGAATCCATTTTGTGAACCAGCCGTGGTACATCCAGGCCATGTACACCATCATCAAACCCTTCCTGAAGGACAAGACGCGCAAAAGGGTACGTCTCCTCTCCTCCCTCCTCTCCTCTCTCCTTCCTCCTTTCCTCCCTCCTCTCCTCTCTCCTCCCTCCTCTCCTCTCTCCTTCCTCCTTTCCTCCCTCCTCTCCTCTCTCCTCCCTCCTCTCCTCTCCTCCCTCCTCTCCTCTCTCCTCTCCTCTCTCCTTCCTCCTCTCCTCCCTTCTCTCCTCTCTCCTCCCTCCTCTCCTCCCTCCTCTCCTCTCTCCTCCCTCCTCTCCTCTCCTCTCTCCTCTCCTCCCTCCTCTCCCCTCTCCTCTCCTCCTCTCCTCTCTCCTCCCTCCTCTCCTCTCTCCTCTCCTCCCTCCTCTCCTCTCTCCTCTCCTCCTCTCCTCTCTCCTCCCTCCTCTCCTCTCCTCCTCTCCTCTCTCCTCTCCCCTCTCCTCTCTCCTCCCTCCTCTCCTCTCCTCCTCTCCTTCCTCCTCTCCTCTCTCCTTCCTCCTCTCCTCTCTCCTCCCTCCTCTCCTCCCTCCTCTCCTCTCTCCTCCTCTCCTCTCCTCTCCTCTCCTCTCTCCTCTCCTCTCCTCTCTCCTCTCCTCTCTCCTTCCTCCTCTCCTTCCTCCTCTCCTCCCTCCTCTCCTCTCTCCTCTTCTCTCTCCCTCCTCCTCTCCTCTCTCCTTCCTCCTCTCCTCCCTCCTCTCCTCCTCTCTCCTTCCTCCTCTCCTCCCTCCTCTCCTCTCTCCTCTCCTCTCTCCTCCCTCCTCTCCTCTCTCCTCCCTCCTCTACTCTCTCCTTCCTCCTCTCCTCCCTCCTCTCCTCCTCTCCTCTCTCCTCTCCTCTCTCCTTCCTCCTCTCCTCCCTTAAACCCGTCCCAAAGCACCGGTTCATTTTCACAGATTTAAGCTGAAACAGCTGCAGTGTGGCGAAATGTTTGTTTTATTTCACAGTTTTAGAATTATTTTGTAAGAGTTTGTAAAACAAGTGAAAAGTACAGTTTGTCTTTAGGTGTTCATTTTGCAGTTGTAGGGATCAAATTAAACCACGATTGTGATTATTACAACAATTACAAACATGACACAATTTAAAAAAAAAACAAAAAACATCTAAATTATCAAATATTTTCACAAATTCTGAAGTGCATCCTACACACCTCCTACTTTAACTTTGCTGTTTGTTGTCTTGATTTTAAATGCACCTCTAATGAATATCTGATTTTTAACTTTGAAGTGTGATTTATCGGTTTAGAAAATGACCACATTAAAACAATAACTGTTTTTTCCATCTTCTATTTATTTTAAGTCTCTGTCCGTGATTTTTACTGTCCGAAAACGTGAAAAACTGAACTCTTTGTCATTGTAAACAGTTTCAGGGGTCCAGAGTTCTTCCTCACGGACCTTCTGCGTTCAGAGCCTCATAATTCACCACCATGAGTTTAGAAGCACTTTTCACTCCCACAGACCAGAGCCGAGTTCTGCCGTGACGGGAGAGCTAACAACAACTAGCATCCTACTGCACTTCCTGATCAATAATTAGACCTGCTTTAGACTTAAGTTCTGGTTCAGATTAGGTTAAGCCCATGGTCCAGACCTGCTACTCCAAATATCTGATCTCAGCTAAATAAAAGTGTTTTCTTATAAAGTTCTTTGTGGATTAATAAAGCTGTGATGTCATGATTTCCAACCAGGAAGTAAAATTTCAAACAAAAATGATCAAAATAGTCAAATTGGGAAAGAAAGTGTAAATATAATGATCTTTTGTTCCAGTAAACTGTGTAGTCCAACCTGTGGCATGCTTTAAAATAAAACTCAGATTATAGAGCGCTTCTGACAGAGCAGTGCGCACAGTTAGCATCACAGCCCAGCGGATGTGAGCTGCAGTTTGAGTGGTGATGCTCCTGTTACAGATCTACCTCCACGGGAATAACCTGACGTCCCTGCAGCAGCTCATCGGAGTGGAGTGTCTCCCCTCGGAGTTTGGGGGGTCCCTGCCTCCGTACGACGTGGGTCTGTGGGCCCGGACCCTCCTGGGGCCCGACTACAGCGACGAGTCCGAGTACACGCTGACCTACGACGCCCTACACGTCATCAACAGGTACGGGTTTAGACCGGGTTTAGACCGGGTTTAGACCGAGTCCGACTACACGCTGACCTACGACGCCCTGCACGTCATCAACAGGTACGGGTTTAGACCTGGTTTAAGTCCTGCTTTAGACCTGGTTTAGACTTGGTTTAGACCTGGTTTAAGTCCTGGTTTAGTCCTGGTTTAGTCCTGGTTTAGTGCTGGTTTAGTCCTGTTTTAGTCCTGTTTTAGTCCTGGTTCAGCCCTGGTTCAGCCCTGGTTCAGTCCTGGTTTAGTCCTGGTTCAGCCCTGGTTCAGTCCTGGTTCAGTCCTGGTTTAGTCCTGGTTTAGTCCTGGTTCAGCCCTGGTTCAGCCCTGGTTCAGTCCTGGTTTAGTCCTGGTTCAGCCCTGGTTCAGTCCTGGTTCAGTCCTGGTTTTGTCCTGGTTTAGTCCTGGTTCAGCCCTGGTTCAGCCCTGGTTTAGTCCTGGTTTAGTCCTGGTTTAGTCCTGGTTCAGCCCTGGTTCAGCCCTGGTTTAGTCCTGGTTTTTGTGTTGCAGGTCCCAGTCTGTGGTGGAGCCTGGCACTCTGAAATCAGCCGACAGAGAAACCAGTACTCCTCTCCTCGCTCTGGACTGAAACTACTGCAGTGTACTAGAGAAATACTGCACTCAAATACTACAAGTACTTCATAATCCCCCAAAGTACACACATGTACACAACACCTGTGTACCTTTGTGTCTGATTCACATTTAGGCCAGAAATGAAAGGCCAGACCTGATTCAGTTATGGATCAGATCTGTGTTAGTCCTGGTTTAGACCCTGGTTTAGTCCTGGTTTAGACCTGGTTTAGTCCTGGTTCAGACCTGGTTTAGACCCTGGTTTAAACCTGGTTTAGACCTGGTTTAGACTTGTTTAGACCTGGTTTAGACTTGGTTTAGACCTGGTTTAGACCTGGTTTAGATCTGATTTAAACCTGGTGCTAACAAAGTTTAGTTTAGTCCTGGTTTAGATCTGGTTTAGTCCTGGTTTAGATCTGGTTTAGACTTGTATTAGACCCTGTTTTGTCCTTGTTCACTTTAGGTTTAGTCCTGGTTTAGGATTAGTTTAGAGCTGTTTTAGGCCTGGTTCAGTTTAGGTTTAGACCTGATGAAGCTCTGGATTATTTTAGTCCTGGTTTAGCCCATGGGTCAGACCTGGTTTAAACCTGCTACACCAAATATCCAGTGAGGTTTTGTTTTGAACCAAAATGGAATCTTGGCTCCCGTATTGATCCATGTCCTAATGTCGTTTTCACGTGACAAACACCTGGAGTTGTGTTTGTTTCATTCACATGTTTAACTCACAAACCTGCAGATTTAACACGAGTTCTTCTCTCAAACTGAAAACACTCTGTTCCACCTTGTGATGTCATCATGTGGTGATACAGGAAGTGCTCCACTGTGTTTTTAAACTCCACACACCTTCACTAGAATCATTTGGATCATTTCAATCTCTACTGAACTAAAGGTAAAAGGAGCTGTTCACTTGAAAACTACCACCTGATGACATCACAAGGTGGAACAGAGCGTTTGGAGCTTTGGAGATGTAGACAGACTAATAATAAAGAGTTCCTCAAACATGTGAATGAAACAAACACAACTCCAGGTCTGTTTTTGAGGAGGGAGCAGCGTTAGAACATGGTTTAAAGCTCATGGGACTCAGATCTTTACGGAACATTTTTAATAACAGTTTGGGAGTTAGTTCAGTTCTGGTTTCTGGTTGAATCTCTTCACTGCTGAGGTTTGGTCCAGTGCTGTCCACTTCAGCACTGTCTGTATTATACTCCTGAGTGTTCAAACGTCTGTCTCTGTTCTATCTGTGAATGAAACACGCACTGCTGTATAGTGTAATATAACTATGTAAAATCAAATGTGAACCTGAAATCTGCCCGGATACACACTCACCCTCCACTCCAATTGACTGAGAGCTGTCCATTGTTTTACACGCACACCTCAAACCACAGAAATATGTAATACTTCTGTAGAACTGTACAAAGCTAACGCTCCTATATTCTGCTAACACATTTTCTCCTCTAACTCTGTTCTAATGTGATGAAATGTTCTGCAGTGGAGCTTTAATCTGTTCTAATGTAGTGTCCTCCTCAAAAACATCCCTGGAGTTTTGTTTCAGTCACACGCTTCATTAATCCTGCAGTTGGTCTTTCTCAAACACTCTCTTCCACCTTGTGATGTCATCAAGTGGAGTTTCAGAAAGTGCTCCTCTGTGTTTTTAAAGCTCATACACCCTCACCAGATTCTGACCATAATAGTTTAAACTATCCACACCAAGATCATCATGCATATCCATTCTGAAATGAGCAGCTATTGTGTTTAGCCTCATTCAGTGTTACGATGGTGTTTGTTTGCACAGAAATCAGGGCTAAATGACTTTTACTTGTTTTCGGTGTGTCACTCAAAAGTGTACATTGTGAAAAAACAAGGCTGTGTGGTTTAAAGAGAGGGTATTCTGCAAAATGTTTTTTTTTAGCTTTCTCCAAACCTTTTTATGGTTAGCAGTATGAGTCTGTACGAGGCTCCGCCCACAAGTCTACGTCCCCCAGGCTCCCACAGTACGAGTCTGTACGAGGCTCCGCCCACAAGTCTACGTCCTCCAGGCTCCACACGACAATTCGCCATAAATACACAAAAACATGAGACAAAACTGAACACAACAACTGGACAAACCTGATGTGATGCAGGAGTTTCATTAGTGCGACGCACACTGAGTATGTTGGGATAGAGCTCTGAAGGGGGAGGGAGTTAGCATAGAGAGGCTGAGTGTGTTGGGATAGAGCTCTGAAGGGGGAGGGAGTTAGCATAGAGAGGCTGAGTGTGTTGGGATAGAGCTCTGAAGGGGGAGTGACAGGGAGCAAAGTGAGAGGAGACTCAGAGCATCAAAAACAATGTTAATTCATTGTGTTTGGTGTATTGAGTATTTTCAGGTAACATGGCGATCTAAATCTGTTTGTTGGTATAATACTCCCTCTTTAAACAGCCTGGAGGCAGAATATAGGAGCTTTAAACTCATGTGAAAGTGTTAGAGGTTCACGTTTTGTCCCAGTATTAAACACTGAGTGAATGATGCCAAACTTATGAAGATTGTTTGAAATGTATTTATTTATTTATTCATTGCTAAGATTGTATTTATTGTGAAAGTATTACACTGTAAAAACTAGAACAGAGCTGAGCCTTGGTTTGACTCCACAGTCACCAGTTCAATAAATGGACCATTGTAGAAATTGAAATGATTGGTGTTTGGCTAGGTTTGGACTTGGTTCTGGTTTAGACCAGGTTTAGTACTAGGTCCTGGTTTAGAATAGTCCTGGTTTAGTTCTGATTTAGTCCTAATTCTAACGTGGTTCTAATGGTTTGGATCAAACCAAGGCCTCCTCTGTCACACCTTCTTTATCGAATGTACAATAAACGTTTACAACACATTTTCATTTCTTTTCTCTTTGACAGGAGGATATTTAACATTTTATATCTGCTGTAGGATTCTAGTTCCAATGTCGACACTAGACACGGTGTAAATCAGGCATTAGTCCTGGTTTAGTGCTTCTTTAGTCCTGGTTTAGTCCTGGCTCAGTCCTAGTTTAGTCCTTGCTTAGTCCTGGTTTAGTCCTTGCTTAGTCCTGGCTCAGTCCTGGTTTAGTCCTTGCTTAGTCCTGGCTCAGTCCTGGTTTAGTCCTGGCTTAGTCCTGGTTTAGTCCTTGCTTAGTCCTGGCTCAGTCCTGGTTTAGTCCTTGCTTAGTCCTGGCTCAGTCTTGGTTTAGTCCTTGCTTAGTCCTGGCTCAGTCCTGGTTTAGTCCTTGCTTAGTCCTGGCTCAGTCCTGGTTTAGTCCTGGCTCAGTCTTGGTTTAGTCCTTGCTTAGTCCTGGTTCAGTCCTGGTTTAGTCCTTGCTTAGTCCTGGCTCAGTCCTGGTTTAGTCCTGGCTCAGTCTTGGTTTAGTCCTTGCTTAGTCCTGGCTCAGTCCTGGTTTAGTCCTTGCTTAGTCCTGGCTCAGTCCTGGTTTAGTCCTGGCTCAGTCTTGGTTTAGTCCTTGCTTAGTCCTGGTTTAGTCCTGGTTTGGTTCTAGCATCAAATGGCGGGAAAGTAACTGTCTATTGGAAAAGTAGTTCCTTTTTAACTTTTTTTTTTTAACTTTGATTTTTTTTTTTATTTTAGCTTTCCTCACTCCTCTCAGTTATTTAAATATATCGCTTAGATTTAAGAGGAATTAATGTAAATATTTGATCAAAGATGAACTTTGTTGTTCTAAGTGGCGGAGGAATCCCGACTGTGGTGATGCGACGCGCACGGAGACAAACGAGAAGAGACAGAAAAGTGAATTAATTTAAATTTCCCTTTATTAGGTGAGTTTTTTTTTATTTATTATTTACATATTTAGTCTCTGCTGCTAATGTATGAGACTAAATATGTATGAATACGGTACACACAGTTTAATCGCGAGTTTGTTCGTTTAAGTTTGAGAAGAGCGTGATTTTGTTAGCTAACATAGTGTTCATGTCAAAAACCTAAACTCACGTCTTTGACAAACAATAACGCTTTTATAAGAATACAAATGACTTATCACTTTTAAATCATTATAATTTGGAATATTAGGTTATAGTAAAGGAATGGGACTGTTTAGTTTTTAACTTAAGTCTTTGTAAATACTTTGTCTGAATGTCCAGATTCATTAAAGACAAATGAGGAGACATAACATGGATTCACACTAAATAATATCAGAGGGTGAAGCGATTTCTCCAACATGATGAATTATTATAATAACTTGCTGCGTTTCAGATGACATCATGACATTCTTTAGGTTTATATTATTGAATGCAGATGGAGGCAGCTAAAGTGAATATTTTTGGATTGTAGATTTTTGTTGTAATACAGTGAGTTCTTGGGTCTAGTCACTAATAGAAATGATCAGGTTCAACATTTATGAAGGTACTTTTTGGATATTTCATTTCAAAGTACAATATAATCAATAGGAAAAACTGTCTGAGGGACATCATCACATTGTAGAATCTGAAAACCACCGACAGGAGCTCAGGGCTGTGACGTTGTGACTTTTTGCACCACTGCCACAAACATGGTGGATTTCCATGATAACGGACATTTTTTTAACGCTCCACCCCAGGCTCTGTTGGTATTCACCCAAAGCACTTATTTATTTTCCAATGATCCCACAGCTGAGGATGACTATGCCAAGCGTATGACAATCCAATTTCCCACTCAAGAAAAGAGGAGCATGGAGAAGATGGAGGAGGAAGACGAGGAGCAGGATGAGGAGCAGCAGGAGGAGCAGCAGGAGGAGCAGCAGCAGGAGGAGCAGCAGGAGGAGCAGCAGGAGCATAGGAAGGAGCACCCAGCTCAGACCTTCAGGCCTGGTTGGCTCTGTCTGGAGAAACCTAACGGTGAAAACAAGCAGACGGTGTGAGCCCGGTGGTGAGTTATACTCTTGATTCAGTGAAATGTGTTTCAGGTCACGTTTGGCTTCAAGTTTAGATGATTTATTTATCATCTCAACTTATCTATGTAACTTCACTGGTGGAAGGTGCGCCACCTTTTTGTTTCCATGGGGATACTATTGCTTTGTATGGAATGTTCCGCAGTATGGCATTAAATGCTTCTCAGTGAAGCAGATGGAGCAACCAGGCCAGTTACAGGCGAGATCTGTGGAGAGGTGACCCAGCTCACAGTAAGAATGTTTTATATGTAGCATATATAATATTGTGTTTTAGTGTGAAGTACAGTGTGAGTGTGAAAGGGCGAGTGTGAAAGTGTACATAAAGACAGATTCCCCCTGTGTGGGACAATAAAAAAGAGCTAACCTTTTATTACCACATTCAGCAGAATTTTATTAGAAATATAAAATCTCAGACATAGGACAGACTTTGTGCAAAAGTAAATAAACAAATGTGGCATCAATATGATTTTGAGAAAAATCTTTGCGAAACAGCACAAGATACTTGGAATGCTCAAAGGATTCAGACTAATGTGAAAACATGAACATGTAGTTTACTTAAAGAGGGGTATTAACTGGAACACAGAACATCTTTAGATCACCATGATTCCTTTTATTGTTTTGATGCTATTTTCACTCCAAACAACGTATTAACATGTTTCACTTTTCATTTTTGACGCTCTGAATCCCCCCTCCCTTTGCTCCCTGTGTACTCCCCCTTCAGAGCACGACAACACAAAGTGTGCATCCTGCTAATGAAACTACTGCACTTCACATCAGGTTTGTAGAGTTGTAGTGTATCGTTTTGTATCATGTTTTTGTATATTTATGGAGAATTGTCGTGTTGGATCATGGGTGACGTAGGCTTGTGGGCGGAGCCTTGTACAGACGTAGGCTTGTACATACATGGATGACTCTAAAACCTCTTCAGGCAGGTTTTTGATGAGGAACAACGTTAGCATGGTAAAAAGTCAATTGTGTAGAAAACCCACTTTAAGAACAACCAGGGCTGAGAATCCAAAGGAACCAAACTACATTTTGACCCCAACAGTGCCGCATCATTTTATATGTAGAGGATTTAGCTGTTCAGATTTCAGTTCTCTTGACGGGTTTTAAATGTGCACTTTGGACTGAATCTTTATTTGAAAACATCTCAAATCTACTTTCTGTACAGAAAACTGTCCTCTGCATTGCACTTTAACTGTTCATTATTCATGGCATTGAAAACAAAATGGCTTCCCAAACTCTGAAGAAAACCCTTTCTCCGCTGCAGTGTTTTTCTTTCCTGTACCGTGTTGTGTAGTGTCATCTTCAGTAGTTGTCCAGTATGCTCAAATATTCTTCAAACTCTACAAAAATCCTTCAATTCCACCATGAAAACAAACCCGTCCATTTCAAACGTGGGTCTTAATGTAGCTTTGTGTGACAGTTTATGAGTTTGTTTTTTGTTTATGGTGAAACGTGAGTGCTCAGATCGGGCTCAGGGTTTGTCGCTGGTACGGCGTGAGCTCCGGATGCCAAACGTCAATGATGAAGATGAGACGAAGAGAATCCGCCTCCTGCCAAACCTCGTGTTCGAAAGAATCGTCAAAAATCAGGACTTTGCCCTCCTCCCACTCCCTGTAAACACACACAGCGGCAGAGTGGTTATCCTGTCTCCTCCTGGTCTAGTCCTGGTCTAGTCCTGGTCTAGTCCTGGTCTAGTCCTGCTGTAATGCTGGTCTAGTCCTGGTTCAGTCCTGGTTCAGTCCTGGTTCAGTCCTGGTTCGGTCCTGGTTCGGCCCTGGTTCGGCCCTGGTTCGGCCCTGGTTCGGCCCCGGTTCGGCCCTGGTTCGGTCCTGGTGGAGTGTGCATGTCCTCCCTGTGTTACCGTGGCAGAGTGGTTATCCTCCCTCTCACCAGGAGGTTGTGGGTTAGATTCCTGGCGTTACCTGGTGGAGTCGGTGCAGCGGATGCGACAGCCGGTCTTGGGGATGATGAGACCGAGGTGAAGGCGGAGTCTGCAGTTAGTGGGTCCAGTGTGAGGCCAGACGTGAGTCCCAGGATGCATCACTGAAAACTTGATCTGAAACAACAGAACAGTGTCCATTTTGTCTTAACAGCTCAGTGTCAATATAGAGTAAAATCATTTTCTGTCAAATGTAAGTGGAAGTCTGATGTTTACTGTCTGTAAGTGTGACAAACTCGTCTAATTAATTTAAAATGAACCATAATGGAATCCTTAGTTCTGACCTGTCCTCTCTTGCAGCCGGTGGCCTCTGGAAACCTCTCCATCAGAGCACAGGTCTTTGGGACGTTCTGACAGGCTCCTCCAGCCTTCCGCCCTGAAACAGAAGAATCACACACATTTAACATTCAACATCATGACCTACTCAATCCTGGTTCAGTCCTGGTCTAGTCCTGGTTCTGTACCTTGTTGCCACAGTGTATATTGGCCCCACTCTCCAGTCTCTCTCAGGTTTTCTTCTTCAGGCAGGAACAGTCCAGACTTCTGATCCATCACAGCCAGCGCCTCGTCACGGATTGTCTTCCAGTTCCTCTCCAGAGTCTGACCACAGAGTAAAGCACAAAAGCTGCTAACCCTGTAGTTTAGACCTCTACAAACATGTTCTGAAATGTCCCTGTGTGTCAGATGCCCTTCCTGGTCCGTGCTCACCTTGACCAGGTCCGTGTAGCCGGTCTCTCGTGGGGTCCACCAGGGCTGAGCCTTCAGTCCCTCCACATTATACAGAGACCTCTGCCACACAGATGAGAAGTGCCCCCTCTGGTGGCCGCGTTCGTACCAGTGACGAGCCTCCTGCACATTTAATGACAGAGCTATGGACAGAGCTATGGACAGAGTGAGTCCACACAGGGACAGAATAACAGTGATGACACAGACTCTACAGTGTCTCTGTCTCACCTCTCTGAGTCCCACGCGCTGCAGAGCGTCTCCCAAATGGAAATAGAACCTTCCATCGTCTGTGCCTGGATCTCCGGACTCTAGACCCTCCTGAAAACACAGAGGATCAGGATCTTTTCTGGTTCAGACCTGGTTCAGACCTGGTTCAGATAATTGTGCTTTTTGATTTGGTCTCAAATGATTGGATGAGCTACGTTCTGACCTCTAGGGCTTGTCTGGCCTTGGTTTAATCCTGGTTAATTTTTCTGTTTCTACCCAAATACGAATGTTTTCAATTAGTTTTCTAACCCAGAGGTCTGGGGAGAGGGAGGTGTCTGGGGAGAGGGAGGTGTGTAAGTTTCACCCTGAGGTATGGGATGCTCTCCGCGATCAGGTTTTCTGCTTTCAGGATGAAGCCGTAGTGAACTTTGGCAAAACCATCGTCAGGGGCAACCGACAAAACCTGAGCAAAACGGATTCATATTAATCCTGGTCCAGCCCTGGTCCAGCCCTGGTCCAGCCCTGGTCCAGCCCTGGTCCAGCCCTGGTCCAGTCCTGGTCCTGTCCTGGTCCAGCCCTGGTCCAGTCCTGGTCCTGTCCTGGTCCAGTCCTGGTCCTATCCTGGTCCTGTGCTGGTCCTGTCCTGGGTCCAGTCTCTCACCTGTTCGTACACTGCCTTGGCTCCCTTGTTGTCTCCCAGCAGGAGATGGGAGACTCCAAGTTCATTTTTAAGGGAATAATCTTCAGGGAAAATCTGCACCAGTCGCTCCAGAGTCATCAGAGATCCACGAGTCCGACCTGGAAATACAGAATTTTCGCAGAATATTTAATTCTGCCGTTTCTAACAAACAAACACATTTGTGATTAGAAGAGTGATTTTAAGTTTAATAGTTGGATTCTGTTCAAAGTTCACATTTGAAACATGTCCAGAAGGATCAAGGTAGAGAGAAGACAAAAATATGTCATATGTCAGACCGGTACAGGGAACGGAGGTGTCTGGGGAGAGGGAGGGCCTACCTAAAAACTGCTGTCTCTCTGCTCGTCTCTTCAGCGCCGCCTTCAGGAGATCAGGAGTAACATCAGGCAGCTCTGAGGCCTCTCTGTATGTGTTTATGGCCCTCTGCAACATCTCATTACTGCGACGCTTTTCTGCAACGTCATCCTCCGACTGAAAAGACACATATATGAGGAGGAGCAGAGGAGGAGCAGAGGAGGAAAGCCAGAGGATCAGAGCCAGAGGAGGAGAGGAGGAGCAGAGGAGGAGAGGAGCAGAGCCAGAGGAGCAGAGCCAGAGGAGCAGAGCCAGAGGGGTGTACTGTAAATGTCACCTGGGCTTTTCCATATCTTGCTCTGGGACTTTGTGGATATTTTTGAACCAGAGCCTCAAACGCCTGCAGTGCCTCCTCCACTTTACCCTCAAACACAAACAAGTCACTTTAAAACAAAAACACAAGACACAAAACGCACTTCTGCTCATTCTACCACAACTTCTCCTGTCACATTTTGTTGTTTTTTAAAGGTGCACTGTGTAACTTTTCTGTAGGAAAGCATTAAACTCATCCGTGTCCATGAAGATGAGCAGAAACGAAACTAGACCAAGATACGGGTCAGATCAGTGTACTGTGGAACATTCCAGTCAAAACAATCACATCCCCATGGCGACAAGCACACAAGCATATAACCTGAATCCTCTAAAGTTTTCATACCTTTTTTCTCATTTTTTCTGCTGCGTCGATCTCAGTTTTGATGCTTTTGTCAAATTTATTCAATAATTTTGGTTTCTTCTTAACTGTGAACAAGAAGAGCAGACCGTTTCACCTTTTGATCATATTCTAACTCATCTCATTTTGAATCTTTGCTCGTTACCTTTCTCTTTTTCTTGAAGCTTATCTGTGAAAATAAAACAAACATTTACTTTTAAAACATGGAGCAAATTAAAGGGCCCATATTACATTATTTTATGATCTGTAATAATGTCGTTTCCTCATCACAAACGGACCAGAAAACAAATAAAAACAAATTATTTAAAATGGAAAGAAATATTGTCACATCCATTTTAGTTTTAACAAAGTTTCAGCTTTTAGCTTGTGGTGAGACTGAGACTAGAATTATAATAAAAAGTTGAATTATAAATATATAAAAATGTGAATTGTACAGAAGTGTATAACGATGTGCAGCAGATGGAGCAGTTTATTTTGTATTCATGGACTGCTCTTACAACTGCAGTTCTTAATCTATCCTCTGTGAAACCTAAATATTCCTGTGTCAGATGCCCTCCCTGTGTCTCCATGGGGTATTATGGTATTAAAGTATTTCAGGAATCTTTTCAGAACATGTTTGTAGAGGTATAAACTACAGGGTTAGCAGCTTTTACACAGAATCAGTATTTTTCTCACCGTCGGACTTGGAGGATGTGGTCTCTTCGGTCTGACGCGAGTCGGTTGTTTCACTCTGAGGTTCTGGTTCTGGTTCTGTTTTGGGCTTGCTCTCGTTTGTTGCTTCTGAAACCACAGATAATCTTATTACTCTTATTCACACACGTTTCATTCATACATTTCGCTGGGTCGTTATATTTGTCGTTTTCAGATTGTTGAACGTGATGAAGTCATTCTCTCAGATGGGGGAAGAGCCTTTATCCCTATAGATTACACTGTATTTTGTGCTTGTACCTTTTCAATATTTCATGGCAAATCTTGAAACCTGATCATTTCTGTTTCTAACTTCTTGTATTACAACAAAAAATCTACATTTTACCAATATTTATTTTATCTACCCCAATCTGTATTAAATATGATGGGTCTATACAATGTGATGATCTGAAACTCAGCGATACAAATCCACTTAAGAATAGTCAATAGCTTAGGTCACAGTTTATAATAACTACCCTTTTAAAAGCCTTAAAAACATTCATAAAATAAAAGACTTGATGAACAAATTGTTGAATAGGAATGATTCATGCTTAGTGGCTACTCAAAGCCACAGTCTGTAACTTTTAAGACAAAATATAGAAAAAAGATCTCTACGGAGAATGTTCTGAAGTATAGTCGGTTTTAACTTTCTGTTTCCATGACGTCATGCAGGAGATGTGTTGGGTGTGGTCATTATTAAATGTCACCATTGTTTCTTTCATTCTTAGTTTCTCTCACAGGTCCTACCTGCTTCCTCTGTGACTTTGGAGCTGGTCAGATACTGTCCAGACTCCACTGAAACAAAAGACAAAATATTCAAAATGCAAATTTTAATTATTAATATTTTAGTAAATATTAGTAAACTGATATTTTAGCAAACTGATTTTCACTTTGATTCTCCTCAAACTCACCAACAGTTTCCTGCGGCTGAGGCTCTTTCACCAAAACTGCAAATATGAAGATATATTTGATTACATGTGCTATAGGTCCATGTTACTGTATGTAAAAGCCGTATAAACTTCATATTTAATCCCACTAAACCTGAAACCTGAGCCATGTATCTGATTTTTCCCACATATTTAAGCAGAACGTGTCCTGCCCCACTATATATATATATATATATATATATATATATATATATTTTTTTTTTATTTATTTATATACCCATATATTTTATAAGCAGCTCTTGAGGTCAAAATAAGTCCACTGTGTTCTGTCTGCATCTAATTATAACATGTTTTATTGTCTGAGAATAAGGAAGTGTGCATTAGCTTGCTAATTGTTGTTGGCTTTACTGTGAAGGCAAAACTCGGCTCTGGTCTGTGAGTTGTAAAAAGTGCTTCTAAACTCATGGTGAATCATTAGGATGCTCTGAATGCAGAAGATAAGTGAGGATAATAAGTTTATTTGCTGTGAAATTACGTATATTTATTATTTTACTATGCTTTTATTATTACTCATATTTGCAAACTGCCAAAACACTCCTGATTTGTGAATTTCACTCTTTGATAATGACAATAAATCTTTCTTTGATTCTGTTAAAGAAAATTACACAACTGTACATAAAATATTCTTTAATACGCTCTAATGTCTCATGGTGCACATTTCATAGTGCTTTTTGCACATGTTTTCCCAATGTGTTTTTAACTACAAATTGCAAATAAACGAACCTAACCTCACGTGCAACATGAAAAATACATTCATGAAAAAGTGAAACTGACCTCCAGTCGTATCAATAGGAACTGCTTTCTCTTCTGATACTAAAAAATAGACAGTTTTACGTTAAAGGGCCCATGTTACGCCATTTCCTGATTTGTGTTATAATGTAGTTTACTCATCACAAACATCTGCAGTTGTGTTTTATTTCACATGTTTAACACGGAAACCCCGCATATTTAGGCTGAGCTCTTCAAAAAACACTCTAACACCTTGCGATGTCATGTGCTCCACTGTGTTTTTAAACTCCACACACCTGGAATTGCCAATCTTTACTGAACTAAAGGTAAAAGTAGCCGTCTTCATGACATCACAAGGTGGAACAGAGCGTTTGGAGCTTTGGAGATGTAGACAGACTAATAATAAAGAGTAACACAACTCCAGGTGTTTTTGAGGAGGAACAGCGTTAGAACACGACTTTTACTGACCGTGAGAAAATGCACTCTCCCCCCGACTGTCATCTGCAATACAGAAATACAGAACATAAAAAACAGAGAGGAGCAGAAGGAGGATCCCATCCATATCATTCTGTAGGCCATTTGAGAAATGGTCTAGAAAAGACAATTACCAGGTATAAAAGTGTCTTCAGGATTGGGGAGTGATACAGCTTCTGAAAAAAGAAAGAATAATGACCAGAACTAAACCAGGACTAAACCTCGACTGATCAAGACTAAACTAGGACTAAACTAGGACTAACCTTGTATGTCAGACTCCACGTCATTCTGGGATTCTGAGTCAAAGACACAAAAACAAGGTTAAACACGCACCAATCAAAGCTCAGCATTCAGTATCACTGCAGCCAATCAGAGTGCAGCTTTTTTTAGCCAACAGGCCGCAGTTTGACACTTTGGAAGGATCTATGTTGTTATACATTATATATGTTGCAAAATATTATGTTTAGGGTTAATAGTTTTGGCCCCATTCCGTCTTCATTTCCTCCACCGAGAAGAAAGAAGAGAAATAATTTCTGATTGGCTCTCTTCTCTCACTGGACACGATTTCAGTTGACAGAGAACATGTTGGTTTCTCATGAGCAAAATAATTAAAGCCAAGCTAAAAACAAGCTTGATTGACACAAATTTGGCAATTACTCAAATTGGGGAATGACAACGCTCACCTGGCTCTTCCTGGGTATGCTGGTAATGTGACTGTCCCGCCTCTGTACCATGTGACTCTGTTGGCTCCTCCCGCTGCAGTTTTGTTTCTGGTTCAAGTTCAGGGGCCTCTGTAGGCCTGGTCCCTGGACACAAAACACTGTATAACATATGGGTGGGGGTGGACGAACACCATTAAGACGGAGGGGCGGATGGAGCAGATCGGCAGCCTCACTTCAGTTTGCTCAGGGCAGCTGTGGCTTCAGAAGCATATTTTTGTGCGTATAGTGTGGAGTGAATGCTATGTAAATCGTCTTTACTCACTTCAATTCATTTACCTTATTAAAAAGTCCCTGTGATGGTTAAATATGCATTTTCATATATTCATATTTAACATGGCAGACTCGACCTGAAGAGAATTCTCCTGAGAAATGGCCTGCCTTATTTCCCTGACAGTGTATTCTCATGAGGAAGCTGCAGGGGGAGCCCTATCGCTGAAAATTATTTAGTTATGCTTTAAAGCCATCCTCTCAGCAAATCAGTTCTTTAATTCTGGGTTAGACCTGGTCAAGTTTCTTTTTAGTCCTGGTTTAGTTCTAATTCAGTTCTGAAACATGAACAATAACTTAGTAATTACCATTACACTTTTGCACTTCTAGTAGCTCTTAATGTGCTAACAAGGTCACAATGGTGATAGATAAACCGCTTAGTCCTGCTTCAGTCCTGGCACAGTCCTGCTTCAGTCCTGGCACAGTCTTGCTTCAGTCCTGGCACAGTCCTGCTTCAGTCCTGGTACAGTCCTGGTGTAATCCTTGGCACAGTCCTGCTTCAGTCCTGGTACAGTCCTGGTGTAATCCTTGGCACAGTCCTGCTTCAGTCCTGGCACAGTCTTGCTTCAGTCCTGGCACAGTCCTGCTTCAGTCCTGGTATAGTCCTGGCACAGTCCTGCTTCAGTCCTGGCACAGTCCTGCTTCAGTCCTGGCACAGTCCTGCTTCAGTCCTGGTACAGTCCTGGTGTAGTCCTTGGCACAGTCCTGCTTCAGTCCTGGTTTAGTCCGGACTCACCTGTCTGTTCCTCAGGTGTGGGGGGCTCAGCTGGTCTCTCTGCACTCTTCAGTCCTGTTTCAAACCCGATCAGAATCAGAATCGCTCACATCCTCACAAAGCTTCATTAGCAGCCAATCACAGTTCAGGGTAAAAGGTCAAAGTTCATAATGTGGTGTCTCTTTCTCAAACGGACCAATGGTATTTACATAAGAATATGTCTGAGAAAATACTGATACTGATGTCATCAACATTCCCTGGGGATGCTGAAATTAAAAAAAAAATCTGAAAAAGTGCTCTTTACATCCATTTTGCATTTTTTCTTGCGTTTTCAGAGTCTTAAAACTTTTTTGCTAATGTGTGCATTGTGTCACCATGGTAACTGCTGAACATTCCACCATAGAAACTATACAGAAAAAAAACAGACATTTCAGATGTGGTTTACAGTTGGAGTTTTACTCAGAATATCAACATTGTACAGTGGCATATTAAAGGTCTTATATTACACAGAATTGACTCTTGTGAGCTTTTAGCCCTGTTATAACGTTACCTCATCAAAAACATACTTGGAGTTGTGTTTAGTTTCATTCACACATGGCTGAGTAAACCTGTCTGCATCTCCAAAGTTTAAAATGCTCTGTTCCACCTTGTGATGTCATGAAGTGCTAGTTTTCAAGTTAATAGCTCCTTTTACCCAATGTTGACTGATGTACCCTCCCACCACAGAAAAAAGGCCTTTTTTGATTTTGTGTTTTTTGCCTCAAGTTAATTATGGAATTGCCTCATGTTATGTTATTTTGTTCATATATTATTTTTGTTCTTATGTGCTGTGCTTATTTTTAATACTCAATAAACCAAAAATCAATAATAATGAAATATGTATTATAATAACATTCCATATATAATATTACTTTCAAAAAACAAACAAAAAAATAAGTGGTTCAGGTGAAGGTGTATGAAGTTTAGAAACACAGTGGAGCACTTCCTGTATCACCACATGATGACATCACAAGGTGGAACAAAGTGTTTTCAGTTTGAGAGAAGAGTGTTAAATCTGCAGGTTTGTGTGTTAAACATGTGAATGAAACAAAACACAACTCCAGGTGTTTGTGATGAGGAAACGACATTAGAGCAGATCAGAAAATAGTGTGATATTGGCTCTGTAAACGTAGAAATCAGTCCCTCAAGTCCCAAGACCAAATCAACAGCACAAACCGAACACATTTACATGAATATTTACATCCCAGAGCGAGTTTTCTTTGCAGCAAACTAAAAAAACAACAGAATTATCACGACAAAAGGCAGGCTCAGACCTGAAAAAGTTCTAATGTTCTCTCATCAAAAACATGTCAAGAGGTTTTATATTTCATCCATGCATGTTTGAATAATCTAGTGATTTCTCCTGGGCCCTATTCAGATCCTCTTACGGTTAGCAGTATGAGCCTGTACAAGACTCTCCACAACTCTACGTCACCCATGCTCCCACACGACAATTTTTCATAAATATTCAAAAGGATGAAACAACAATATACTACAACTTGACAAACCTGATACTATGTGCAGTAGTTTCATTTGTGAGATTGTGTATCTGAAGAAGTTCATATGGTTCATTTAGAAAAGACTTTAGTGGGATTATCAGTGAACATCAATATCATTATGTATTGTTCCATTATCATACATTCTGACTGTGTCCGAATGTTCACAATATTCACTTGGGGCACTGTTTAGGGGTCAGACCATTTTAAGAGCTGTCCGAAAGTCCAGTCGGTGCACTAAACATTTCCCACATGCACCTTGAAAAGTAGTGTCCAGAGCTGGTGACTAGACCAGTCCATAGACCATAATGCATTGTGAGAGTTGGAAAAACAGTGGACAGCGACAGGTCTTTAACTGAACACAACACAACTGAAGGAAGCAGATAGAAGCACTGGTTTGTTGCACTGCTGAATCTTGATGAATAAATCACTATTACACCGCTGCTGTGTAAAGTCAGCGCCTTTAGCTCCAGCTGTTCAAAGAGACATCATTTCCACATCTCCAGCCCGTTTACGCAAGATCCATCTTGACAAAAAGGTGTGATGATTATTAACCCATAAATACTTGTGCCAGTCCAATCTGATCATTATTTTTGACAGAAGGTTTTATCTGATTTTATCAGGTTTTTTCACTCAGACGCCAGAGTCATGTGGCCCAAATGTAGTGAGCTGCACGTCCACATCTCTGTGAATGAGTGCACTGAAAAGTCCACTAAATGGTGCAAGGCTGTACAGTTAATGAGGGTTTAGGGTGGACATGTCTGACATTGGGACAGGACTACTTGGACTTTACTCGTTTTAAAATGGCTGCCTTTGCTGGTACTTTTTCAGCTTGTTGCATTTTCCCCAGTTGCTCCTGTGCTTCAGCCTTTTGAACCACTTGTTTTGTAATGTGGTCGTTTTTCTAAAATGGCTGCCGTTTCTGTGACAAAACGATTTTTCTCCGTTTGTTGTAAATTTACCACTTCACTTTTCGATTTGGATTGGACAGTCACCTCTGGTCCTTTGGCAACGATTTTTTTCTCCCCTTTACCCAAAATGTCCATCTTCTCTTGTTCTTTCACAGCTCCTTTCTAATTTTGTATCTGTTCAGATAACTGTACTTTATTCACTTATTTTGTTGCTTTTCCTACTGGTTTCAAAATGTCCACCTTCGTTTGGTCTTTTCCACCTTGATGTAACTTCACCATTTGCTCCTGTTCCACCATCTTTTTCACTGTTTGCCCTTTAGCCGGTCCCAAAATGGCTGCCGTCCCTTGTTCCTTTTTGGCGTCTTGTCCTTTTACTATTTGCCTCTGTCCAGTTTGCTCAATTTTGGCTTTATACACTGGTTTTGTAGCATTCTGCACAATATTTTTATCTAATGGTTCTTTAGAGGCTTCTTTCTTAGCCAGTCCCAATATGTTCGCCTTAATTTGTTCTTTTTCTTTCACCACTTGCGTCTGTCCTGTGATCTTTTTCACATTTTGCTCATTTTCTGTTACTGTAGCCCCTGCTTTAGCATCACTCTCCTCATTTGTAGTGAGTTCTTTAGTAATTTCTTTCTGTAATTTATTAATTACTTGTACTTTCTGATTTCTGTCTTGTCCTACAGTTATTTTAACCGGTTGATCTTTAGCAACTTTAACTGCGTGTTGTGGTTCTATGATTGTTTTAACCATTTGTTTAACGTCTTTTGGAGCCTGTTTCAAAGCCTCCATCTTTGTTTGCTCTTTTAAGCTTTGCAATTTTACCACCGTCTCTTGCTCTGCCTTTGTTTTAGCCACGTTATCAACAGACATTTCTTTCACTCCTTGTTTGTCTAAAATTGCTGACTTTTCTCTCGCTGATTTCTCAAATGTACTCCCTGTATCAGTTCTATTATGTTCTTGTCCAACCATCTTTTTAGCCACCAATTCTTCGTTTTCCTTTCCCAAAATGGACGACTTCATTGGTTTAGTTTCAGCTCTAACCACAGGCTCATTTCCTACGATCTTTTTAACCACTTCTTTAGTGACTACTCTACCTGCCTGACCCAAAATGGCAGACGCTACTTGTTTTGTTTCAGCCCTAGTCCCTGTTTCAGCTGGAGATATTTTCTGCTGTTCAGGCACTCCTTTAGCGACTACACCACCTGCCTGACCCAAAATGGACGACTTCATTGGTTTAGTTTCAGCTCTAACCACTGGCTCCTTTCCTACAGTAGTTTTAACCTCTTCTCCTTTAGCAACTACACCAACTGCCTGACCCAAAATGGATGACTTCATTGGTTTAGTTTCAGCTCTAATCACAGGCTCATTTCCTACGATCTTTTTAACCACTTCTTTAGTGACTACTCTACCTGCCTGACCCAAAATGGCAGACGCTACTTGTTTTGTTTCAGCTGGCGATATTTTCTGCTGTTCAGGCACTCCTTTAGCGACTACACCACCTGTCTGCCTCAAAATGGCCGACCTCAGGGGTTTAGTTTCAGCTCTAACCACTGGCTCCTTTCCTTCAATCTTTTTACCCTCGTCTGTACTAACTACACCACTTGCCTGACCCAAAATGGAAGATGTCACTTGTTTTGCTCCAGCCTTAGTTCCTGTTGCAGCTGAAGTCTCTTTTACTAGATGTTCCTTATCCGTTTGCTGTGATTTCACCATCTGTACTGGAGCAACTACTTTCTTTGCCTCTCCTAAAATGTCCACCTTTGCTTGTGGTAGTTTCACCATTTTTTCTTGTTGAATTTTTTCATTTATAGCCTGAGTCACTACTTTAGTTGTGTTCTGTTCCTTCATCAGTTGCTCCTGTCCTGTCTTTTTAACCATTGGTGTTTGAGCTACTACCTTCCCTGTCTGTCCTAAAATGGCTGCCTTTGTTTGTGCTCCAGTTTGTTGTAAATTTAGGGTTTTTCCTTGTTGAATTTGAGATTTCAGATTCAATTTGGTTCCATCTTGTTCCTTGACCTGTTGTTCTTGTCCTGTCTTTTTAACCATTGGTCTTTGAACTACTCCTTCCCCTGCCTGTCCTAAAATAGCTGCCTTTGCTTGCGCTTTCTCAGTAACCAGTTTTTCTTGTTGAATTAGTGGTTTCTCCAGATTTACTTGGGTTGCATTCTGTACCTTCACTGTTTGCTCTTGTCCTACAATCGTTTTAACCACTGGTGCATTTATGACCATCTTCTCAGACTGTCCTAAAATGGCCGCCTTCCGAGTATGTAATTTTAACACTTCTGGTTCTGTTTGTTTATTTTTCGTTTCCTCTTTAGTCACTATTTGTGGTGGTTCTTCAATCTTTTTAACAGTCTGTGCTGGGGAAACTACCTTCTTTGCCTGACCCAAAATGGCCGCTCTGTTTTGTTCATTTTGAGCTTTAGGCATGAGTTTGGTTGCGTTCTGTTCCTTCACCACTCTTCCCTGGTCTTCGGTTTTTACCATTGCTCTTTTAACAACTGTCTCCTGAGCCTGTCTCAAAATGGCTGCCTTCTTTGAATCTATGTGTGCTTGTTGTAATTCTAAATATTCTTCAGTTGCATTCTGTTCCTTCACTTCTCTCTCTCCAACGATCTTTTTAATCATTTGTTTTCCTCCTTCTCGTCCATCTTCATTCGCCATTTTAATTTTCAGTTTTTCATCTGTTAAATTAACAACTTTTTGTCCGATTTCACTCTTTGGCGACAAAACTGAGGATTTCTGAAGCAATTTCTCTGGTTTCTCTACTTCTGACCCAGTTTTTTTAGGTTCCATTTCAGAATTCTCTTTTGCCATATGTTTGCTTTCTTGTAGTTTCTTCTGTATTTCGGTTGTACTTGCTTGTTCTAATTCTTTCACAACTTTAGATGCCTTATCTGCTTCAGCCTTTTTATTTTGGTCTCGTTTAATCTCGTCACTTTCCGATTGTTTTTTAGCTGCCAACGCTTTCTCTTTTTCTGTGTCCTGTACTTTTTCACTTTCTAATTTGCCCATATGTTCTTTAGTCATTTTTTCTTTTATTTCAGTTTGTTCCATTAGAAATTTTGCTGTAGAAATGGGAAGTTTTTTTATTTGCAATTGTTGACTATTTTCCTTTTCAATTTTGTGCCGGTCGATCATCTCTACAGCGATCTTCTTCTCAGCAGTTTCTCTCTCTTCCTTTCTTTCTTTCTCTCCTCTTTCAATTTCCACTTGTCTCTCCAACTCAAATCTCTTCTTCACAACAGTTTCATTTTGTTTGTCAATTTTTTCTGGTTCAAATGTTGCTTTTACTTTTGTTGTCTGTGTTTTTTTCACTCCATCCTGTTTTTTGGAGCTCAGCTCTTTCACGATCTTCTCCTCTTCCATCTGTATATGTTTGTTCAGTATTTCCTCATGTTTTTTAAACTCATGTTCCAGTTTTGTTTTGTTTTGTGTTGCGTGTTGTTTTAATTCAGCTTGTTTCACTGTTTCAACATTTTTGTGTCCAACCTTAAACTCCTCCTTACCCCTCTCCTTTTCAGCGGCGTCTCTTGCTGACTGTTTGCTCTCCTTCACAGTTCTTTCATATTCTACCCGTTTTAATTTGGGTAATTGTTTTAGTTCAACGTCAGAGGACAATTCACTCACAGATTTGATCGTTTCAGCCTTTTCCATAACCAAATGTTTACTCCCAAATCTTAACTTTTCTTGACCAATTTCCTCTCTCTCTCCCACAACTTTCACAACTTTCTCCTCTTCGTTTAATTTTGGTTTTGCTTGATCTAATTTTGTCATTTCTTCTTTTGTTGTTTCTTTCCCATCTTTCTCTCTCCCTGTCCTCCCTTGTTCTGTTCTCTGCTCCGTCTTATTATCCTTCTGTATGCCGGCCATTTTGTCTTTTTCCACTCTCGCTTCTTGAGTTTTTTCTTTATTTTCTTGTTCTCTCTCTTCCTCCATTTTAACGTTCTGTCGCTCCATTTGTGCTTTCCGCTCCTCTTCTCTCTCTTTAAGCTTAATCTGTTCTTTTTCTTGTTCCCTTTCAGCATTCATGATTTTTTCCTTCTCTTTTGCCATCTCTTCTGTCTCCATGTCTGCCGTTTTGTTCACCTGTTGTTTTTCCTCCTGAACTTTAGAGTCTTGCTCAATTTCTTTGTGTTTTTTCAGTTCGGCCGTTTTATTTTTCTCCTTTGTCACTTTCTCTTGTTTGTCTAGTTCCCTCTGTTTTTCTTCATCCTTTCTTTCCTTTTCAGCTGCAAACTTTCTCTCCTCAACAGTATTTTTAGCTGCCAGCTCTCTTGCTTTTACAGTTTTGTCCTTTTCCAATTTTTCTTTGTCTTTAATCTCTTGTTGAGTTTTGCCCAACACATCTGCTTCGATTGGCTTCTCCTTTCCCTTAGCAGTCCTCTCCTCTTCAGCGAGTTTCACTTTTGCAAGAGATTCTGGCATTTTCAATTGTTTTTGCTGTAATTTTTCAGCTTTCTTCTTCTCCTCCATCTCTTTAATTAGTCGTTCTTTCTCTATTCTTGCAGTTTCTTTTACTTTAATTGGTTCAGCGTCTTTTGATCTTATAATCTGTTCTTTTTCAGACACGGCCATCTTAGTTTTTTCTTTAACTTTAGCCTTGGTCTCTTCTTGCACCTTCATTTTGTCTTCTTTTTGTTTTTCTAGTTTTCCAGCCTCTTCCCTCTCCTCTTTTTTGAATTTATTACTTTGTCCTTTATCCATATATCTCCCCTTTCTTCTCTCTTCTCTGGCCTTCTTCTCGTTTTCAATTTGGGGAATTTTTCGTTGCTTTTCTAGAAAATGTCTAGTTTTCCCTTTCCCGAATCCCTCAGATTTTTCATCAGTTTCCTCCTCAGGTCTTTCTTCTTGCTGGATTGGCTCTCCACCCCTCCTCTCTCCTCTCTCCCTCCTCTCCTCCTCCTCTTCCTCCTTTAGTGCCTCTCTGAACGCTCTGAGGAGGATTTCTGTGATTCTCTTTGCTTCCATGACTCGGTGCAGGTCTCGTAGCTCCTGTTTCAGAGCTGATCTGAGCCTCACTCCACGGAGAGAGCGCTCTGAAGTGACAGAAAAGCTTTAAAGTCTTTAAAATGGAGTTGGGTTTGTTAGTAGGATTATTACTGATGCACAGCAGTAAGAACAATGTGACACCAAGATGCCGATTACAAAGGTTTAGACCTGGTTTATCCCTGGTTTAGTCCTGGTTTAGACCTGGTTTAGACCTGGTTTAGCCCGGAGCCTTGGTCCTGTTACAGGGTTTGAACCATGGATTATTTCAGACTGCAGTTCAAAAAGCTGATTTATCTTTACTAATTCTTTACACATTACGTATGATGTTTTAATGTTTAGGGATACAGTATGCAACTTTCTTGGGGTCTCCTGCATGATTCCATAGAAAGTTAAAACCGTATGTCTGAACATTCTCTACGGAGATTCATTTTATGCCATAATGTGGAAGCTTATAGCCAACATTTTCACTGAAACAAGCAGGGGGAGGCCAAATAAGAGTCAGGTTTGTGGAGATGCAAGTCCGCTCAAAGTAAGGGCACATTAATCCATATCTTGTTAGTTTATTACTTGGACATTCAAGTAATCAATTTCATATTAATAACTGATGATTTCTATCAAATGTAATACATTTCCCAATATTCTCAAACAAATTTCCTTAAGGCAGCCTTCACTCCCTGCCAAAGACTCTAGCCCCGTTTAAATAGAATGAGTATACTAATTACATGATGGATTAGTAAATTATCTATTATTAGTTCATGTATAATCAAAATCTTGTACCAAACAAAATATACTTTTAAATCCACAATCCCACTAAACGCTGCTGACTTCAGTCCACACACAACACTCAAGATTATTATTTGTTAATTTTTGACATTGCATTAACCAACACAAACACAGATGCATAAGTCGCAGCAGCCCTCACTGCACTCTATGATATTGTACCTGTAGAGTTTGTCCCTGGGTGCGTCTCGTCTAACACACAGACAAAAGCAGAAAGAGACAGCGTGAGGCGTGGTCCACAAACATGAGACACCTGCTTTTTGTTTAAAATCTTTAACTGTTTCTCACTTTTATTCACAACCAGACCCAACCCAACACACAGGCAGAAAGAACGAGCTCAAACTGAAAAAAAAAAGAACATGTATTTTACACCGCAAGTTTGTAAGATCTCTGTGGATAGAGCCATCCTGGTTCAGTTCAGATTTAGTTCTGGCTTAGTTCCAGTTAAGTCCTCCTTTTAGTCCTGGATCTGTCCTGGTTTAGTCATTTCCTAGTCTTGGTTTAGTCCTGGTTCAGTCCCGGTTCAGTCCGGTTTCAGTCCTGGTTTAGTAACTGGGCTCATATTTATCGCTCAATATGAGTTTTGGGGTTCAGTAACTTGCCCACAAAATATAAATTTGCTTTATGTTTGCTTGGATACTATCAGCAAAGGACAGAGATACATTAAACATGACTTAATTAGCTCCATATACAGTTTTTTTTAGCTTTCTCTCACGTTCTAATATTGTTCTTCATGAAAATCCTGCATGAAGAGATTTTGAAGTCATCCATTTATGTTTTGAGTAATCTAGTGATCTCTCCCAGGCCCTATTCAAACCCTCCTTACGGTTAGCAGTACAAGCCTGTACAAGGCTCCGCCCACAAGCCTACGTCACCTATGACATGACACAGCAACTTGATCTGATGCGATGTGCAGTTGTTTTTATTAACGGGACGAACACCGATTGTGGTGTGATAGTGCTCTGAAGGGGGAGTGACTTAGTGTGGGGAGTAAAGGGAGGGGAGACTCAAAAAAGTGTCAAAAACTAAAGTGAAACTTCTTAATACATTGTTTGGGTGAATATAGCATTTTTAAAACAATAAAAGGAACATGGTGATCTAAATATGTTCTGTGTTAGAAATGAATACTCCGACAGAAATTTAATATTCCATTTTTAAAAAGGGACGGAAAGCGACTGGCAGCTCTTGAGTTTCAGGCTGGACATTCATAAGTCTAATTTAAGTTTAAACCTCCAACTTCAGTCCTGATTTTGGTCTTGTACTTTGCCCTGCTCTCCTGTAATTGGTCGTTCCCCCTGCTCTGATCTGAATGGCTCCTTGTCGTCGGGTAAACTTTGATCTTTTCCCTGGATTTTATCATCGGGCGTCGACACTACGTCAAACAGGAAGCTGAAGAACCCGAACAGCCAATCAGAGCCCTCGTCCGACAAAACGCTTAGCATTTCCTCCAATGATGACTCTGCGATTTCCTCGCCACCGCCGCCATCTTTGTTCAAGCCTGACCCAGGAGACGGAGAAGGAAGCAAGAGAAGGAGACGAGACAAGGGAAGGAGACAAGGGAAGATGTTGCAGGAAAAATAAAGTATAAAGAGTGGGAAATGGTTTAACCAAAAATGACCAAATATGGAGAAAGAAAGAGGAAAGAGTGAGTAATGACGAAATACAAGCGTCACTTCCTGTCTCAGCGTCCATAGATCTATAAAAGCCCTGGGTAAGATAGGCCCGTATTTTTTATTTACAAATGTATATATACGTGAAATACTGTGTCAGATTCTTCTCTATTTTTACAACATTAACGTTTTCATATTTTTAAATCCTCAAAGCGCCAATCGCCACAAGTGGGCGGAGCTAGTCTGTGTTGAGCACAAACCATTGAAAACGTACAACACAGTTTTTGGTTCATCTTCCAGACCTTACTTGACTTTCATGGTGTCGTCAGGTGAATTCAGATAAAATTTTTGAAAGCAATATTTCCACTTTAACCCAGTTCTGATGTACTGTCCTCCCGGAACGTCCCGGCAGTTGTGTTTGTTTCATTCACACGTCGCCCTCTGCAGAGCTCCAAGTTTAGTCCAAGTTTAGTCCAAGTTTAGTCCAAGTTTAGTCCAAGTTTAGTCCAAGTTCAGTCCAAGTTCAGTCCTTATATTGGTGTTCCTTTGTCTTAATTGACCAGATAAAAGCTGGATTTGTTTTTTTTTAAATATGATAAACACTTCTGTAAACCACGTCACTCTAAAGGTAAATGAATTAAAGGGCCATATTACACTGTTTTCTCATCTCTGTTATGTTGTGTTTTGTTTCATTCACATGTTTAACACACAAACCTGCAGATTTACCTTAAGTTCTTCTCTCAAACTGAAAACACTCTGTTCCACCTTGTGATGTCATCATGTGGTGATACAGGAAGTGCTCCACTGTGTTTTTAAACTCCACACACCTTCACTAGAATCATTTGGATCATTTCAATCTCTACTGAAGGTAAAAGGAGCTGTTCACTTGAAAACTACCACTTGATGACATCACAAGGTGGAACAGAGCGTTTGGAGCTTTGGAGATGTAGACAGACTAATAATAAAGAGTTCCTCAAACATGTGAATGAAACAAACACAATTCCAGCTCTGTTTCTGAGGCGGGAACAACATTAACGCTCACAAGGGTCAATTTTGTGAAATATTGGACCTTTAACTGAAAAAACAACAACTCACCAAGCAGAACTTTGGCGTCCTCCAGGTCAAAGTCTCCATCTCCGTCTGAATCATAGGCTGACAATTTACCTGAAGACAAATGCACAATACGTTTTACATTTTTAGTTTAGTTTTAGCATCACATTATCAACAATAGAACTCATTACATATGACCCCGTGTGGTTTAGAACATGCTTTATGAAGTTGAGGAAAAATATGTAAAATAAAAGTTAAAAGAAATGGCTTCAGATTTTGGCTGCGTTCACACTTTGAAACTCATAAGATGCACACACACACTGGGACTAAACCTGGACTAGACCAGAACTAAACCAGAGAAATGTGAACGCAGCCTTAAAGAACTTAATGAGATGGTGGATATTTGAATGGCGAGTTGAAATGAGTCTTGTTTTTTTGTACCTTGTAAAACATTTGTAAAATTTTGCCGGAACTCCTTCGCCCTGGCTGCCATCGGGGAAAATCAGACGATTAGAGACACAGAAGATGTAACTTTGATTTAATGTTGATTTTAAATGACATAAACATGACCCCAGATACAAGGTGAACATGTTCAAATCAAGTGTAGCTTTTACTGAGAACAACTGTGATGCTGATTTATTCTTAATTACAAAAACACTGGACATGTCTCATTTATTTTTTTTCCCCAATGTTTTTTATTAATTTTCAATGAAGAGAATTATAATTGTACAGCAAACAAGTAACATTAATGAAAATGCATAATAATAAAAAATAAATAAATAAATAAATAATAATAATAATAATAATAATAATAATAATAATAATAATAATAATGATAAAATAAAATAGTGATAATAATTAAACTGTCACACTCTAATTACTCAATTCTAATTTCCCGAGAAAGTCCATTAAAGGTGTCCATACCTCTTCAAATTCTTGTGCTTTACCTCTAATGATATAGGTCAGCTTTTCCAGTGTAACACATAATGTCATTTCCCTTATCCAGGACCGTTCAGAAGAAACTTCAGTCTCTTTCCATGACAAAGCAACCATCCTCCTGGCCTGCAGGAGGCCAAAGTTGATCAGAGTCTTACTTTTAGAGCTAATAGTAAAGTTGTCCGGATATATTCCTAGGACACACAGTTTTGCCGAGAAAGGCACCTGGATGCCAACAATTTTACTTAAGGTGCAAATCACTGTTTTCCAAAACGCTACCAATTTAGGACATTCCCATACACAGTGAATTAAGGTGCCTCTCTCAGTCGAACATTTAACACAAGTGTCTAGAATGCCCGGGGACCATTTACTAAGTTTTTCAGGGGTTATATATGTCCTCATTAACCATTTATGTTGTAATAATTTCAATCTTGTGTTGATAGTGTGTGTTTGAGCTTTTAAGCAGGCAGCTGTCCATTCTGCCTTATCAATATCTTCCCTAATATCTAAACTCCATGCTCTCATTCTATCCATGCTGGATTCTTTGTCATGAGAAACAAGTGTGGCATATAATGTAGAAATTTGCCGTCTTCCATGCATATGCTTCATGACAGTATCCTCCAGGCAAGACAGTGGCGGCACATGCACAACGTCACAGTGTTCTGATGAGACAAAATGCTTCAACTGTAAGTATTTGAAAAAATGTTTTTTGGGGATGGAATATTTCAAGCAAATATCATTAAATGTTAGCAAACTGTCTTGAACGTACAGATCTCCTACTTTTTGCAGACCTTGGTCTGCCCAGTTCTTGAAACCGCCGTCTGCCCTGCCCGGGGTAAACCGCATATTTCCCCAAATGGGAGAGAACCGAGAGATGGAGGGTGTATCACCAATATGTTTATGAGCTTTAAACCAAATACTAATTGTATTTTTAAGAAAAGGGTTAGTTTTTTTCATTAATGTCTTAATATCTGCAGAATATAAATAAAGGCTTAATGGCAGTTTAGATGATGATTGTTCAATAGAAACCCATGCTGGAGAGGGTTGTGTGGAAAAATAAAACATAGCACATCGCAGTTGAGCGGACCAGTAGTACCACTGAAAGCATTTGTAAACCACCCCTATCATATAGCAGATACAATAATTTAAGTCTAAGTCTAGATTTTCTATTATTCCAGATAAAACTACAAAGTAAACTATTAATTTCTTTAAAAAATGATTTTGGCAATGGGAGAGGAAGTGACTGAAACAAATATAGAAATTTTGGTAAGATTGTCATCTTAATTAAGTTGATTCGGCCTATCATTGATAATGGCATATTTATCCATTTTTCAAGTGAGTCTCGTAGAATTTGCATTAATAAGGGTGTTTATATTTGTGGAGTAACTCTAATTCCAAGGTAGGTAAACCCATCTCTCGCATTGTAAAATGGAGTGTGTATGACTGGCTGGGTCCTTTCTTCTTTGTTTAAAAAAAGTATGGAGGATTTTGAATTGTTAATAGTGTATCTGACTGACCAAATTTATCAATTAATTGTAGAATTGTTGGAATACTAATTGACAAATTTGATAAAAAGAGAATCACGTCATCGGCATATAATGATACTCTATGTTCATAGCCTCCGACACTTATTCCTGAAAGATTTACTTCAGTTCTAATAGACATAGCTAGGGGTTCGATGGCTAAAATGAACAGTAATGGGGAAAGAGGACATCCCTGTCTAGTCGATCTTTCTAATGTTATCTGGCTTGATAAATTGTTATTTGTCTTAACACAAGCTGTGGGACTGGTGTATAATAATTTGATCCATTTTAGAAATTTTATCCCAAATCCATATTTCGGTAACACATTAAACAAGTAAGGCCACTCGAGCCTATCAAATGCCTGTCTTGCATCCAGAGACGAGTGCTGCATCCCTTGTGTTATTTGTACAATAAATTATATTTAGGACTCTTCTAATGTTATGAAACCCTTGACGATTTTGTACAAACCCATTCTGGTCATTATGCACCAAATGGGGAATGTGTGGGTCTAATCTTTTGGCAAGAACTTTACACAATATTTTTGTGTCAACCCCCATGAGGCTAATAGGCCTGTACGAAGAGCAATCAGTAGGTTTTTTGTTGGGTTTTAAAATTAGGGTTATTGTAGCTAGTCTTAAAGTCAGAGGTAGGATACCAGTATTTAATGATTCCACAAACATATTCAGAAATGGAGTTACCAATTGATTATGAAAGGTTTTGTAAAACTCTATAGGCAGGCCATCTGGACCCGGAGCCTTACCCGAATTAATACTTTTAATGGCTTGTAATAGCTCTTGGACAGTAATGTCACTATCCAGATCCTGCTTAGCTTCTTCTGCAATAGTTTTAAACTCAAGATGATTAAGAAAAGCATCTCTATCAGTAGGGGCAGGGGGGCATTCTGATTTGTACAATGATTGGTAGAATTCTTTAAACGCATTGTTAATATCTTTTGTAAGGATATGCCATTAATAGCCCTTTCAGATTCAGTTTTTTTAATTCTCCATGCTAGTAATTTACCAGCCTTTTCACCCTGGTCATAAAAGGACTGGTTCAACCACAGTAAACTTTTTGCTGCTTTATCTGCTGCTAATTTATTGTATTCTGTTCTTAGAATGAGTAAGCGTTTTTGTTTTTCTGAGTCATCTCTCTTATTTATACCTATTTCTAATGCTTTTATTTGTTTCTCTATTCTAGTCATTTTTTCTCTTTGTTTTTTGTTTTTAGAACTTGTAAAGCTTATAATTTGCCCTCGGATATATGCTTTAAATGCCTCCCATCGTATGGATGCGTTTGTTTGATCAGTATTCGTCTCAAAATAAAAGTTGATCTTGTTTTCTATGTATTTGACAAATTCTGGGTTTTGAAGCCATCTTACTTGCATACGCCAGATAAGAGGAGGCCGTGTCAACTTGTCCACAAGTACAGACATTGAAATAGGGGAGTGGTCGCTAATAACTATACAATCATATCAACAATTTGTAACTTTTGACACCAGTTCTTGTGACACTAAGAAATAGTCGATGCGAGATCTGGACTTGTGTATACCTGAGTAACATGAGTACTCTATTTTATTTGGGTTAAGTTTTCTCCAAATTTCTGTCAAATTTAAATCTGCCATGTATTGCATTATTGTTTTTCTACATTGTTTTTTATGGGGATCAGATTTAGTGGAACGATCTAACAGGGGGTTCAAAGTACAATTGAAATCCCCACCAATAATGTTTAGACCATGTAATGAGGACAGGGTTAAGAAAAAATCCTCAAAAAACTTGGGATTGTCCTCATTAGGCCCATAAACACAAGCCAGATTCAATGCCAGAGAGATCACATTGCCCTGAGCAATAACAAATCTACCTTGAGGATCCTGAATAGTTTTAGTAAGATGGAAAGGAATCGATTTGTGGATAAGGATCAAGACCCCTCGAGCGTAGTTATTATAAGTTGCATGTATAATCTGACCTGGCCATCTACGCCACACATGTTTAATTTCAGAGATCGTAATATGCGTTTCCTGGAGAAATACTATCTTAGACTGTAGACTTTTAAGCCTGTTCATAACTTGCTTCAATTTTGACAATTTATTGAGTCCCCTGACATTCCATCTTGTAATTCTTAAATCAAGTCAAGACAAGTTTGAGCTTTCCATAGTTTTAAATGAAATAAGGTATCCATGAGTGTGACAAGAAATAAACAAAAGTAATAAAATATGCAAAAATAAAACTAAACATATAAAAATATATAAAACTCCCCTTGAATCCCAACTCCCTTCCCTTACTTAACTTGAACAATGTAAGGGCAAGTGTCAATCCACAAAAAAAAAAAGAGGAGTGACTAAACTGTGCAGACACCTCTCTCAGGCTTCCCACGTGGTCACCCCCAACCCTGCATCATAACAACTGTTACCTGAAAATAACTTTATCCCAGTCTATTGAGATGTAAAGCATAGTATAGATGACACTCTTTCAATACTTCAGTCTAAAGATAGGTGCTTAACATAAAATGACCACTAACTCTGGTAATGTAAATTCAGATACCAAAAATCTATTCAAAAATAATAATAATTATAATAATAATAATAAAGAGAGCATTAGGTGTATTGTATATACGTCTATATGTTAATATATGTAACTGAAATTCTAGTAATATGCACCCCTTCTATTGTCCACATTAAGTCTACTGAAGTTACCTGTGCTCCATGGTCACGTAAAACAAGTTAGTTTAACAAAAAGTCCTCTGCCTCCTCTGGAGTAGAAAAGAGGACTATTCTCCCGTTGTGAAGAATCCTCATCTTGCAAGGGTGTACCTGGAATCCCCGGAAAGATCCAGCTTCAATTAATTTCTTCTTCACTGCGTTGAATGGACTCCTCGCCTTCATGGTTTCTGCTGAGAAGTCCTGCGCAAATAAGATCTTGTGGCCCTCGTGAGTGATAGTGCGGCGTTTGGCTGTGCGAAAAATAAACTCACAGTCTTGGAAGATCAGGAAACGGACGAGCACCACTCTGTTTTGATCCGGTCTTGGATTTCCCAAAGTGCGGTGCGCTCTTTCCAGGGTATACTTGGTGCCAGCGTCGAGACCCAACCACAGCGGCATCATATGCTGGATGTAGTCAATCATAGGCTGGGTACCTTCAGCACCCTCCGGAAGCCCCACGAGTCTTAGGTTCTTTCTTCGCCCGCGGTTTTCCAAATCTACCGTCTTTGACTCCAAATAGGCAATCCGCTTTGTGGCAGCAGCGAACTCGGTTTTCACACTTTCCAAACTGTCTTCGGCAGTTCCAATGCGGCTTTCAGCCTCCGTGAGCCGCGTAGCATTGGTAGAAATGTCCTGCTTAAGAGCAGCAAAACTTCCCTTCACCGCAATGACAGACTTGTTCACCTCAGTTATACATTCGTCCAGTTTATCAAGCTTGCCACCAAAGCTGTCAATGGTGTCTATTTTCGTGTCAATCGAGTTGATTTTGGTGCGCATTGCCTGCAGCTCACTTAACACAGCAGCTAGCTCGCTCTGTGAATCAGCCATGGTTTTTGTAGCATTGTCAGCTAGCGCAGTCGGTGTAGAACTAGTTTTGGGCTTATGAGCACTGCGTGACCTGGAACTAATGTCACAATCTTTAATTGTTGTTTGTTTAGACATATCGTGGATGTGGTGGAGAGCGTCAGTTACCAGGATTTTATAACTTTTAGCAGAGTTGTTGAGGAGAACTCACGTTAGGCTGCCATCTTGTTCAGCGGCCCCACAGCGCCCCCCCGTCTCATTTATTTTTGTTATAATTTGGTGTTGATTAATTATACTTTTAATATTATAAACAAGTTTCATATTTAAACAGTTGTTACAGAATTGTACTTTGTTATAAGTGAAAATAGCAATGATCTAGAAGAAAACATCATGGATAAGTAGCTTTTTTCTGCACATTCTGGTGATAAAATGGCCATTATCTTTGTTGGAGATTATCACAATTATATAAAATGTCCCTCGAAGGATTATTGTCTACCTTTTTTATCATGATAAACGATATTATCGTTTATTGCTCCTAGCAGCCAAACAGTGAATTCTGGAGGGTCTTTCACCATATACTGAGAATGAGAAACTTGAGTGGCTTTTTAAATTGTAAAAGGCAGGTTACATACGGTTCCTTTGGCATTTTGAGGACTGTTTTACCGTAGACTGTATAAGACATGGCTAACGCTAACGCCGGTGCATTCCAAACAGGAAGTGAGTATGGGCGCCAATTGTTTCCTTCAAGCTCTGGCTCTAATTCTCTCTGTATTAAAAGACCATCACCCCTCTCTCTCCAACTGCTGTCAGACTTGTCATTTTGATCCTGCATTTTTTATTTCACTATTTTGTCCCTAAAATAAGATATGAACATTAATAACAGACCAATCAGACGCCTGACTGATGCCTGACGTTGACTGACAGCCTCGTTCCTAAGGCGCTCTCTGGTTTCACTCTCAGGTTTCCAAAGATGGTCCCTGGTTGTAGATTAGCTGCTGTAACTGCTGGCCTCGATGAGCTTCATTTGGAGGCGAATGCTGTGGGTGACGTCACACTCACTTAGCCCATTCTTTATACTGTCTATGTCATTCACCCCAGACAGTACAAATGAGATCTGTATTTGCAGATTGCTGCTGCTGTTTGTATCTCATTTCTAAAACCCTGAATCTCTGGAGACACAGGCCAGAAAATGTGTGAAAGTGTTTACCCTTTACCTCACCATGTGATGGAGATGTGCCCGTGAAGAGAGGGGCAGTGCCCGTGAGGAGAGGGGCAGTGGGCAGTGCCCATGGCATTATGAGATAGAGAAACATAATCTGGCGTCACAGTTGAAATCATTGTTGTCAGATTTACACTTGGTTTGTGAGTTGGAGCTCTGACAGGAAGTGGCTCTGAGCCATTTCCTCCTCATTCACACTTTTTCTATAACTTTAAGAGACTGCGGCCCATCAGACCTGTGTGGAGGAGGACAAACTGAATAATGCACATCACAATACTTTCAGATACTTGATTAAGTGTTTAAAACAACATTTACTATTGTGAGTGTTTTTAAATCAGTAGAAATAATGTTTTGACAAGTTCGCTGCTCAAAATGAATAGTGTAATATCTGTAATATCTGATTAAATTACACAGATGGTTTCAGTGGTTTATGTGAAATGTGGTTTTGTTGAAATGACTCACCTAGAACGCTGTCGTAGTCCACCACGTCGAAGTAGACCACCGCCATGGAGCTCCAGAGCCCGATCAGAGCCAGGACTAAGATCAGACTGAACCAGGACTTGATTGGACCTGAGGACTGACCCACACCTGAGGGGGCATCTGTGGACTCAGACGAGCGGCCATTTTTACTGAGGGAGGACTTCACATCTACAACAGAGAGACCTGGGTTAGATCAGTTTGGACCTGGCTGAGACCTGGCTGAGACCTGGGTTAGAACTGAACTACACCTGGGTTAGACCTGGTTTAGGCTTGAGTGAATAGTGGACTACAGACCTCCATCTTGTTTGTAGTTCTTGAGTGCAGAGGGACAATACAGAATGTCACAGTGACAGGAATAGAGCGACCTGACCCACAGCTGCCACACTCAATAGTGCAGATTACACTAAAGCTACTACAGGTTTAAATACACTGCGTTTAACAGATACTGAAAATATATGTCCAAACTTAAAGCCAAAAATATCATCTAATTACCGATAAAGACCTGCTGAACTAATCCAAGAATCCCATGCATTTCAGAACATGTTTGTGGAGGTCTAAACTACAGAATGAGCAGCTTTTCACAGAATAAGAAACACAAGGAGGGCATCTGACACACAGGGACATTTAGTTCTCAAAGAGAACGGGAGATGAACCGCAGACGTTGGGATTAAATTGTGAAAATTCAACATTTCTAACAGCCTAAATGACACAGAGGAGCCGTTTTGTCTCTGAAGGTGTCATTCTGAAAATAAGAACTTCCTGGTTACTTCCTGGATCACCTACCCACTTCCTGTCCGAGCATAACCTGGACAAAACTCTGCATCAAAGCGATCACAGATGGAACAATTCAAAAATTTCGATCTGGTAAAAATGTCAGAAATCAGAGGTTAACAATGAAGGAAACCAGAGAAAAGTTTGAACAGAAGATTATAGGAGACGTAATCCATACATTAAACGTGATAATTGTCCCAAATACAAAAGCAGTCTGTGGGTCTAAAGTATCCACTCTGTCCACTGTCTCTGGACTCAAATAGACGTGACCTTGACTGGAGGACGCCAGCCTTAAAGAGACACTAACTCACCCTGTTCACACAATATTACCCGAGCAGAGCCTCACTGGAGACACAAGCGTGGGCCAATCTCATGAGAAGAATAAATAAGGATCGTTCTATTGACATTTCTAAAGATGGATCTATGTTATAATGTTTGTTTCCTCATCGCAAACATACCTGAAGTTGTGTTTTGTTTGTATAATGCCAGGTATGTTTTTGAGGAGGTAATAACGAGGTAATAACGAGGTAATAACATGGTAATAACATGGCTTACAGCTCACAAGAATCCATTTTGTGTAAAGTGTCTGGAACTTGCACATATTTAAAGTCTTTAAAAGATGAAAAACAGACTTAGTTCATTTGAAATGGTTTGAGACCAGAGCAGAGTTTTGGAGTCACAGTAAAGCTGACAACAACTAGCATGCCAACACGCACTTCGTGATTCTCTGACCAAAAAGAAAAACTCTTAACACCATAATTAGAAGCAGACAGTACAGAGCAGACTTATTTTGACCTCAAGAGCTGTTTATACAATGTACCTGTGCTGGGGCAAGACCCATTTGCTCCAAAACATGAAAATCAGGTACAGAACCTTCAAGTTTTCTTCTGGAGGAACCGTCCACCTGCCTGTTATTACAGTTCATCAGAGCTACGCTAAGGCCACATGGTGTCATAAACAAATATTATTATTAACTCTCATCTATAATAAAAAATAGTGACATCAACATATAGCAGACGCCAACAGAAAATAGAACAGAGACAATTTTCAGCTTTTTCGTAGATTCTGGTTTAGTCCTGGTTTATAAGACAGGTCCTGTCTGAAGTCCTTAGGTACCAGATGACGATAATAATCAGTAATTGTATTGTATCGTAATGTAGAATAATGTACAAAACATCAGAAAAATAGGTGGAAACGGTGACATCTGCAGAAAGATGATGTTTTCCCCTTTAAAATGTGGCACACTGCACTGTGTAGGCTCTTTTAATTAGTTTGAATTACTTTGCCGCTGATGTCATGGTCATTCCTCTGGGGTTCTGATGCTAACAGTAGGCAGGCTCGGTCTGAAGCTCCGTTACTCAAGTTAGGCTTTAATCTGAGCTTTGTTTTAACACAATCTGACCATAAAGAACTGACTTTTCTGAACTCCAACAGGTGATCTGATCCGTGCTGTTAAACACGTCCCTCTCAAATAACATCACAGTCACAAGCATTAGCATTAGCATTAGCATTAGCCAACAGTTTTCCAGTGAGTCACTTTCAACTTTTAGTTGAAAACTCCTAAACAGGACCCTGAATGCTCGGACTGATCACAGGAAAATGAAAATGTGTTGTTTAAACCACTTTTGTATTTTTACTTGAGTTTTCAGACTTTCAACTTAAAACTTTTTTGACAGTGTTTGGTAATGTGTGCATTGTGTCACCATGGTAACTGCTGAACATTCCACCATAGACATACATGTCTATCTCCAAAACTTTGTATGTGTTTTTATGCAGAGATTTAAGGCCACTATTCGATACGCTAAAAAGTCCAAATATCGGCCCGAGAGCCGATTGATATAAAAAAAAAAAAAAAAAAAAATGTGTTCCTCACCTTCCACGGTGGTTGGTCTCTCTCACCCTCATCAGCTCGGGCCTTCTACCAGAGGCCTGGGAGCTTGAGAGTTCTGCGCAGTATCTTTGCTGTTCCTAGTACTGCACTTTTCTGGACTGAGATGTCTGATGTTTTTCCTGGTATCTGCTTGAGCCACTCCTCCAGTTTGGGGGTTACAGCCCCGAGTGCTCCGATCACCACGGGCACCACTGATGCCTTTACCTTCCAGGCCTTCTCCAGCTCTTCCTTGAGCCCCTGGTATTTCTCTAGTTTCTCGTGTTCCTTTTTCCTGATATTACCATCACTTGGTATTGCAATATTGCAATGTCCACCACCACGGCTTTGTTCTGTTGCTTATCCACCACCACTATGTCTGGTTGGTTCGCCATCACCATTCTGTCAGTCTGTATCTGGAAGTCCCACAGGACCTTGGCACGCTCATTCTCCACAACCTTTGGGGGAGTTCCCCACCTTGACCTTGGGGTCTCCAGCCCGTACTCTGCACAGATGTTTCTGTACACTATGCCCGCCACTTGGTTGTGTCGCTCCATGTATGCTTTCCCTGCCAGCATCTTACACCCTGCAGTTATGTGCTGGACTGTCTCAGGAGCCTCTTTGCACAACCTACACCTTGGGTCTTGTCTGGTGTGGTAGATCTGGGCCTCTATTGCTCGGGTGCTCAAGCCCTGCTCCTGTGCAGCCAGGATGAGGGCCTCTGTGCTGTCCTTCAGACCAGCCCTCTCCAGCCATTGGTAGGATTTCTTGATATCAGCCACTTCAGTTATGTTTCGGTGGTATGCCCCATGTAGGGGCTTGTCCTGCCATGATGGTCCCTCCAGCACCTCTTCCTCTGACCTCCACTGTCTGAGGCATTCCCTGAGCACATCATCTGTTTGGGCCTTATCCTTGATGTACTTATGGATTTTGACTGTTTCATCCTGGACAGTGGTTCCCACACTCACTAGTCCTCGGCCTCCTTCCTTCCGGCTCACATACAGTCTCAGGGTGCTGGATTTGGGATGGAACCCTCCATGCATGGTCAGGAGCTTTCGTGTCTTAACGTCTGTGGTCTGTATCTCCTCCTTTGGCCAGCTTATGATTCCTGCAGGGTATCTGATCACTGGCAGGGCGTAGCTGTTTATTGCCTGTGCCTTATTCTTGCCATTGAGCTGGCTTCTTAGGATTTGCCTTACTCGTTGCAGGTATTTGGCCGTAGCCGCTTTCCTTGTTGCCTCTTCAAGGTTGCCATTTGCTTGTGGGATACCAAGGTACTTGTAACTGTCCTCAATGTCTGCTATTGTTCCCTCTGGGAGTGAGACCCCCTCTGTGTGGACTACCTTCCCTCTCTTTGTGACCATCCTACTACATTTCTCGAGCCCGAATGACATTCCAATGTCTGTGCTGTAGATCCTGGTGGTGTGGATCAGTGAGTCGATGTCCCGCTCACTCCTAGCGTACAGCTTGATGTCATCCATGTAGAGGAGGTGGCTGATGGTGGCCCCGTTTCTGAGTCGGTATCCATAGCCAGTGCGGTCAATGATTTGGCTGAGGGGGTTCAGACCTATGCAGAACAGCAGTGGGGACAGTGCATCTCCTTGGTATATGCCACATTTGATGGCCACTTGTGCAGTTGGCTTGCCATTGGCTTCAAGGATGGTTTTCCACAACTGCACTGAGTTTGCAATGAACGCCCTTAGAGTCCGACTGATATTGTACAACTCCAAGCACTCAGTGATCCATGTGTGTGGCATTGCGTCATAGGCTTTCTTGTAATCAATCCAGGCAGTGCACAGGTTGGTCTGACGGGTTCTGCAGTCATGGGCGACTGTTCGGTCAACCAGGAGTTGGTGTTTGGCTCCTCTGGTGTTTTTGCCGATGCCCTTCTGTGCTGTGCTCATGTATTGATCCATGTGCCCACTTATCTTAGCCGCAATGATGCCTGACATGAGCTTCCATGTTGTGGAGAGACAGGTTATTGGCCGATAGTTGGATGGGACTGTACCCTTTGAGGGATCCTTCAGGATCGTACGCCCTTGGGTTAGCCATTCAGGGTGAGTCCCATCCCTTAGCAGCTGGTTCATTTGTGCTGCCAGGCGCTCGTGGAGAGCAGTGAGCTTCTTTAGCCAGTACGCATTGATCATGTCAGGGCCAGGTGCTGTCCAGTTTTTCATGCCTGAGACTCTTTCCTGAATGTCTGCCACTGTGATGGTGACTGGATCTTGTTCAGGGAGGTTGCTGTGGTCTTCCCTCAGAGCCACCAGCCACTGTGCATCGGTGTTATGTGATGCCTCCCTCTCCCATATGCCCTTCCAGTACCTTTCAGTCTCCAGCCTTGGGGGGTCTGCTCTGGTGTTATTCCCCTGCCATTGAGCGTACTATATATATATATATATATATATATATATATATATATATATATATATATATATATATATATATATATATTAGTACGTATAGTGTATAGTATAAATAAAACCGCTGTATTTTCCTTTTCTCAGTTGCACTCACTCTCTCTGCTCTCAGACCTTGACACATCTCTGTCAGATTAACCACAGCTGTTATCTGCTTCCTCTCTCCACATTCTGTGCTAAAGACCATCATTTCTACTGGTCAAGAAAGATTATGTTTAGTCGTGGTTTAGAACTGGTCTAGAACTGGTTTAGTTGTGGGTTAGACCTGGCTTATGTCATGATTCATAAATAATAAATTCGTGTGTGAAGGGGATCTCAAGCTACTACAAAGAGTCAATATTTAAATATAAAAATTAATCTTTTCAATGGGAAAAGTACCAAAGTCCAGGAAGGAATCAACGGATTTTAACCGACAAATAATTATTTCTTTAATTATTTTGAAGTTTAGACTCTTACAAAACTCTCACCACATTATCATGAGAAGCCCACATCTATTTCACATTTAACTTGTTTTATTTCCTTTATAACATACTACATTCCATTATACAAATCTTTATCTGAACAATATTAATCACGCACTGAACATATCTAGTGGTCGTTTTGTCATGAATCACGGGAATCTGGTTTAAAAGCGACATTTTTAGACTTGTTTAATAACGTGCAGGATAATTAGGAAAGACAAAGGTAAAACATGAACGCAACTATAACGTAACGCTGCTCTTTTCAATTCGGCGCAGTTTTACGTTCATATCGTCGTTTAGTTTGAATGCATTTTTGGTTTAAATTACACAATGGCGCTACAGTGTGCGTTCATCCAGCCAAAGTAGACCACGGGAATCTCCACAAAAATAACAAACTATCACTATCCGAATCCAAGCCGAATGAAAGGCTATAGTGTTTCTAATAGTTAAATATGTTTGATATCTTTAAACGTGTCTGAACATCTGGAATAATTCAGAAATTGCGTTTAAATGTGCCAAAACGTAGGCGCGTCCCGTGAAGATGCATGAGAACAGCATCTTACCTCTTTTCCCTTGGCTTTTAGAGTTTCTGCGCTGCGTCATGTCTTTAATTCTTCAATAATGTCCGTAAATGTGTTTTATTGTGTCGTAGCTCCCTCTGAATGCTCCGTAAACGCTGTAAAAGCTGTTAAACTTTGGACAGATGACCGCAGAGAGACGCTGTTCTACCACTAAACAAGCTCCGCGAAATCACGTCCTCACTCAGGAGCTGTGGCGCCTGACGGACAGCGCCCTCGGCCAATCAGGAAACAGCGTTCAGTGAGGAGGCGGGACTGAGGGCGGGGCATGCGCACTCCAGCCAATCAGATTGCTCAAAACTCCCGTTCACTTTTTAATGGGACAAAACGTGGCACGAGCTGAAGTTGTTTAAAAAGGTTTGGGCGTAGAATATTCACGAATGATTAATTTATTATCTAAACTGATTTTTAAATTATTATTTTATTTAGAGAGTATTGAGAAGTAGCTTTGATATTTAAAGGTCTCATATTGCAGTATTCTCTCATCAAATATACTTGGAGTTGTGTTTTGTTTCATTCACACACATTTAACACACAAACCCTGTATATTTAGACTGAGCTCTTCTCTCAAACACCACCACCTTGTGATGTCATGTCATCTCCACACACCTTCACTAGAATCATTTGGATCATTTCAATCTCTACTGAACTAAAGGTAAAAAGAGCTGTTCACTTGAAAACTACCACTTGATGACATCACAAGGTGGAACAGAGCGTTTGGAGCTTTGGAGATGTAGACAGATTAATAATAAAGAGTTCCTCAAACATGTGAATGAAACAAACACAACTTCAGGTGTTTTTGAGGAGGAACAACATTAGAACGTGACTTAAACCTCACAAGAGTAAAAACTGCGTATAGGAGCTTCAGTTATGGTGTTCAGCCGTGGTCTGCTTATATTTTATTTGACTGTTTGTTTGTTTTTTTATCACCAGTGAATCAAATGTTGAAATGGACGTGGTGCAGAGCTGTTACTGACTCGTAGCCTGCATAGTGAGTCAACAGCGCCCTCTACCTGAACTGCCCTGTAAGCAACATCAGTGACTGTCTTCACATGCGCACCAAAAATCTGATTATAATCTGAATCTCAATCTGAAGTTCGAGGTTTTAAATAATTCAGATGTTTGTAGTATGAAGTTTAAAAACACGGTGCATTTCATTTATTGCCACGCGATACCACAAGTACCAATACATTATGTACAAATATTTAGATTTTGAAGAAACAATTATGAAGCGCTCCTTTGGTCTACACTCCCCCTCATCTGATGAAGGGAGAGAGAGAAACACAGAGAGAGAGAGAGGGAGACACGCAGAGAGAGAGAGAAGCAAAGAGAGAGAGAAACACAGAGACAGAAAGAGAGAGAGAGAGACACACACACACACACACACACACACAGAGAGAAGCAAAGAGAGAGAGAAACACAGAGAGAGAGAGAGAGACACACAGAGAGAGAGAAGCAAAGAGAGAGAGAAACACAGAAAGAGAAAGAGACACAGAGAGAGAGAGAAGCAAAGAGAGAGAGAAACAGAGAGAGAGAGAGAGGGAGACACGCAGAGAGAGAGAAGCAAAGAGAGAGAGAAACAGACAGAAAGAGAGAGAGAGACACACAGAGAGAGAAACAGAGAGAGAGACACACACAGAGAGAGAGAGAATCAAAGAGAGAGAAACAGAGAGAGAGAGAGAGGGAGACATGCAGAGAGAGAGAAGCAAAGAGAGAGAGAAACAGACAGAAAGAGAGAGAGACACAGAGAGAGAGAGAAACACAGAGAGAGACACACAGAGAGAGAGAAGCAAAGAGAGAGAAACACAGAGAGAGAGGGAGACACAGAGAGAGAGAGAAGCAAAGAGAGAGAAACAGACAGAAAGAGAGAGAGAGACACACACACACACACAGAGAGAGAGACACACACACAGAGAGAGAGAAGCAAAGAGAGAGAGAAACAGAGAGAGAGGGAGACACGCAGAGAGAGAGAGAAGCAAAGAGAGAGAGAGAAACACAGACAGAAAGTGAGAGAGAGACAGAGAGAGAGAGAAGCAAAGAGAGAGAGAAACACAGAGAGAGAAACAGAGAGAGAAGCAAAGAGAGAAACAGAGAGAGAAACAGAGAGAGAGAAGCAAAGAGAGAGAGAAACACAGAGAGAGAGAACACAGAGAGAGAGAGACACACAGAGAGAGAGAGAGAAACAGAGAGAGAGAAACAGAGAGAGAGAGAGAAGCAAAGAGAGAGAGAAACACAGAGAGAGAGAGAGAACACACAGAGAGAGAGACACACACACAGAGAGAGAGAGAAACAGAGAGAGAGAAACAGAGAGAGAGAAGCAAAGAGAGAGAGAAACACAGAGAGAGAGAGAGAACACAGAGAGAGAGACACACACACAGAGAGAGAGAGAAACAGAGAGAGAGAGAAACACAGAGAGAGAGGGAGAGACACACAGAGAGAGAGAAGCAAAGAGAGAAAAACACAGAGACAGAGAGAGAGACACACACACACAGAGAGAGAGAAGCAAACAGAGAGAGAAACACAGAGACAGAAAGAGAGAGACACAGAGAGAGAGAAGCAAAGAGAGAGAGAAACATAGAGACAGAAAGAGAGAGAGGGAGACAGAGAGAGAAGCAAAGAGAGAGAAACACAGACAGAAAGAGAGAGACAGAGAGAGAGAGAGAAGCAAAGAGAGAGAGAAACAGACAGAAAGAGAGAGAGGGAGACACACAGAGAGAAGCAAAGAGAGAGAGAGAAACAGAGAGAGAAGTAGAGGTAGAAACAGAGAGAAAGAAACAGAGAAAAAGAAAGAGAGAAACAGAGAGAGAGAAAGAAAGAAAGAAAGAAAGAAAGAAAAAGAAACAGAAAGAAAGAGAAAAACAGAAAGAAACAGAGAGAGAAAGAGAGAGTCTAGTTTACAGAAGCTAAAAAATACTGAAGCTCCGTTCTTCCACTAGAGGGAGACACACACTTACAATCAGAGGACTCCGTATTTTCCGACAGAAATCTGTGAAATTTGGTTTAACGCGAGTTACGTTGATGAGAAGCAATTTCAGGAGAAACAAAACAGTTCAGATGTAAAGCTTTTCTCGGATGACAGTTACATCACAACATGCACGCGCCGCAGATGTGCGCAGTGTCCTACAAACATGAGACAAAGTCCTGCCTGGACAGTTCTGATCCCTGTGCGTTCAGAATTAACAAACTGTTTTAATATTTAGACAATTTAAAAGTCTGAAGGACGCGCAGGAGCGCTGACGATACAATCAGGACAAGTGGAACTGAAACTACACGCAAAGTGCTTTTCAGTCAGTGCGTGAGCCTCATCCCGTGTCCCGGAGCAGCTGTTCTCGCAGGTTCAGGTCCCAAAACTCGCGATACTTCCTCCCTCACCCCTGTCCCCGTGCGCGTACGATGCTGTGCCTCGCGCTCAGTCTGTAGTTTGCTGCGCTCCGCTCCACAGCGTCTCTCTCCAAACTTCACTCCCCCGGACCCAGGACACACAGCGGACACTTTCCTCTGGACACCGCCTGTGGACACGTCTCTGTGGGATACAAACTCCGAGAGGAGCCACTGTCCTGGAGCTCCGAACCTCCGGCAGCCGCAGCGGGACAACGCGCTGAGGCTGCCCGGGACACCGTGCGCCTTCCCCCGGTGTCAATGCGCCGGACCCCCTGGTCCCTCTGGAGCCTTGGATCTAAACGCTTTTTCCTGATGGATTTGGAGTCGCGCGCTCCGTATCCCGCGTGCGTCCTCGGGTGACAACCGGACACGCACGAGCCTGGACCACTTTTTCCGCACGAGCTCCACACGTGAGTACCGCTGGTTTTATTTTGGAAAGTGTTTATGTCCAACCTGAGTTCAAACGGAACCAAAGGATTCAGAGAGACAGACTTTTACCCAAACTCCTGTACCTCTAAAACTAAAACCACAGCCTCCATCTTCTGTATCTAAGATCATTATTATATTATATCATATTTTTATGATAACACCTTTCAGATCACAACTATCAATAAAACCGCAATTTTATCAACTTTTCCTCGCTCGGGTATCACATTGTCGCACCATTACGCAAAGACTGTAACTGTTTTTGTTCTAATTTTAGAAACGCTATGATCAAAATGTGAATCATTTGAAATGGTCTGACCTCGGCGCAGCCGCTCGTTATTGGCTCAATATAAATAACAACTTTAAATTCGAATAATTATCACATTCCGTCTCGGTTTGTCCCGCGGAGGTCAAATTCTCACCACGTTACGCGCATTTCTCGTCCAGAATAGTCCGCCCGCTCTGAGCGCTCTGCTCCAGGTCCAGAGGAGAGTCAATATAATGTGTTTACACCGCGCTGCTTCTGTTCAAAGTGGCTCTGCTCGAACCACAACCGTAATTTAACCACAATTTAACCAAAACGCGTAAAATATCACAAATGTTCTTTCCTGCGCCTTTTCCATTTGGATTTTGTATTTGACACACTTTTTCAGTGTTCTTCTACTTTAATAAGATTTCACTCTGTACACACTGGGACCCCGGTTCCAAACCAAGGTGAACTCGAGGTTCCAGTCCGTGCGCTCTCGTTCATCAACACATCTCCAAAACGCATGGGCATTACGCACGCGTTATTCCGCTATCTCCTGCGCGCCAGTGCCAATGGTGCCAATGTGCACGGAACTGCGTAACGAAGCCGGTTTTATTGGTGACAAGTGTGCGCTTTTTGGTCAGACATCTGCGCTTTAGTGCCGGTGCCAAACACGCGGCTCGCGTCCTTTTTAAACGTCTTTTACGAGGTTTTCTTCGCCTGTCGCTGCAGAGATTTACGGTCATTAGTTTAAAGACCCGACGTGTTAAACAGCCTGTAACCTGCGAATAGACCCTCAAACTGCCATTCACATGAATGGAGTGTGCGCAGTAAACACCTTTGTGTCTAAACAGGTGCAAAGGGCCGCGAAAACACATCGATTACAGATTAATATAAAATGAAGATAAGAGCGGTGTGAAACTGAAGAAAAAGACTTCTGTCAATTAACACGTGTCTGACGCTAAGAAACCGTCACGTAAACGAGGTCACATGACGCACCAGTTTGTGCCCAAGTACAGACGTGACCAAATATAACACGTCAGCGTTTTGAACAAGAAAAACTATCTCTGTTTGAAGAATCATAAATCACATTAAACAAGGAGCCTACCGCAGGCCTACGGGCCAGAAACGAGCCGAAATCAACCAAAAAGGAAGTGTCGCAGTTCTGTGGCCTCTTTATACTAATTGTAAAATACACTTGATTTGTATTTAACGCTTTTGCCAGGGACTCAGAGACGCTGTGCGAAATGTTTGTATAGAAATGATGAACAAAAACCTTAAGTCTGTAATGAAACGAGAGGAGAGTGGATAAAGAGGACATTTACACAGAAACTGCACAAACCCACAAATGGTATTTATATCTGCGACATTTCACATTTTGACTTTTGGAACCATAGGCCTACATTTTGTTTGATCCATGAGGCAAAGAAATGTCTTTGTTACTGGGACAAAGACACCAGTTCATCTGTAGTTTTCAGTCATGTTCGTTTGGAGTTAAATATTCAGTGTAAAGGTCCTAAAAACCCAATACACAAATGTGACTCTTGAGCTTTACGTCATGTTACCTTGAGTTACCGAGTTTCCTCCTCAAAAACACCTGGAGTTGTGTTTGTTTCATTCACATGTTTGAGGAACTCTTTATTATTAGTCTGTCTACATCTCCAGAGCTCCAAACGCTCTGTTCCACCTTGTGATGTCATCAAGTGGTAGTTTTCAAGTGAACAGCTCCTTTTACCTTTAGTTCAGTAGAGATTGAAATGATCCAAATGATTCTAGTGAAGGTGTGTGGAGTTTAAAAACACAGTGGAGCACTTCCTGTATCACCACATGATGACATCATAAGGTGGAACAGAGTGTTTTCAGTTTTAGAGAAGAACTCGTGTTAAATCTGCAGGTTTGTGTGTTAAACATGTGAATGAAACAAACACAACTCCAGGTGTTTGTGACGAGGAAACGACAGTAGAGCAGAGCAGAGGATCATGGGACATTTAAAGAGAGCAGAGGATCATGGGACATTTAAAGAGAGCAGAGGATCATGGGACATTTAAAGAGAGCAGAGGATCATGGGACATTTAAAGAGAGCAGAGGATCATGGGACATTGAGTCTCAATATAAACGACATTAGAAAAGAGAATCAGAGATTATAAATGAGCCTCATATGGGCCTTTAAATGTTGTTAAACTTGATTTGAAACATGGACAAACATCTGACCGTGTTGTGTTTGTGCTGAGTTTGCAGGAGGCACAGCTGTCTCTCGCAGCATTTTAACTCAAATTATTTTTATTTTCACTTCAGCAAAAAATCAAAAAATTACCCTCTATCATATAAATATTTTGTGTGGGATGCCCTTCCCTCCTGTTCTATTCCTGTGCGCCCTCCCATCCCCCTACATACATCCCTGTGTGTCAGATGCCCTCCCATCCTCCTGTATCCCTTTAGTGTCAGACTGAGATGGGGCAGGTCAAATGTCTGGTGAATCTGCACATGTTGTGGTCCAGATGCCCTCCCAGATGTTTTGGTTGGATAAATGCAGTGGGAGAATGGACCTGGTCACATTTGTGGATGTTGCTTTTGGAGATTTCTTGATCTTAAATGAGGTTGACTGACTCTTTGCTCTGAACATAACCGTTGTATAATTTTGTGTATTAAATATTGTGGTTGTTCCAAAGTGACGTTTGAACTGAGAAGCATCTGTTCTTTTCTGTAACATCTGTTTGTGTTTCCTCCGCTCTGTTACGCAGCTTTCCTCACAGCACTCGCAGGTTTCCCTCCCCTGGTCTGAGCCTCTGTGAAAAATGTCCTTTGAGTCAGACGAACAAATAAACCATGTTAATGTTTAAATCAGATCTTTTCTGCAAAATCCACTTCTCAGATGTTTCTCCATGTTCTAGTCGTTTCTTCTCTGACCCTCTGAAGTTGCGTCGCGTTGTTCGTTTTGGTCCAAATGTAAAAAAACGCTCTGCTCTAGTGCAGCTGTCCACAGGAGGGACCACAGCCTGGTTTAGTCCTGGTTTAGACCTGGTTATTCCCAGTTTAGTCCAGGTTTAATCCTGGTTCAGTCCTGGTTTAGTCTTGGTTTAGTCCTGGTTTAGTCTTGGTTTAGTCCTGGTTTAGTCCCGGTTCAGTCCTGGTTTAGTCCCGGTTCAGTCCTGGTTTAATCCTGGTTTAATCCTGGTTTGGTCCTGGTTTGGTCCATGCGGCGCTTTGTTGTCATGACGTTTAGGTCCACGTCAGCTCCATTGGACACCACAGTTTTCTAACGTCAGTGGATTTATTTTATTTTATAAATCGTTTTAGATCAACATTGTGATTTAAAATGTGCAAATTAAAACATAATGATCCACCGGAGTCAGAGATTAGAACTTTAGAGACACACAAACACTCCAGGGTGTGTCCTTTGCATCTGACCATCTCCAGACTGAGGCTGGTCTGTAGCCCAAGGACAGGAGTGTGGAGACACTGGAGCTGATGGCAGGTTCACAGAAGATCATCATTTTCATCATCATTTTCATCATCAGTAGGCCCAGCATCAGATGAAGACCTGGTTTAGTCCTGACTTGTGTCTAGTCTCTTTTAAGACCTGGCTCAGGTCCAGACTCAGACCTGGTCTATTGTGTTTTTTTTCTGACATAATAGTTTCTAATTATACCGCTGGACAAACAGGAAGTGCGGTCTACTGCAGGTCCTTTCATAATAAAAGCCCTTTCAGTGTCAGTCTCTGATTTATTAAACAAACAGATCGAGTTTCACCACACGCTCCTTCCCTCAGGTTACGTCAGGACACACCCGTGTGAGTCTGTGCCCAACACCCGCCCGTGTGAGTCTGTGCCGCTCGTGTTATGCCCCAACACCCACACGTAACACCCCCCTGTACCCCTCTCTTTCATTAACACTTTTCCTTTTTTACACACAGATGTTTGTGGCTGTGAGGAGGAAAGGTCTGTGGATGAATTCATGGATTCTGGCGAGTTAAAGAAGAACCCCGTGTTTGGTTCTGTTCTGGTGTCATGAAACTCTTTGGTACTGTTTGGTTGAGTTTTGGTAATATCCCGGTGTGTTGGTGCCGGTCTGCTCTTGTACATCGCTCTGTTGTTGTTAAAGGTTGTGGGACATTAATGAACTGAAGCAGTGAGTCGTCTGTCACAGAAAGGTCACGACGCCGAGAAGGAGCTTCATCACAGACTCTTGTACAACACACACAGACACACACACACACACACACACACACGCACACACACACACACACACACACATACACACACACACACACACACACACACACACACACACACACACACACACACACACACACACACACACACACACACACGCACACACACGTGCACAGAGGAGCTTCATCACTGTATATAACACAATAACACAGACACATGTACTGTACACATGCACTGTACTGACAGAGGTGAAACCAGGACCAAACCAAGTCTAAACCAGGTCTAAACCAGGGACTAAACCAGGATTATAACAGGATTAAATCTGATCAGCCAGCCCCTTCTCCATCCTGTGTGAATCCAGAAGGTTCTGTAGTGGGACCATAGAGTGTGAACCAGGACAAACCTCTGTCCAAACTTGGGATGGTCCAGTCTCACGTGTCTCTCAAATGGAAAAGAGATCTCAGATTTTAGTTGTTTGAATATCTGCTTCCATTTTGATCGATTAACTGGTGTAACAAGACAATTTACTGGGTAATGTTGGCCCAAAATGTCTTTTGTATTTGTGTACTTGTATTTTTTCAAAGCTGTTCTGTAGTTACTTTCAGTGATAAATCATTTTCAGTCTCTGGTATTGGTTGATATCGGCAGGTACTTGAATCCAAAATACTGAAGTCGGTATTGGAACAGAAAAAGCTGGATTGGTGCATGCCTACTGTGTTCTTATTTTACTTTTTTACTCGCCATGTTTGTTTTTGCCTGACCAGACCATGTGTCCTCTGATTGGTTAATCCACCTGTCAATCAGGTGATTCAGCTCCAGACCCACTCGTCTTTGTAAAGTTTTGTCAAAGAAAAGAATACAACAGATCTAAACTGGGACTAAAATTGTGTCAAAGCAAGATAAAAGTTAGAAAAAATCTTATAAAAACATTTGACATTTTGGATGCAAATGATTTCCAAAATTAGTAAATGAGCAGTAAAAGGTGCTGTGATTTTGAAAGCACAAAGTCTGAAGGGGAAATAATGTATTAAATATGACGCATTAGGAAACCAGACCTATTCTGCAAAATTTACAGATGTTTCTCCAAACTGTTCTCCTCAGATGTTTCTCCAAACTGTTCTCCTCAGATGTTTCTCCAAACTGTTCTCCTCACATGTTTCTCCATGTTCTAGTCGTTTCTTCTCTGACCCTCTGAAGTTGGATTTGGACTGATTCATGTTTGAGAAACTTTTATCTTTTCAAGACGCCATTTTGTCGATCTCCCACTGTGACACTCCCACTGTGACACGCCCACTGTGACACTCCCACTGTGACACTGTGACACTCCCACTGTGACATGCCCACTGTGACACTGTGACACTCCCACTGTGACACTCCCACTGTGACACTGTGACACTCCCACTGTGACGCCCACTGTGACACTGTGACACTCCCACTGTGACACGCCCACTGTGACACTCCCACTGTGACACTGTGACACTCCCACTGTGACACTCCCACTGTGACACGCCCACTGTGACACTCCCACTGTGACACTGTGACACTCCCACTGTGACATGCCCACTGTGACACTGTGACACTCCCACTGTGACACTCCCACTGTGACACTCCCACTGTGACACTGACACTCCCACTGTGACGCCCACTGTGACACTGTGACACTCCCACTGTGACACGCCCACTGTGACACTCCCACTGTGACACTGTGACACTCCCACTGTGACACGCCCACTGTGACACTGTGACACTCCCACTGTGACACTGTGACACTCCCACTGTGACACGCCCACTGTGACACTGTGACACTCCCACTGTGTCACGCCCACTGTGACACTCCCACTGTGACACGCCCACTGTGACACTGTGACACTCCCACTGTGACACGCCCACTGTGACACTGTGACACTCCCACTGTGACACCGTGACACTCCCACTGTGACACACCCACTGTGACACTCCCACTGTGACACGCCCACTGTGACACTGTGACACTCCCACTGTGACACTGTGACACTCCCACTGTGACATGCCCACTGTGACACTCCCACTGTGACACGCCCACTGTGACACTCCCACTGTGACACTGTGACATGCCCACTGTGACACTCCCACTGTGACACTGTGACACACCCACTGTGACACACCCACTGTGACACTCCCACTGTGACACTTCCACTGTGACACGCCCACTGTGACACGCCCACTGTGACACTCCCACTGTGACACGCCCACTGTGACACTGTGACACTCCCACTGTGACACACCCACTGTGACACTGTGACACTCCCACTGTGACACTCCCACTGTGACACGCCCACTGTGACACTGTGACACTCCCACTGTGACACGCCCACTGTGACACGCCCACTGTGACACTGTGACACGCCCACTGTGACACTCCCACTGTGACACTCCCACTGTGACACGCCCACTGTGACACTGTGACACGCCCACTGTGACACTCCCACTGTGACACTCCCACTGTGACACTCCCACTGTGGCGTCACTTCCTTCTCCAGTTTGACGTTCTTCATGGTGACTCTCGTAGGTTTGGGCAGCGTCGCGTCGTCGTTTTGGCCACGTCAGTTCTCAAGTCATTTTAGATCAATGGTTGATTTAAATGATTTAAAATGTCCAAATTATAACATGGGGGTCAGAGGATATAAATATAGAATACACACAAGGAAGTCTGCTTTAAAGTCACTGTAAATCATGTGACTGTGGTGTGGTGCATTGTGGGAGTTGTAGTTGTGTCTCTCTGCTCTGTTAAACACTGCTGTTTATTTTTCTGTCCGTTCATTTAATCTTAATTACAAACACTTTTATTCAAAAAGGACTTGCTAATTTAATATTACAACAGGACTAGGACTAAACCAGGACTAAACCAGGACTAAAACAGGACTAAACCAGGACTAAACCAGGACTAAACCAGGACTAAATCAGGACTAAACCAGGACTAAACCAGGACTAAACTAGGACTAAACCAGGACTAAACCAGGACGAGATCAGGACTGAACCAGGACTGAACCAGGACTAAACCAGACTAAACCAGAGTAAACCAGGACTGAACCAGGACTAAACCAGGACCGGGTCCTAAATGTCTAAATGCGGTCTGTCTAAAGTCCCTGTTTGTTCCTGTCTCACCTGTGCGGTGCTCACCTGGGACTGTGTCCGTGGTAACCATGAGCTCACCTGGTCGCCGCGGTGACAGCATTGGTGAGTTTAGCAGAGGTGAATCTCAGGAAGTACAAGGTTTAAGGGCCCATATTATATCACAATATGACAAACATGTGTGGAGTTGTGTTTTGTTTCATTCACACATGTTGAACACACAAACCTGCAGATTTATGCTGAGCTCTTCTCACGTGTTCTTCAAAAAACACTCTGTTCGACCTTGTGATGTCATGTGTTGATACAGCGTATTCCACTGTGTCTGTAAACTCCATACGCTTTCCTATTATTATTATTATGAGTAGACAGATTAAATAAATTGTTCCTCAAACATGTGAATGAAACAAAACACAACTCCAGCTCTGTTTGAGGAGCAACAGCGTTAGAACATGGACTAAAGATCAGAGTTTTGTGTAATATAAATCTGAAATCTGAACTTGAAACTAATCCAAGAATCCCATGATGCATTTCAGAACATGTTTGTAGAGTCTAAACTACAGGATTAGCAACTTCTACACAGAATAAGACCCCATGGAGACACAGGAATGGCATCTGACTCACAGGAAGGGCATCTGGAGCAGGTGTGAGTGATGATGGTCTAATTACACTAATTGGTCTAATTGATGATGGTCTAATTTCACTACATTACTGAAATATGGTGTTTTCTGTGGCAGTAAACGCCTGTGTGTTTGGACATGTGTTTAGTTAAATGACCTTTGGGGTCAGACCTGCTGTGTGTGTGTGTGGAGTTCAGGCTCTACAGCGCCCCCTGGAGTGAGGCTGTGCTGTGAGGCTGATGGATGAAGTCGGCTCTGAGGTCAGCAGCTCTCAACACTTAAAGAGGGCATATTATGTCAAATCGACTTTTTGGATCTTTCCCCCATGTTCTAACTTTGTTCTCTCATGAAAAACCTGCCTGAAGAGTTTTTAGAGTCCTCCATGCATGTTTGAGTAATCTAGTGATCTCTCCCGGGCCCTGTGTATCAGATGCCCTCCCTGTTTCAGTCCAGGTTTAGTCCTGGTTCAGTTGTGTCTGTAGTTTAGTTCTGTGTGTTCAGCAGGATGTTTCTGTCATAAATCGTGTTTGGGTTTGTGCATGAGGGTGTGTGAGCGTGCACGTGTGTGAGCGTGCACGTGAGAGTGCACTGTGTGAGCGTGCACGTGAGAGTGCACGGCAGCAGCAGGAGGGACGTCTTAACTGTGTTAGTCTGAAGATGATAAATGTGACCATGAACCAGCGTGTCATCTGCAACAGAGCCCAGAACCAGGACTGAACCGGGACTAAACCAGGACTGAACCAAGACTGAACCAAGACTGAACCAGGACTAAACCAGGACTGAACCAAGACTGAACCATGACTGAACCATGACTAAACCAGGACTGAACCGGGACTAAACCAGGACTGAACTGGGACTGAACCAGGACTAAACCAGGACTCTTCTCCTCTTCCACTCCTTTTCTCTCCTTTCTTCTCTTTTCTCTACTGAATGAACACAACTTTACTTTGGGCATCTATTCAGAAAGTCATAACCATCAAACATCTTCACTTCATTTGTGCAGAGACAGCCGCTCCACAGACCTGCTCCAGCACACGCCTGTTTATATCTTCATTATAGTATATGAGTAGTAGTCAAAATATATCTGGAGTTGTGTTTGTTTCATTCACATGTTTGAGGAACTCTTTATTATTAGTCTGTCTACATCTCCAACGCTCCAAACGCTCTGTTCCACCTTGTGATGTCATCAAGTGGTAGTTTTCAAGTGAACAGCTCCTTTTACCTTTAGTTCAGTAGAGATTGAAATGATCCAAATGATTCTAGTGAAGGTGTGTGGAGTTTAAAAACACAGTGGAGCACTTCCTGTATCACCACATGATGACATCACAAGGTGGAACAGAGTGTTTTCAGTTTTAGAGAAGAACTCATGGTAAATCTGCAGGTTTGTGTGTTAAACATGTAAATGAAACAAAACACAACTCAACCTTTAGAACAATTCAAAT
>CM057105.1:13708880-13716380 GCA_029959045.1 Taenioides sp. WSHXM2023
TTCCTGGGTTATTCCTGGGTTATTCCTGGTTTAGTCCTGGTTTAGTCCTGGTTTAGTCCTGGGTTATTCCTGGTTTAGTCCTGGTTTAGTCCTGGTTTAGTTCTGCGTTAGTCCTGCGTTAGTCCTGGTTTAGTCCTGGTTTAGTCCTGGGTTATTCCTGGTTTAGTCCTGGTTTAGTTCTGCTTTAGTCCTAGTTTAGTCCTAGTTTAGTCCTGGTTTAGTCCTGGTTTAGTTCTGGTTTAGTTCTGCTTTAGTCCTAGTTTAGTCCTGGTTTAGTCCTGGGTTATTCCTGGTTTAGTCCTGGTTTAGTCCTGGTTTAGTTCTGCTCTAGTCCCTCTGGTTGCCTCTGTCTTTGTGTGTAATGTGATTGGTGGCCTTGGTTTGATCATGTGACCTGGACAGACCATAATAAGCGGTTGGTCTGGCCTTGTTCGGGGTCACGGTGTACGGCACCCCCCGAGGGACAAACATTTACTCTGTAACACTGCTCTAATGAGGAAATGTCCCGCAATGGGGCTTTAATCCTGGTCTATTGCAGTGTGGTTTTCAGCTCCACTGTGACACGCCCACAAGTCTACGTCCCCCAGGCTCCCACAGTACGAGTCTGTACGAGGCTCCGCCCACAAGTCTACGTCCCCCAGGCTCCCACAGTACGAGTCTGTACGAGGCTCCGCCCACAAGTCTACGTCCCCCAGGCTCCCACAGTACGAGTCTGTACGAGGCTCCGCCCACAAGTCTACATCCCCCATGCTCCCACAGTACGAGTCTGTACGAGGCTCCGCCCACAAGTCTATGTCCCCCAGGCTCCACACGATCATTCTCCATAAATACACAAAAACATGAGACAAAACTGAACACAACAACTGGACAAACCTGATGTGATGCAGGAGTTTCATTAGTGCGACGCACACTGAGTGTGTTGGGATAGAGCTCTGAAGGGGGAGGGACTTAGCGCAGAGAGACTGAGTGCTACAACTCTACTGAACTAAAGGTAAAAGGAGCTGTTCACTTGAAAACTACCACTTGATGACATCACAAGGTGGAACAGAGAGTTTGGAGCTTTGGAGATGTAGACAGACTAATAATAAAGAGTTCCTCAAACATGTGAATGAAACAAACACAACTCCAGGTGTTTTTGAGGAGGAACATCAGAACATCAGAACGCGACTTAAATCTCACAGGGTCAGTTTGTGTGATTCAGGAGCTTTAAAGCCCCACTGCGGGACATTTAGTCACATTAGCGCAGTGTTACAGAGGAGAGACAGTTACACGGAGTTAAACTGTGTTAAAGAGTTTGGACGGAGCAGAAGTGGAGCAGACTGACGCTGACCTGGTTTAAAGCTTAATTTAAACCAACACATTGATTTAGTCACAAACTCAGAGCAAGACAAAACCTGATGCCCTCCCACCCTCCTGCATCTGTGTGTCAGATGCCCTCCCACCCTCCTGCATCTGTGTGTCAGATGCCCTCCCTGTGAGTCAGAGGCCCTCCTCATGTGTCAGATGCCCTCCTTGTGAGTCAGAGGCCCTCCCCGTGTATCAAATGCCCTCCCCGTGTATCAGATGCCCTCCCCGTGTGTCAGATGCCCTCCCGTAGCCTGTATTGTGTCCATGTTGCCTTCAGGGACTCTTGTGTATTTGGTAAATAATTGATGTGACTCATGAATAACTCACTGTGTCACTTCCTCTGCGTCTGAGAGGCTCACCCCTGACCCAGTCCTAAACCCGGTCTAAACCCGGTCTAAACCCGGTCTAAACCCGGTCTAAACCCGGTCTAAACTCGGTCTAAACCCGGTCTAAAAACAAGTGCGCTAAACTGTGGTGTCCAATGGAGTTGGAGTAACCGTCATGACAACAAAGCACCGCATCGATCAAACCAGGACTAAACCAGGACTAAACCAGGTCTAAACCAGGTCTAAACCAGGACTAAACCAGGTCTAAACCAGACTGTGGTCCCTCCTGTGGACAGCTGCACTAGAGCAGAGCGTTTTTTTTTTACATTTGGACCAAAACGACGATGTGACGCTGCCCAAACTTACGAGTGTCACCATGAAGAACATCGAACTGGAGAAGGAAGTGACGCCACAGTGGGAGTGTCACAGTGGGCATGTCACAGTGGGAGTGTCACAGTGGGAGTGTCACAGTGGGCGTGTCACAGTGTCACAGTGGGAGTGTCACAGTTTCACAGTGGGCGTGTCACAGTGGGAGTGTCACAGTGGGAGTGTCACAGTGGGAGTGTCACAGTGTCACAGTGGGAGTGTCACAGTGTCACAGTGAGAGTGTCACAGTGTCACAGTGGGAGTGTCACAGTATCACAGTGGGAGTGTCACAGTGGGCGTGTCACAGTGGGAGTGTCACAGTGTCACAGTGGGAGTGTCACAGTGGGAGTGTCACAGTGGGAGTGTCACAGTGGGCGTGTCACAGTGGGAGTGTCACAGTGTCACAGTGGGAGTGTCACAGTGTCACAGTGAGAGTGTCACAGTGTCACAGTGGGCGTGTCACAGTGGGCGTGTCACAGTGGGAGTGTCACAGTGGGAGTGTCACAGTGTCACAGTGGGAGTGTCACAGTGGGCGTGTCACAGTGGGAGTGTCACAGTGGGAGTGTCACAGTGGGCGTGTCACAGTGTCACAGTGGGAGTGTCACAGTGGGAGTGTCACAGTGGGCGAGTCCTGGGGGGAGATCAATAAAATTTTGTCTCGAAAATAAAAAATTAAAGATTCCTGTATCAACAAAATATGACATGAGTGTGTTGCCTGTAGCAGAGTGGTTAGCCCCGGTGTTATTAGCCTGTAGCAGAGTGGTTAGCCCCGGTGTTATTACCCTGTAGCAGAGTGGTTAGCCCCGGTGTTATTAGCCTTTAGCAGAGTGGTTAGCCCCGGTGTTATTAGCCTGTAGCAGAGTGGTTAGCCCCGGTGTTATTAGCCTGTAGCAGAGTGGTTAGCCCCGGTGTTATTAGCCTGTAGCAGAGTGGTTAGCCCCGGTGTTATTAGCCTGTAGCAGAGTGGTTAGCCCCGGTGTTATTAGCCTTTAGCAGAGTGGTTAGCCCCGGTGTTATTAGCCTGTAGCAGAGTGGTTAGCCCCGGTGTTATTAGCCTGTAGCAGAGTGGTTAGCCCCGGTGTTATTAGCCTTTAGCAGAGTGGTTAGCCCCGGTGTTATTAGCCTGTAGCAGAGTGGTTAGCCCCGGTGTTATTAGCCTGTAGCAGAGTGGTTAGCCCCGGTGTTATTAGCCTGTAGCAGTGTGGTTAGCCCCGGTGTTATTAGCCTGTAGCAGAGTGGTTAGCCCCGGTGTTATTAGCCTGTAGCAGAGTGGTTAGCCCCGGTGTTATTAGCCTGTAGCAGAGTGGTTAGCCCCGGTGTTATTAGCCTGTAGCAGAGTGGTTAGCCCCGGTGTTATTAGCCTGTAGCAGAGTGGTTAGCCCCGGTGTTATTAGCCTGTAGCAGAGTGATTAGCCCCGGTGTTATTAGCCTTTGCAGTTGTTTGTTGTGCAGCAGGAGCTAAAGTGTGACCCAGATTTGTTTATCCCATGATTTATGAAGTTCTCAGCTCCTCCACAGCTCAGACTTTAGAAACACAGAGTTCCTGTGGGAGTGGTTTACAGGCGGATTAACCAATTACAGCAGAGCTTGGTCTGGGTGTGTCAAAACAAACATGGCGACTTATGAGTAAAAAAATCTACATTTTTAATCGCCCACAGGACTGAGACACAGATTTGTGCAGAGTCACTGAGAATCTTCAGAGGGACACGAGAGCACGAGACGACCGAGGCCCAAAACACAATCCTCCAAAAGTATTTTTTAAATGTTCAATTCTGTGAAAAACATGAGCTGCAGTAAATAAATAACAGGCTGCAACTCTTAGTAGTAATTTGTCTATAATGAGACAAAGAAGTTCATAATTCAACCTTCTGTGGGCGTGTCACAGTGGGAGTGTCACAGTGGGAGTGTCACAGTGGGAGTGTCACAGTGGGCGTGTCACAGTGTCACAGTGGGAGTGTCACAGTGGGAGTGTCACAGTGGGCGAGTCCTGGGGGGAGATCAATAAAATTTTGTCTCGAAAATAAAAAATTAAAGATTCCTGTATCAACAAAATATGACATGAGTGTGTTGCCTGTAGCAGAGTGGTTAGCCCCGGTGTTATTAGCCTGTAGCAGAGTGGTTAGCCCCGGTGTTATTAGCCTGTAGCAGAGTGGTTAGCCCCGGTGTTATTAGCCTGTAGCAGAGTGGTTAGCCCCGGTGTTATTAGCCTGTAGCAGAGTGGTTAGCCCCGGTGTTATTAGCCTGTAGCAGAGTGGTTAGCCCCGGTGTTATTAGCCTTTAGCAGAGTGGTTAGCCCCGGTGTTATTAGCCTGTAGCAGAGTGGTTAGCCCCGGTGTTATTAGCCTGTAGCAGAGTGGTTAGCCCCGGTGTTATTAGCCTGTAGCAGTGTGGTTAGCCCCGGTGTTATTAGCCTGTAGCAGAGTGGTTAGCCCCGGTGTTATTAGCCTGTAGCAGAGTGGTTAGCCCCGGTGTTATTAGCCTGTAGCAGAGTGGTTAGCCCCGGTGTTATTAGCCTGTAGCAGAGTGGTTAGCCCCGGTGTTATTAGCCTGTAGCAGAGTGGTTAGCCCCGGTGTTATTAGCCTGTAGCAGAGTGATTAGCCCCGGTGTTATTAGCCTTTGCAGTTGTTTGTTGTGCAGCAGGAGCTAAAGTGTGACCCAGATTTGTTTATCCCATGATTTATGAAGTTCTCAGCTCCTCCACAGCTCAGACTTTAGAAACACAGAGTTCCTGTGGGAGTGGTTTACAGGCGGATTAACCAATTACAGCAGAGCTTGGTCTGGGTGTGTCAAAACAAACATGGCGACTTATGAGTAAAAAAATCTACATTTTTAATCGCCCACAGGACTGAGACACAGATTTGTGCAGAGTCACTGAGAATCTTCAGAGGGACACGAGAGCACGAGACGACCGAGGCCCAAAACACAATCCTCCAAAAGTATTTTTTAAATGTTCAATTCTGTGAAAAACATGAGCTGCAGTAAATAAATAACAGGCTGCAACTCTTAGTAGTAATTTGTCTATAATGAGACAAAGAAGTTCATAATTCAACCTTCTGTGGGCGTGTCACAGTGGGAGTGTCACAGTGGGAGTGTCACAGTGGGAGTGTCACAGTGGGCGTGTCACAGTGTCACAGTGGGAGTGTCACAGTGGGAGTGTCACAGTGGGCGAGTCCTGGGGGGAGATCAATAAAATTTTGTCTCGAAAATAAAAAATTAAAGATTCCTGTATCAACAAAATATGACATGAGTGTGTTGCCTGTAGCAGAGTGGTTAGCCCCGGTGTTATTAGCCTGTAGCAGAGTGGTTAGCCCCGGTGTTATTAGCCTGTAGCAGAGTGGTTAGCCCCGGTGTTATTAGCCTGTAGCAGAGTGGTTAGCCCCGGTGTTATTAGCCTGTAGCAGAGTGGTTAGCCCCGGTGTTATTAGCCTGTAGCAGAGTGGTTAGCCCCGGTGTTATTAGCCTTTAGCAGAGTGGTTAGCCCCGGTGTTATTAGCCTGTAGCAGAGTGGTTAGCCCCGGTGTTATTAGCCTGTAGCAGAGTGGTTAGCCCCGGTGTTATTAGCCTGTAGCAGTGTGGTTAGCCCCGGTGTTATTAGCCTGTAGCAGAGTGGTTAGCCCCGGTGTTATTAGCCTGTAGCAGAGTGGTTAGCCCCGGTGTTATTAGCCTGTAGCAGAGTGGTTAGCCCCGGTGTTATTAGCCTGTAGCAGAGTGGTTAGCCCCGGTGTTATTAGCCTGTAGCAGAGTGGTTAGCCCCGGTGTTATTAGCCTGTAGCAGAGTGATTAGCCCCGGTGTTATTAGCCTTTGCAGTTGTTTGTTGTGCAGCAGGAGCTAAAGTGTGACCCAGATTTGTTTATCCCATGATTTATGAAGTTCTCAGCTCCTCCACAGCTCAGACTTTAGAAACACAGAGTTCCTGTGGGAGTGGTTTACAGGCGGATTAACCAATCACAGCAGAGCTTGGTCTGGGTGTGTCAAAACAAACATGGCGACTTATGAGTAAAAAAATCTACATTTTTAATCGCCCACAGGACTGAGACACAGATTTGTGCAGAGTCACTGAGAATCTTCAGAGGGACACGAGAGCACGAGACGACCGAGGCCCAAAACACAATCCTCCAAAAGTATTTTTTAAATGTTCAATTCTGTGAAAAACATGAGCTGCAGTAAATAAATAACAGGCTGCAACTCTTAGTAGTAATTTGTCTATAATGAGACAAAGAAGTTCATAATTCAACCTTCTACAGTTTAAATCTAATAGATCTAAATCTAAATACACACGATAAATACACACGATACACACGATAAATACACATGATAAATACACACGATAAATACACACACCTCAAAATAGATAGTTTCACTTTCAGATAAACATGAAAGTATCGATGTGGTGATTATAGGACAGGCCTCTGACCAATCAGAGAGGAGGATGGGTCCTGATAAATGTGCGTGTGTGTCTGTGTGTGTGTGTTGTATGTGTGTGTGTATTTAAACTCTAGACTGTTCTAACCTGTTGGTCTGTGACGAGAGGAAAAAGTGTGTGAATATTTCATGTGTGTGTGAGTATGTGCACGAGAGCGCCGAGCGTGTACGTGGCTTAGAGTGTGTGTGTGTGTGTGTGTGGTGGGGGGTTTCATGCATGTGAGCGTGCATGTGTGTACGTGAATATTTGATGTGTGAAAGTGTGTCAGAGCCATGACCTGATGATGTCACAGAGAAACAGAACCTAAAGGTGACTCCTATAGACCAGGACTGAACCAGGACTGAACCAGGACTAAACCAGGACTAAACCAGGACTGAACCAGGACTGAACCAGGATTAAACTAGGACTGAACCCACACCTTTGTCTGTTTGAAAAGCTGCAGTCATAAAGGTACAAGCTCTGTGATCACTCTTTCTCTCACTGTGGATTCTCTTCCTCTGATCCTTCCTCTTCTCTCATCTGTGTGGATCCCCTCTCTCCTCTCCTCCCTCTCCTCCCTCTCTCCCTTTCCTCTCTCCCTCTCCTCCCTCTCTCCTCCCTCTCCCCCTCTCTCTCTCTCTCCTATCTCCCTTTCCTCTCTCTCTCCCTCTCTCCCTCTCCTCCCTCTCTCCCTTTCCTCTCGCTCTCTCTCTCTCCTCCCTCTCTCCTCTCCTCTCCTCCCTCTCCCCCCTCCCCCTCTCTCTCTCCTCCCTCTCTCCCTTTCCTCTCTCTCTCTCCCTCTCCTCCCTCTCTCCCTTTCCTCCCTCTCTCCCTCTTTCCCTTTCCTCTTTCTCTCTCCCTCTCTCTCTTTCCTCTCTCTCTCCCTCTCCTCCCTCTCTCCCTTTCCTCTCTCTCTCTCTCCCTCTCCTCCCTCTCCCCCTCTCTCTCTCTCCTCCCTCTCTCCCTTTCCTCTCTCTCTCTCCTCCCTCTCTCTCTCTCCCTCTCTCCCTCTCCTCCCTCTCTCTCTCTCTCTCTCTCTCTCTCTCTCTCCTCCCTC
>CM057105.1:13718880-13928880 GCA_029959045.1 Taenioides sp. WSHXM2023
CCTGGTTTAGACCTGGGTTAGACCTGGTTTATTCCTGCTTTAGACCTGGTTTAGACCTGGGTTAGACCTGGTTTAGACCTGGTTTAGACCTGGTTTAGTCCTGGGTTAGACCTGGTTTAGACCTGGTTTAGACCTGGTTTAGATCTGGTTTAAACCTGGTTTAGACCTGGTGTGAAAAACAGGGCAGGTAGAATTATTGAGTTCTGGTTTTTGTTCAGATGAAAGAAACAGATCCAGATCTGAAGGAACAAAGTCCAACTGGACACTCCCACCGTCACGTAGGACAGAGGAGACGAGGAGGGAGGATAGAGGAGACGAGGAGGGAGGACAGAGGAGACGAGGAGGGAGGACAGAGGAGACGAGGAGGGAGGACAGAGGAGATGAGGAGGGAGGAGAAAGGACTGAGGAGAGAGGACTGAGGAGAGAGGACAGAGGAGAAGAGGAGGGAGGAGAGAGGAGGCGAGGAGGGAGGACAGAGGAGATGAGGAGGGAAGAGAGAGGACTGAGGACAGAGGAGAGAGGACAGAGGAGATGAAGAGGGAGGAGAGTGGACAGAGGAGGGAGGAGCGAGGACAGAGGAGAGAGGACAGAGGAGAGAGGAGACGAGGAGGGAGGACAGAGGAGATGAGGAGAGAGGACAGAGGAGACGAGGAGAGAGGACAGAGGAGATGAAGAGGGAGGAGAAGAGGAGACGAGGACAGAGGAGATGAGGAGAGAGGACAGAGGAGAGATGACAGAGGAGACGAGGGAGATGAGGATGAGGATCCAAAGGTTGGATGACTGACTCACAGGGTGGCAGTGCGTTTCCAACTCACACAGATGTGTACTGTCATTGTGTCATTGGGCAAGACACTTGCACACATCCCAGTGTCTGTACACAAGTGTGTGTGTGTTGCGACCATTTTTATTTTGCTGGTCACGTGAACTTCTGCTGTGTATTTGGGCAAGACACATGGTCAGAGGCTGTGGACGCTTAAGGACAGTCCGTCTGCCCCAGGGCAGGTGTGGCAGACGTGGCTGTCCTCCCGTGTGTGTTTTGGACATCCTTTGTGTTGATTTTAGTGTTACTGCAGCTCTGAGTGAGTGACAGGTGGATTAGACCAATCACAGCGCAGCGTGCACTGAAGCAGAGTGTGTCTGTCCTGAAGCATGAGCTCAGGACCGCTCCTCTGTCCTGCTCCTCTGAGGGACACAGAGCTGCTCCTCTGTCCTGCTCCTCTGAGGGACACAGAGCTGCTTCTCTGTCCTGCTCCTCTGAGGGACACAGAGCTGCTTCTCTGTCCTGCTCCTCTGAGGGACACAGAGCTGCTCCTCTGTCCTGCTCCTCTGAGGGACACAGAGCTGCTCCTCTGTCCTGCTCCTCTGTCCTGCTCCTCTGAGGGACACAGAGCTGCTCCTCTCTCCTGCTCCTCTGAGGGACACAGAGCTGCTCCTCTGTCCTGCTCCTCTGAGGGACACAGAGCTGCTCCTCTGTCCTGCTCCTCTGAGGGACACAGAGCTGCTCCTCTGTCCTGCTCCTCTGAGGGACACAGAGCTGCTCCTCTGTCCTGCTCCTCTGTCCTGCTCCTCTGTCCTGCTCCTCTGAGGGACACAGAGCTGCTCCTCTGTCCTGCTCCTCTGAGGGACACAGAGCTGCTCCTCTGTCCTGCTCCTCTGAGGGACACACAGCTGCTCCTCTGTCCTGCTCCTCTGAGGGACACACAGCTGCTCCTCTGTCCTGCTCCTCTGTCCTGATCCTCTGAGGGACACAGAGCAGATGAATCTTTAGATCCAAAACCATAAAAGCAGTAGAGTTTTGTCTCTGTCGTTCAGGTTAATGTGATTTTAGGACAGAGATGAGGAGGAAATGTTTGATTTGACTCGTGTTTTTGACAAGTGTAAACTGTAGGAGTGTGTCCCAGCCGCCCAGGGGCAGAGCGGGGCAGAGAGCCGGCCGCTTCAGCCCATAGAGTGTTTATATAAATGGACACTGTTCTTCTGAAGCCACGACACAGGACCCTGGGCTTTTTATTTCACTATTTTGTCCAACAAAAAAATCCTATTCCTAATCTAGAGCCTGGCTTCAGATTCGCTCCTGTAACCGCGTAAACTTGAGTGACGCTGAACGCCGCGGTGACGTCACGTTCACTTAGTCCACTTTGTTAACCAGACTGGGCTTCAGCCAGAGTCTCTCAGTTTTATTGACGTGTCCATGATGAGAAGATGGCTGTGTAGATTTGATTCTGATATTTCATATTTTTATGTTTTAGCTGAAGTGTCCATGATGAGAAGATGGCTGTGTAGATTTGATTCTGATATTTCATATTTTTATGTTTTAGCTGAAGTGTCCATGATGAGAAGATGGCTGTGTAGATTTGATTCTGATATTTAATATTTTTATGTTTTAGCTGAAGTGTCCATGATGAGAAGATGGCTGTGTAGATTTGATTCTGATATTTCATATTTTTATGTTTTAGCTGAAGTGTCCATGATGAGAAGATGGCTGGCGCCTGTGTGTTTCCACTGGGACCTGAGAGCTTCCAGCTGTTCACCAGGGACTCACTGTGCGCCATCGAAGAACGAATCCGAATCCAAGAGGAGAAGAGGAACCACTACCAGGAGGTAAGAGAGAGAGAGGTCACATGACCCTGCCTCTGACCCTGTCTGTAATCCTGTCTCTGACCCTGTCTGTAATCCTGTCTCTGACCCTGCCTCTGACCCTGTCTCTGACCCTGTCTGTAATCCTGTCTCTGACCCTGTCTGTAATCCTGTCTCTGACCCTGCCTCTGACCCTGTCTGTAATCCTGTCTCTGACCCTGTCTCTGACCCTGTCTGTAAGCCTGTCTCTGACCCTGTCTGTAATCCTGTCTCTGACCCTGCCTCTGACCCTGTCTGTAATCCTGTCTCTGACCCTGCCTCTGACCCTGCCTCTGACCCTGTCTGTAATCCTGTCTCTGACCCTGTCTGTAATCCTGTCTCTGACCCTGCCTCTGACCCTGTCTGCGACAGGACCTGGGGGATGTGGAGGAGCCAAAGCCTCGTCCGGACCTGGAGGCCGGGAAGACTCTGCCCCGGATCTTCTCCGAGATCCCAGCGCACCTGAAGGGGGTCCCCCTGGAGGACATCGACCCCTACTACAGTTACCAGCGGGTGAGTCAGATGCCCTCCCACCTTCCTGTGTCCCTGTGTGTCAGATGCCCTCCCACCCTCCTGTGTCCCTGTGTCTCTTATATCCCTGTGTCAGATGCCCTCCCACCCTCCCTCCACTTTGTTTCACAAGTTCAGATGAGGTGATTCTTGGTCTCAGTCTCCTCTGACCTGAGACCTGGATGTCCTTAGACCAGTTTTAGTCCTGTTTTAGTCCTGGTTTAGTCCGGACCTGGGGGTAGGTCTTTGGGACAGTCCTGAAAGAGTCGCTGAAAACAAAAGCACCAGGGCGACGAAGAAAAGCAGCAACATCAGAAAGTGTTCTGCCTCAGCCGCTGCAGGGCATCTGGAGTAGCCTAGTCCTGGTCCAGTCTTGGAGCAGTCTTAGTCTGGTCTCAATTTTAGTCTTGGTCCAGTCTTGGTCTTGGTCCAGTCTTAGTCTTGGTCCGGTCTTAGTCTTGGTCCGGTCTTGGTCCGGTCTTAATCTTGGTCCGGTCTTGGTCCGGTCTTAGTCTTGGTCCGGTCTTGGTCTGGTCTTAGACTCGGTGTGTGTTCACATTAGTCCAGTGGAGAGACCCTAAAGCTTTGGAACGTCCAGATAGAGCGAAAGAACGACACAGAGATCAGGAGGAGGAGAGGAGGAAAAAGGAGGAGAGAGGAGAGAGGAGGAGGAAAAAGGAGGAGGAGGAGGAGGAAAAAGGAGGAGGGAGGAGGAGGAGAGAGGAGGAAGAAAGAGGAGGAGAGAGGAGAGGAGGAGGAGGAAAAAGGAGGAGGAGGAGGAGAGAAGAGGAGGTAAAAGGAGGAGGGAGGAGAGAGGAGCAGGAGAGAGGAGGAAGAAAGAGGAGGAGGAGAGAGGAGAGGAGGAGGAGGAAAAAGGAGGAGGAGGAGAGAGGAGAGGAGGAGGAGAGAGGAGAAGAGGGAGAGAAAAGTGAATAAACTCTGCTCCAAAACTCATAGTGAATCACACTGAGTTTCAGTCTGACCTGTGACAGAGATGCCTGTCCCCTGTGTCCCTCTCTGTCCCCTGTGTCCCTCTCTGTCCCTCTCTGTCCTTCTTTGTCCCTCTTTGTCCCCTGTGTCCCTCTCTGTTCCTCTCTGTCCCTCTGCGCTCGTCTTTATCCCATAAACTGATGGAGGATCACAGCAGGACTCACACCTGCCTCACTCTTTCACTGTGAGACGTGTTACCTTGAGAGTCCAGCCCCCCTCAAGGAGTTGGTTCCAGAGCCCAAACTGTGCGTGGAGGTGAGGCCGACTGTATCTAGTTGGTAACGCTCAACCTCCCGCACGAGCTCGGGCTCGTTCCCCCCAGTAAGGTGACATTCCATGTCCCCAGAGCTGGTCTCCATGCCCGGAGATCCGGTCGTTGAGGCCCCTGCCTTCGACTGCCGCCCAGATCTCCCTGCATATGGATCCTCCTGCGGGTGGTGGGTCCACGGGAGGACGGCCCCACGTCGTTCCTTCAGGCTGTGCGGGTGGGGCCCCGATAACGCAAATCCGGATGATGTAACTGGCCTTGCTGTGTTTCTTGTCATGGGGGCTTCTGGGAGGGGTACTGAACAGTGCACCGACCGGGGACTCCGTTGTTCTACTGGGGGACTTCAACGCTCATATGGGCAACGACAGTGACACCTGGAGAGGGGTGATTAGGAGGAATGGCCTTCCTGATCTGAACCCGAGTGGTGTTCTGTTATTGGACTTCTCTGCTAGCCACGGTTTGTCCATCACAAACACCATGTTCGAGCACAAGGGTGTCCACCGGTGCACGTGGCGCGTGGGACACTCGGGTGAAGAGAGGGGCAGAGCTGTCAACTGATCACCACCTGGTGGTGAGTTGGGTCCGCTGGCAGAGGAAGAAGCTGGAAAGACCTGGCAGACCCAGCCGTATAGTGAAGGTCTGTTGGGAACGTCTGGCAGAGCCCTCTGTCAGGGGGACCTTCAACTCACACCTCTGGGAGAGCTTCTCCCAGATTCCAGGGGAGGCTGGGGACATGGAGTCCGAGTGGGCTTTGTTCTCGGCCTCTATTGTCGATGCGGCTGCTCGTAGCTGTGGTTGTAAGGTCTGTGTCACCGAACCTGATGGTGGACAACGGAAGTAAGGGATGCCGTCAGGCTGAAGAAGGAATCTTATAGGGCTTTGTTGGCTCATGGGACTCCTGAGGCAGCTGACAGGTACCAGTGGGCCAAGCGTGCTGCAGCCCGGGCGGTCGCAGAGGCAAAAACTCAGGGTTTGGAGGAGTTCGGAGAGGCCATGGAGGAGGACTATCGGATGGCCTCAAGGACATTCTGGGAAACCGTCCCACGCCTCAGGAGGGGGAAGCAGTGCTTCACTAACACTGTTTACGGTGCGGGTGGAGAGCTGATGACCTCGACTAGGGATGTTGTCAGACAGTGGAAGGAATACTTTGAGGATCTCATTGCTTCCTCCTCAGAAAACGTGACAATGGGATTGAGATCCTCAAAGTCCTGGCTGAAGTCACTGAGGTGGTTGAGCTCCTCAGTGGCAAGGCTCTGGGGTTGGATGAGATCCGTCCTGAGTATCTTAAGTCTCTGGATGTTGTGGGGCTGTCTTGCCTGACACGCCTCTGCAACATCGTGTGGCGGTCGGGGACAGTACCTCTGGACTGGCAGACCGAGGTGGTGATCCCTTTGTTTAAGAAGAGGGACCGGAGGTTGTGTTCCAACTACCAGGGAATCACACTCCTCAGCCTCCCTGGTAAGGTCGATTCTCTTCTCCAGGGACTGGAGAGGAGAATCCAACCGAAGGTCGAACCTCGGATTCAGGAGGAGCAGTGTGGTTTTCGTCCCAGCTGCGAAACACTGGACCAGCTCTATGCTCTCCATCAGGTGCTCGAGGGTTCATGGGAGCTTGCCCAGTCCACATGTGCTCTGTGGATCTGGAGACATTCGACCGTGTCCCTTATGGGGGGCGCTCTGGGAGTATGGGGTCCGGGGCTCTTTGTTAAGGGCTGTCCGGTCCCTGTATGACCGCAGCAGGAGCTGTGTTTGCATTGCTGGCAGTAAGTCGGACCTGTTTCCGGTGCATGTTGGACTCCGCCAGGGCTGCCCCTGTCACCGGTTCTGTTCATTGTATTTATGGACAGAATTTCTAGGCGCAGTCAGGGGCCGGATGGGATCTGGTTTGGGGACCACAGGATCTCGTCTCTACTGTTTGCAGGTGATGTTCTCCTGATGGCTTCATCAGATGGGGACCTCCAATGTGCACTGGGGCAGTTTGCAGCCGAGATTGAAGTGGCTGGGATGAGGATCAGCTCCTCCAAATCCGAGGCCATGGTTCTTGACCGTGCTCTCGTAGAGATAGGGTGAGGAGGTCAGTCACACGGGAGGAGTTCGGAGTAGAGCTGCTGCTCCTCCACATCGAGAGGAGCCAGCTGAGGTGGCTCAGGCATCTGTTCCGGATGCCTCCTGGATGCCTCCCTGGAGAGGTGTTCCGGGCATGTCCCACCGGGAGGAGGGACATGCTGGAGGAACTATGTCTCTCGGCTGGCCTGGGAACGCCTTGGGGTTCCCCCGGAGTAGCTGGAGGAAGTGTCCGGGGTGAAGGAAGTCTGGGAGTTCCTGCTTAGACTGTTGCCCCCGTGACCTGGCCCCGGATAAAGAGGAAGAAAATGGATGGATGGACGTGTTTCCTTTTCTCCACTAAAGCCGCACAAACATCCTGCTCTGATGACGTCATCAGGCCGTGGCTCCGGTGGGACGTACAACACTACACAATCGTGTTTAAGCACCGCACACTTCAAAATGCCTAGTGTCACTGCACCCTCAGACTTAGTCTCGGTCTTGGTCCAGTCTTAGTCTCAGTCCTGGTCCGGTCCTGGTCTGGTCTTAATCGGGTCTTTTCTGTGTTTCTGTTTCAGACATTCATCGTGTTGAACAAGGGCAAAGCCATTTTCCGCTTCAGTGCCACGTCTGCCCTGTACCTGTTCAGCCCCTTCCACCCGGTGAGACGCCTGGTCCATCCGCGTGCTGGTCCACTCATATCCTTTCACAATAAGAGCCTGACACACAGGTAACCCTTTCACAATACGAGCCTGACACACTGGTAACCCTTTCACAATACGAGCCTGACGCACAGGTAACCCTTTCACAATACGAGCCTGACGCACAGGTAACCCTTTCACAATAAGAGCCTGACGCACAGGTAACCCTTTCACAATAAGAGCCTGACGCACAGGTAACCCTTTCACAATAAGAGCCTGACGCACAGGTAACCCTTTCACAATAAGAGCCTGACACACAGGTAACCCTTTCACAATAAGAGTACACATGCCGGTCCAATCATGAGTGTGAGGGGGGGTCTCAGTGTGTGTGTGTGTGTGTGTGTGTGTGTGTGTGTGTGTGTGTGTGTGTGTGTGTGTGTAACGTGTGTGTGTATGTGTGTGTGTGTGTGTGTGTGTGTATATGGAGGGGATCTGTCAGCAGATCATAAACATCAGCAGTAAATTAAATACAACCACCACACAACAGAAACCAGGACTAAACCAGGACTAAACCAGGACTAAACCAGGACTACACCAAAACAGACAAATCCTGGTTTAGACCTGGTTTAGACCTGGTTTAGACCTGGGTTAGACCTGGGTTAGACCTGGTTTAGATCTGGGTTACACCTGTCTTAGACTTGTCTTAGACCTGGTTCAGTTCGGTCTCTGGTCATTTGTCTTGATTTAGTCCTGGTCTGGATTAGTATTGATCACTTTGTCAATAAAAAACAGACAACACACTTAAGGCTCCACGCCCACTAGTCCTGAGTCAGTCTTGGTTTAAACCTGGTTTAATCCTGGTTTAGTCTGGTTTAGACCTGGTTTAGTCTGGTTTCTGCCACAGTAGTCAGTTCTATTTTAATGTGCTGCTGTTACATTTTGTTCCGACTGTCGCTCATAAGAGTTTATTGTGTGTTGCGCGTGCACAAGGCCTGAACAGTGTGAGTGTGTGTGAGCAGGAGTGTGCACGTGGAGCCAGGAGCGTGGACTCAACCAGGACTAAACCAGGACTAAACCAGGACTCAACCAGGACTAAACCAGGGACTCAACCAGGACTAAACCAGGACTAAACCAGGACTAAACCAGGACTAAAGCAGGAGCGTGCATGTGGAGGCAGGAGCGTGCACGTGGCTCTCATATCTGCTCCTGTCAGATCAGAGGTGTCTAAGTGCCGAAGTGTGGCAGTCCTCCTGTCCACACAAGACCAGAGACCGGAGGAGCCGGGTCTAGTCCTGCTTTAGTCCTGCTTTAGTCCTGGTTTAGTCCTTCTTTAGTCCTGCTTTAGTCCTGGTTTAGTCCTTCTTTAGTCCTTCTTTAGTCCTGCTTTAGTCCTGCTTTAGTCCTGGTTTAGTCCTTCTTTAGTCCTGGTTTAGTCCTTCTTTAGTCCTGCTTTAGTCCTGGTTTAATCCTTCTTTAGTCCTGCTTTAGTCCTGCTGTAGTCCTGGTTTAGTCCTTCTTTAGTCCTGCTTTAGTCCTGCTGTAGTCCTGGTTTAGTCCTTCTTTAGTCCTGCTTTAGTCCTGCTGTAGTCCTGGTTTAGTCCTTCTTTAGTCCTGCTTTAGTCCTGGTTTAGTCCTTCTTTAGTCCTGCTTTAGTCCTGGTTTAGTCCTTCTTTAGTCCTGCTTTAGTCCTGCTTTAGTCCTGGTTTAGTCCTGCTTTAGTCCTGCTTTAGTCCTGCTGTAGTCCTGGTTTAGTCCTTCTTTAGTCCTGCTTTAGTCCTGGTTTAGTCCTGCTGTAGTCCTGGTTTAGTCCTTCTTTAGTCCTGCTTTAGTCCTGCTTTAGTCCTGGTTTAGTCCTGGTTTAGTCCTTCTTTAGTCCTGCCTTAGTCCTGGTTTAGTCCTGGTTTAGTCCTTCTTTAGTCCTGCTTTAGTCCTGCTTTAGTCCTGGTTTAGTCCTTCTTTAGTCCTGCTTTAGTCCTTCTTTAGTCCTGCTTTAGTCCTGCTTTAGTCCTGGTTTAGTCCTTCTTTAGTCCTGCTTTAGTCCTGCTTTAGTCCTGGTTTAGTCCTGGTTTAGTCCTGCTTTAGTCCTGGTTTAGTCCTGGTTTAGTCCTTCTTTAGTCCTGCCTTAGTCCTGGTTTAGTCCTTCTTTAGTCCTGCTTTAGTCCTGCTTTAGTCCTTCTTTAGTCCTGCTTTAGTCCTTCTTTAGTCCTGCTTTAGTCCTGCTTTAGTCCTGGTTTAGTCCTTCTTTAGTCCTGCTTTAGTCCTGGTTTATTCCTTCTTTAGTCCTGGTTTAGTCCTGGTTTAGTCCTTCTTTAGTCCTGCTTTAGTCCTGGTTTAGTCCTGCTTTAGTCCTGCTTTAGTCCTGGTTTAGTCCTGGTTTAGTCCTGGTTCAGACCTGGTTTAGTCCTGCTGTGGTCCTGCTTCAGACCTGGTTTAGTCCTGCTCTAGTCCTGGTTTAGTCCTGCTTTAGTCCTGTTTTAGTCCTGGTTTAGTCCTGGTTCAGACCTGGTTTAGTCCTGCTCTAGTCCTGTTTTAGTCCTGGTTTAGTCCTGGTTCAGACCTGGTTTAGTCCTGCTCTAGTCCTGTTTTAGTCCTGGTTTAGTCCTGGTTCAGACCTGGTTTAGTCCTGCTTTGCTGGTTGGTGAGGGACGGAGGCCGCGGAGACACATGGAGCCACTTTGTGACATCATTACGTGACTCTCTGTAGCGACTGTTTTTAGCCGAATTTTCACTGCTTCACTCCTCAGTGCACTGGGCTGGTTGCCACGGTTACCTCCAGGGTGGTGCATGTGGCCTGGCGCTCGTGCACGTGTGAAGGCGCAGACGTGTGGCGGTCTGAGCGTGCCCAGTGGAGGTGTTTGTAAGAGGCTCCTCAAACTGACGCATGATTGGCCGACAGCCCGGCGCCACTGGGACCGACCACCGCCTGATTGGACGAGAGCCGACATGTGACGCAGGTGTGAACAGGAAGATAAGAGCAGGACAGAGGCACAAAACAGGGACTAAAACAGGACTAAAACGGGACTAAAACGGGACTAAAACAGGACTAAAACAGGACTAAAACAGGTCTAAAGCAGGACTAAATCAGAACTAAAACTGGACTAAAACAGGTCTAAAACAGGACTAAAACAGAACTTAACCTGGACCAAAACAGGACTAAAACAGGTCTAAAACAGGGACTAAAACAGGACTAAAACAGGTCTAAAACAGGACTAAAACAGGACTAAAACTGGACTAAAACAGGTGTCAAGCAGGACTAAAACAGGACTAAAACAGGGACTAAAACGGGACTACAACAGGACTAAAACAGGGACGAAAACAGAACTAAAACAGAGCTAAAACAGGATTAAAGCAGGACTAAAATGGACTAAAACAGGACTAAAACGGGGCTAAAATGGGACTAAAGCAGGACTAAAACAGTACTAAAACAGGGACTAAAACAGGACTAAAACGGGACTAATAAGGGACTAAAGCAGGACTAAAACAGGGACTAAAACAGGACTAAAACAGGACTAAAGCAGGACTAAAACAGGGACTAAAACAGGACTAAAACGGGACTAAAACGTGTCTAAAACGGGACTAAAGCAGGACTAAAACAGGGACTAAAACAGACTAAAGCGGGACTAAAACGGGACTAAAACAGAACTAAAACAGCGACTAAAACAGGGACTAAAACGGGACTAAAGCGGGACTAAAATGGGACTAAAACGGGACTACAACGGGTCTAAAACGGGACTAAAACGGGACTAAAGCGGGACTAAAACAGGACTAAAACGGGGACTAAAACTGGGACTATAACGGGACTAAAACAGGGACTAAAACGAGACTAAAACGAGACTAAAACGGGACTAAAGTGGGACTAAAACGGCACTAAAACAGGGACTAAAACAGGACTAAAACAGGACTAAAACTGCTCTAGAGCAGGAATAAACCAGGACTTAACCTAAACCAGGTCTGAACTGGGTCTAAAACAGGACTAAGGTGCTCCTCCATTCTTTCTCTTTTCCTTTCTTCATCTCCTCTCTCCTATTCTCCTCCCCTCTTTTCCTCCTCTCTATTCCTTTCCTCCTCTCCTCCTCTGTTCCTCTCCTCCCTTCCCCCTCTCCTCTCCTCCTCTCCTCTCCTCTCCTCCCCTCCTCCACTCCTCTCCTCTCCTCCGCTGTTCCTCTCCTCCCTTCCTCCTGTCCTCTCGTCCTCTCCTCCCCTCCTCCTCTCCTCTCCTCTCCTCCTCTGTTCCTCTCCTCTCTTCCTCCTGTTCTCTCCTCCTCTCCTCTTCTTCCCTCTCTCCTTCTTTCCTCTCTGTGTGATTGACAGGCGGGGGTGTAATTACAGCTTTGCCCTCCTCATGTCCCTCTCAGGCCTCTGTACACCTGTCATTATCCCAGCAGAGCCCCGCCCACTCGCTCCACCTGACATCGCTTCACCTTTTCACAACAACAGCCCCGAGGCCAGATTTGGAAAGATCCTGGTCTAGTCCTAGTCTACTCCTGGTTTAGTTCTGATTTAGTCCTGGTTTAGTCCTGCTTTAGTCCTGGTTTAGTCCTGGTCTAGTCCTGGTTTAGTCCTGCTTTCGTCCTGGTTGAGATCATGTGGCATTGCACTTTTATTATTATTCTCTAATTCTGACTTAATCTGCTGTGATAAAACCTGTTGAAAATATAAATTATAGTTTTACACACATCAGGAAGCAGTTTGTGAAGAAAAGTTCAACTTTTTTTTTTTGGAAATGACAAAGAGAGGAAGTTCTGCTTTAGAGAGTCCCACACTGATGATGTCACACTGATGATGTCACACTGATGACGTCACACTGATGATGTCACACTGGAAGAATTCTGTCAAAAACATGAGACAAAACTGAACACAACAACTGGACAAACCTGATGTGATGCAGGAGTTTCATTAGTGCGATGCACACTGAGTGTGTTGGGATAGAGCTCTGAAGGGGGAGGGACTTAGCGCAGAGAGGAGGAATGGGAGACTCAATAATAAACATGTTAATCTGTTGTTTTGGGTGAATTTAACATTTTCGAAACAATAAAAGGAACATGGAAATCTAAACATGTGAAATGTTACAGTGAAAACCCCAGAGGAGTAAATACCCCCTGTTTATTTGAGGTACTCCTTTGTCTGTCTGTATTAATAGTACTGTAGTACTGTAGTACATGTGTGTAGTAGTATTTGTACTCCTTGACTGTAGTACTCTCTTCAGCCTCTTCATCATGTGCACTATTCTGACCAACTGCTGCTTCATGGCCATGTCTGACCCGGCCTACTGGACCAAGTACCTCGAGTGAGTACTGCAAATACTGCTACTACCACTACTACTGCAATAATACTACAAACATACGCATCATTTCACTCCTGTATGTAAATGCTCCCTGTGTCTGTGTCAGATACACCTTCACAGGGATCTATACATTTGAGTCCCTGATCAAAATCCTGGCGAGGGGATTCTGTGTCGGACCCTTCACCTTCCTCCGAGACCCGTGGAACTGGCTCGACTTCAGCGTCATCGTCATGGCGTAAGTACAACTCCTGAGAGTATGTGTGGAAGAGAGGAGGAGAGAGGAGAGGAGGAGAGAGGAGAGGAGAGGAGGGGAGGAGAGGAGAGAGGAGGAGAGGAGAGGAGAGAGGAGGAGAGGAGGAGAGAGGAGAGGAGAGGAGAGAGGAGGAGAGGAGAGAGGAGAGGAGAGAGGAGGAGAGGAAGAGAGAGGGAGAGGAGAGGAGGAGAGAGGAGGAGAGGAGAGGAGAGAGGAGGAGAGGAGAGAGGGAGAGGAGGAGAGGCGAGGAGGAGAGAGAGGAGAGAGGAGAGGCGAGGAGGAGAGGAGAGAGGAGGAGAGGAGAGAGGAGAGGAGAGAGGAGGAGAGGAAGAGAGAGGGAGAGGAGAGGAGGAGAGGAGAGAGGAGGAGAGGAGAGAGGGAGAGGAGGAGAGGCGAGGAGGAGAGAGAGGAGAGAGGAGGAGAGAGGAGAGGCGAGGAGGAGAGGAGAGAGGAGGAGAGAGGAGAGGAGGAGAGAGGGAGAGGAGGAGAGAGAGAGGAGAGGAGGAGAGAGAGAGGAGAGGAGGAGGAGAAGAGAGAGGAGGAGAGAGGGAGGAAAGGAGGAGAGAGGGAGGAGAGAGGGAGAGGAGGAGGAGAGAGGGAGAGGAGGAGAGGGAGGAGAGAGGGAGAGGAGGAGGAGAGAGGGAGAGGAGGAGAGGGAGAGGAGGAGGAGAGGAGGAGAGAGGGAGGAGGAGAGAGGAGGAGAGAGGGAGGAGGAGAGAGGAGGAGAGAGGGAGAGGAGGAGAGAGGGAGAGGAGGAGAGAGAGGAGGAGAGGAGAGAGGGAGAGGAGAGAGGGAGAGGCGGAGGAGAGAGGGAGAGGCGGAGGAGAGAGGAGCGAGGAGGAGAGGAGGAGAGAGGAGGAGAGAGGGAGAGGAGAGAGGGAGGAGAGAGGAGAGAGGGAGAGGAGGAGAGAGGAAGGAGAGAGGGAGAGGAGGAGGAGAGAGGGAGGAGAGAGGTGGAGAGGGAGGAGCAGAGGAGAGAGGGAGGAGGAGAGGGGGAGGAGAAGAGAGGAGGAGGAGAGGGAGGAGAGGAGACAGGGAGGAGGGGAGGAGGAGAGGGAGGAGAGAGGAAGAGAGGAGAGAGGGAGGAGAGAGGGAGAAGAGGAGGAGAGAGGGAGAGGAGGAGAGAGGGAGGAGAGGAGGAGAGAGGGAGGAGGAGAGAGGGAGAGGAGGAGGAGAGAGGGACGAGGAGAGAGGGATGAGGAGACAGAGGACAAGGAGAGAGGGAGGGGGAGGAGGAGAGACGGAGGAGGAGAGACAGAGGAGAGAGAGATGAGAGACGGAGGAGAGACAGACGAGAAGAGACGGAGGAGGAGAGACGGAGGAGGAGAGATGGATGAGGAGAGACAGAGGAGGAGGAGAGACGGAGGAGGAGAGATGGATGAGGAGAGACAGAGGAGGAGGAGAGACGGAGGAGGAGAGATGGATGAGGAGAGACAGAGGAGGAGGAGAGACGGAGGAGGAGAGACGTAGGAGGAGAGACAGAGGAGAAGCTGGTTCAGACCTGGTTTAGTCCTGGTTCAGTCCTGGTTCAGACCTGTTTTGGTCCTGGTTCAGACCTGGTTTAGTCCTGGTTTAGTCCTGGTTCAGTCCTGGTTCAGACCTGGTTCAGACCTGGTTTAGTCCTGGTTAAGTCCTGGTTCAGACCTGGTTTGGTCCTGGTTCAGACTTGGTTTGGTCCTGGTTCAGACCTGGTTTGGTCCTGGTTCAGACCTGGTTTAGTCCTGGTTTAGTTCTGGTTCAGACCTGGTTTGGTCCTGGTTCAGACCTGGTTTAGTCCTGGTTCAGACCTGGTTCAGACCTGGTTTAGTTCTGGTTCAGACCTGGTTTGACCTCCAGATGTCCTTTTGGAGTTGGTGGTTAAAAGTGGGCGGGGCTGTGAGACATCTGAAGCTGTCATTGGTCAGTCATTAACAGGACGTCCCTAATAAGGGCGACACAGACGTTCAACAGAGACAGAGGTTTTACTGGGACTTTGGACAATGACCTCATCATCAATAATCAATAAGTCATCAATAACCCATTCATCACTATCAGCCTGATGTGGACTGACCGAGTCCTGTTTAGTCCTGTTTAGTCCTGTTATAGTCCTGTTATAGTCTGGCTTTTCTCCAGGTTTAGTCCGGGTTCAGTCCTATTTTAGTCCTGGTTTAGTACTGGTTCAGATTTGCTGGTTTGGGCTTGAACCCATTTTAGTCCTTATGTAGACCTGATTTGGTCCTGTTCTAATCCTGATTTAGTCCTGGTTTAGTCCTGGTCTTGTCCAGACTTAGTTTTGATTTAAATCCCAGTTTTGCTGTGTTTGAGTATGAGACAACCAGAAGTGAATCTTGCTTTACTCCTGGTGTAGTTCATGTGTAGTCCTGGTTTAGTCCTGGTTCAGTCCTGGTTTAGTCCTGGTTCAGTCCTGGTTTAGTCCTGGTGTAGTCCTGGTTTAGTCTTGGTTCAGACTGGCCAAAGGACCTTCTCTGTTTTCACTTTTTAAATGATTTTATTTTGTTTATTTCCTGACGCTGCAGCGGCTTTGATAATCCCAGTTTAATCCCCTCAAAGTCTGACTCATAATCTGAGCTCCGCTGACGCCACGCTCTTATTCTGAAGGAGACAGGCTCTTATTGTGAAGGAGACAGACTCTTATTCTGAAGGAGACAGACTCTTATTGTGAAGGAGACAGGCTCTTATTGTGAAGGAGACAGACTCTTATTGTGAAGGAGACAGACTCTTATTCTGAAGGAGACAGGCTCTTATTGTGAAGGAGACAGACTCTTATTGTGAAGGAGACAGACTCTTATCGTGAAGGAGACAGGCTCTTATTGTGAAGGAGACAGGCTTTTATTGTGAAGGAGACAGGCTTTTATTGTGAAGGAGACAGGCTCTTATTGTGAAGGAGACAGGCTCTTATTGTGAAGGAGACAGACTCTTATTGTGAAGGAGACAGGCTTTTATTGTGAAGGAGACAGGCTCTTATTGTGAAGGAGACAGGCTCTTATTGTGAAGGAGACAGACTCTTATTGTGAAGGAGACAGGCTTTTATTGTGAAGGAGACAGGCTCTTATTGTAAAGGAGACAGGCTCTTATTGTGAAGGAGACAGGCTCTTATTGTGAAGGAGACAGACTCTTATTGTGAAGGAGACACAGGCTCTTATTGTGAAGGAGACAGGCTGTTCTTGTGAAAGATTAAATGGACTTAACTTGGTCTAAACCATGACTAAACAGGACTTAACCCGTCCTAAACCAGGACTAAACCTGGTCTAAACCAGGCCCTTCTCCCCTTCGGTCCCTGTTGTTCTGAAGGTCAGCTGATTAGATAGAGATTGATTGATGATTGATGCTCGGTGGTGGATCAGGGCTCAGATCTGACAGAGACAATGAGACAAAAGGACCTGCTCCAAAAGGACCTGCTCCAGACCAGAGACCCACCAGAGACCCACCAGAGACCCCCCCAGACCCACCAGAGACCCACCAGAGACCCCCCAGACTCACCAGACCCACCAGAGACCCACCAGACCCACCAGAGACCCACCAGAGACCCCCAGACCCACCAGAGACCCACCAGACCCACCAGAGACCCCCAGACCCACCAGACCCACCAGACCCACCAGAGACCCACCAGAGACCCCCAGACCCACCAGAGACCCACCAGAGACTCACCAGAGACCCCCAGACCCACCAGACCCACCAGAGACCCACCAGAGACCCCCAGACCCACCAGAGACCCACCAGACCCACCAGAGACCCCCAGACCCCCCAGACCCACCAGAGACCTACCAGAGACCCCCAGACCCACCAGACTCACCAGACCCACCAGAGACCCCCAGACCCCCCAGACCCACCAGAGACCTACCAGAGACCCCCAGACCCACCAGAGACCCACCAGACCCACCAGAGACTCACCAGAGACCCCCAGACCCACCAGACCCACCAGAGACCCCCAGACCCCCCAGACCCACCAGAGACCCACCGGAGACCCCCAGACCCCCCAGACCCACCAGACCCACCAGAGACTCACCAGAGACCCCCAGACCCACCAGAGACCCACCAGACCCCCCAGAGACTCACCAGAGACCCCCAGACCCACCAGAGACCCACCAGAGACCCCCAGACCCACCAGAGACCCACCAGACTCACCAGACCCACCAGACCCACCAGAGACCCCCCAGACCCACCAGAGACCCCCAGACCCCCCAGACCCATCAGAGACCCACCAGAGACCCCCAGACCCACCAGAGACCCACCAGACCCACCAGAGACCCACCAGACTCACCAGACCCACCAGACCCACCAGACCCATCAGAGACCCCCCAGACCCACCAGACCCACCAGAGACCCCCCAGACCCACCAGACCCACCAGAGACCCCCCAGACCCCCCAGAGACCCCCAGACCCACCAGAGACCCACAGACCCACCAGAGACCCCCAGACCCACCAAAGACCCACCAGAGACCCCCAGACCCACCAGAGACCCCCAGACCCACCAGAGACCCACCAGAGACCCCCAGACCCCCCAGACCCACCAGAGACCCACCAGAGACCCACCAGAGACCCCCAGACCCACCAGACCCACCAGACCCACCAGAGACCCACCAGAGACCCCCAGACCCACCAGACCCACCAGACCAACCAGAGACCCCCCTGACCCCCAGACCCACCAGACCCCCCAGACCCACCAGAGACCCACCAGACCCCCCAGACCCACCAGACCCACCAGACCCCCCAGACCCACCAGACCCACCAGACCCACCAGGCTTTTTGTTTTGTTTTGTTTTCTTCCATGTTCTAACATCAGATTGAGTTCACGTGACGTCATCACATTGTAGAATTTCTCTAGTTTAAGCTGAGCTGTGACAGGTGAGAGTGTCAGGTGTATTTGCAGTACCTGTCAGGTGCAGATGTGTTTCAGATGTGGTTCAGATCTCGTTCATCTGAGGATTTCTTTAAACCCGTGACTCTGAGCTCTACAGGCCCCAGCCTCCATTTCTCTGTAAAATGCTGTGGACAGATAATAGAACATAATGATATAGACAGGCCTCTTCAGCCTGACCCTGATGCACAGAACCGTTAGCGCCTGGATCCTGCGGCGGCCATCTTGTCTTCATCATATGACCTGTGGCCGCATTAGGATCCGGTTTCGTTTGATTTGATTTGAGTCGGAGCCGCGGGTCTGTCGCCCTCTTCCTGTCTCTCACATCAGCCCGTCTGCTGCATCAGACCCTCCTGTGTCCAAGGTTCAAAATGGACTCTGAAAATAATAGAATAATAATCATGTAAAAGCTCTTATCTCGTGATGTTACAGCAGACGTCCTTTAACTCTCTGAGAAAAGGGAAGTTTGAGGCAAATCTTTGACATAGTTTTTGTTAGACAGAAGTCTAGTCTCATCCTGGTCTTAACTCGGTGTAGATGTGGGTTTAGACCTGGTTTAGTCCTGGTTTTACAACAGTTTAGACCTGGTTTAGTCCTGGTTTTACAACAGTTTAGACCTGGTTTAGTCCTGGTTTTACAACAGTTTAGACCTGGTTTAGTCCTGGTTTTACAACAGTTTAGACCTGGTTTAGTTCTGGTTTTGTCCTTCTTCACTGGTTTAGTCCAGGTTTTAATGAAGTATTTTTCACATTTTGTTACACCACACGTTGTCTGTGGTTAAGTCCTGGTTCAGTCCTGGTCTAGTCTTGGTTCAGTCCTTGTGTAGTCCTGGTTCAGTCCTGGTCTAGTCCTGGTTTAGTCCTGGTTCAGTCCTGGTCTAGTCCTAATTCAGTCCTGGTTTAGTCCTGGTTTAGTCCTGGTTTAGTCCTGGTTCGTTCCTGGTTTAGTCCTGGTCTAGTCCTGGTTCGGTCCCAGTCTAGTTCTGGTTCAGTCTCGGTCTAGTTCTGGTTCAGTCTCGGTCTAGTCCTGGTTCAGTCCCTCAGTTGCTGTCCTTGTGTTAGCAGGGGTCCTTGTTGAAAGCGGATAAAGCGTTTTATTTGTATATTTTGGAGCTTTTTTGATCCGCAGCAGTGTCCTGTGCACGTGGCGCGGATTCAGCACTTCTCTTTTAGCCGTGATGTCAGGCCTATGGGATTTATAATGTGCTGGACCTGCCGGATCTGCGTCACCGCCGTCTGCACCAGGACACTCAAGGAGCTGCTCCATGTCATTATACAGCTCCTCCTCAAGGAATTAATCAGGACTGAACCAGGACTAAACCAGGACCGAACCAGGACTAAACCAGGACTAAATCAGGACTAAATCAGGACTGAGCCAGGACTAAACCAGGACTAAATCAGGACCAAATCAGGACTGAACCAGGACCAAACCAGGACTGAACAAGGACTAAACCAGGACTGAACAAGGACTAAACCAGGACTAAACCAGGACTAAACCAGGACCGAACCAGGACTAAACCAGGACTGAACCAGGACCAAACCAGGACTAAACCAGGACTTAACCAGGACCGAACCAGAACCAGGACCGAACCAGGACAGAACCAGGACCGAACCAGGACAGAACCAGGACCGAACCAGGACTAAACCAGGACTGAACCAGGACTAAACCAGGAGTAAATCAGGACTAAACCAGGACTAAACCAGGACCGAACCAGGACCAAACCAGGACTAAACCAGGACCGAACTAGGACCGAACCAGGACTGAACCAGGACTAAACCAGGACTGAACCAGGACTAAACCAGGACTAAATCACAACTAAATCAGGACTGAGCCAGGACTAAACCAGGACTAAATCAGGACTAAATCAGGACTGAACCAGGACTAAACCAGGACTAAATCAGGACTAAATCAAGACTGAGCCAGGACTAAACCAGGACTAAATCAGGACTAGATCAGGACTAAACGAGGAGGGCAGGTGCCTGTATAACTCTGAGATATTCACTCTTTTTGCGGTTGAATAATGTCACCACTTTCTGAAGCTCTTTTGTTTATTTGTGCTGCCCTGGTTAAGTCCTGGTTTAGTCCTGGTTTAGTCCTGGTTTAGTCTTGGTTTAGTCCTAGTTAAGTCCTGGTTTAGTCCTAGTTTAGTCTTGGTTTAGTCCTGGTTTAGTCTTGGTTTAGTCCTAGTTAAGTCCTGGTTTAGTCCTGGTTTAGTCTTGGTTTAGTCTTGGTTTAGTCCTGGTTTAGTCTTGGTTTAGTCCTAGTTAAGTTCTGGTTTAGTCCTGGTTTAGTCCTGGTTTAGTCTTGGTTTAGTCCTAGTTAAGTTCTGGTTTAGTCCTGGTTTAGTCCTGGTTTAGTCCTGGTTTAGTCTTGGTTTAGTCTTGGTTTAGTCCTGGTTTAGTCCTGGTTTAGGTCTGTTTTGACGTATTGTTTTTATTATTTTATTTCATTCTGATGTTTTTAACGGCCCCTGGGCTTGTTGTGCTGTTGCGTGTGTGCTGTGTATGTGGCGCCCCCTACAGGCTGCTCACAGAGTTTATCAAAGTGGGTAACCTCCAGGCGCTGCGCACGTTTCGGGTCCTACGTGCGCTAAAAACCATCTCCGTCATCCCAGGTAAGAACCAGCCAATCACAGGACGGGAAACAGCCCCAGAGCCCGCCCACCTGACCCTCCGGCAGCCAATCGTCTTCCTCTGTCTGTGTGTCATGTGACCAGTGTGTTACTGACCTGTGTTTTCTGCTCGGTAACAGTTCGACCAATCAGAGAAGAGAACGAAGAGAGAGGAAAAAAAACAACTCAAGAAAAAGGCTCAAGTTTCAGCACATTTATCCAGCTGTTCAAAAGCTCAAAATCACAAACTGTAGATTCTTTATTTTAAAGTTTCTGTCCTTGTTTTTTACTGTCATAAAAACGTGAAAAACTGAACCAGTTCATTTGAAACAGTTTGCAGTGGGCCAGACCTTTCACCATGAGTTTATAAGCACTTTTCACACCTCTCACAGACCAGCGCTGTTTTATTGTCACTGTAATGCTAACAACAACTAGCATGCTAACGCGTATGTCCTGATTCTTGGACAATAAAAGTCTTTATAATTAGATACAGACAGTACACAGTGGACTCATTTTGACCTCAAGATCTGCTCATACAATATAGACCGCACAGTGGCAAAGTGATTCGTGCTCTCACCTCACAGCAAGAAGATTCTGGGGGGTGGAGTTTGCATGTTCTCCCTGTTCCTCCAGGTGCGCAGGTTATCCCCATTACTAAAAACATGTACAATTGGGGACCTGGACTTCCCTGAAAAAAGATTCTTAATCTCAGCGGGACGATCCTTAAATAAAAGTAACTAAAATAAAAATAATGTGTATGAGGCCAGGACACGTTCGGCTCAACCACATGGGAACAGAGATGGGTATAAAATGGGTATAAAATGGGTATAAAATGGGTACAGGGCCTTTAAGGTTTAGGTTTTTTATTCCTGTAGAAAATGTGTCCTCTGCATTTGACCCGTCCTTCAGTGTCTCTGGGTTAAACCTGTCAGGCGCAGTAGGACCATCTCCAGACTTTGAGCTGGTCTGGTCACAAACACTGAGATTTTGTTCAAAGTTCACATTTTAAACAGAAAAAAAGACTGAAATCTGAACTGACAAACTGAAACAAGACGACCCTGTTTGTGGAGGAAATTATGGGACTTAAACTGTAATTTCCATTGGATTACACTGAATCTTATAGTCGTACTTTGGCAGTCAGGAGTAAATCTGAAACCACAGCCTTGAGCTTGTACGGCTTGTCTCCTCTCTCCTCGTCTCCTTTCCCTGCCTCCTTGCCTCCTTGTGTCCTCGTCTCCTTGTCTCCTGTCTCCTCGTCTCCTCACGTCCGCGTCTCCTCTGTCCTTGTCTTGTCTCTTCGTTGTAGATATGTCACAGAGTTTGTGGACCTCGGCAACGTCTCGGCGCTGAGAACTTTTCGGGTTCTACGAGCGCTAAAAACCATCTCCGTCATCCCAGGTGAGAACACGACCATTTATGGGTCTGACAGGTGAGAACACGACCATATATGGGTCTGACAGGCGAGAACACGACCCCGCTCTGGTTCTGGAAGTAAATTTTGCATTCATTTTTCCCATAGACTTTCTGACAAAAAAAATTAAAGGTGTGAAAGCTCAGGACTGATCAGGTCTGTGGAACTAATGACCACAAGAGCTCTCGTTTTATTTAAGTCTGTTTCTAAAATAATAATGATACATCAGACATATGGAGCTTTTTGGACACTGGGAATAGGAAAAAAACGTGGAAAACAGCGATGGAAATCACAGAGGGAATGCCAGATTGAACAAGTGAGTTTTTAGTAGTGATTTAAAGTACTGCAGTGAGTCCAAGTTCCTGATGGATTATGGGAGTCAGTTCTGGACTTAAAACCACTGCGTCATGGACATTTACCACGTAACGGGTTAGTCTCCACAGTGTCTTTGAACTCTTAATATTTTAATCATTTAAAAAGGACAAAATGAATGGAAAATGTCCTTGTAGAAGCAGAGCGCGGTCCCTGTCGAGCTCCATATGGGTCTGACAGGTGAGGGCCACACGTGCTCAGATACACGGGGAAAAAACAGGTGCAGGATCAGTAACAAGAAGTACTAACATACCACAAATCCAAGAAAAACTGCTATTACTGCTACTGCTACTGCTACTGCAGCTCTGCAGTTGTTTTCCAGCCCAGTACTTTTAAACCTCTGTCAAACACGACTGAGATGATGTGAGCTAAAATGAGGCGTTTGTAGAAGCAGGTGTCGCTCAGGTGTGGTCCTCTGAGGTCCCTGTACTCTGGACTAAGCCACACTCAGCTATACTACACACACACACACTCAGCACAAACCAACACAAAACTCACAAATCTGACAAAAAAATCAGCTGTGAACGTGCGACATACGAGAGGAAACGCTGAGGAGTAAAAATATAAAAGAGTTTAACCCGAGTCTCTAAAAACACAACACAAACACGTCAATATATGTGGACCAACACCAGGCCTGCTTTAGCCCTGGTTTAGTCCTGGTTTAGTCCTGGTTTAGACCTGATTTAGTCCTGGTTTAGTCCTGGTTTAGTCCTGGTTAAGACCTGATTTAGTCCTGGTTTAGTCCTGGTTTAGACCTGATTTAGTCCTGGTTTAGTCCTGGTTTAGTCCTGGTGTAGTCCTGATTTAGACCAGGTTTAGTCTTAGTTTAGTCCTGATTTAGACCTGGTTTAGTCCTGGTTTAGACCTGGTTTAGATCTTGGTTCATTATTACATTTACACATTCACTGTGTCCTCCTTCTGTTCTCTCACTTTGTGTTTCCTTTTGATGTATTTTCGATTTTATGAAATCGTTTCATGTTTTGGGTGAAAATCTGAACTAAAATAGTTTTTTAAATGTAAAATGTAAAAGAATTCGAAATGTTCAGATATTTACCCAACAGTACGATATGTTTCCCAGAATCTGAAAGATGGCCACAGATGTGCTGTGCTGGAGTAAAAATAATATTTGAAATGGTCGCCATCTTTGAGAACCAACGAAGCCAGTCTCAGAATCAGACCTGGTTTAGACCTGGTTTAGTTCTGGTTCAGACCTGGTTTAGACCTGGTTTAGTTCTGGTTTGGGATCTTAAATTACACATGATGGGTTTCCCGTTTGTCTAATTCTGACCCTGTGGTCAATGTTCATCACTTTTTACAGTTTTACGTCAGTTTCAGTTTGTGAAGAAAAGTCCAAAAACACAGAAGTGTGTGTGAGCTGAAAAACAGGATTCCTCTGCTGATGTCACCAGAGGAAAAATCCAAAACAGAGACAGTTTAGGCCCAAGACGGACTTTAGTGACACTTTAAACCTTCATGTCACTAAATAAAGCTGAGCTCTTCTGTTTGCATGAGTCTGATCTCAGCTGTTGTGTCATTTACACAAGTTTTGGCCCTTGTTTACGTTATGGTTGCTATGGTAACAGTGATGGAGTTACCTCTGCACACGTCACACCTGCTGCGTCCAACCAGAAAGTGACATTAAAAACTTCAGCAACATTTAAAAACTAACCTGTCATGTGCACTTTAACCTGATCTATCTGATGATGTTTCCTCATCACAAACCGTCTCTGAGACTGGGTTCTTTTGAAAATTGTCTTTTTATTTCTGTAAAACTTCAAAAATCTTCTCTATTTCACATTACACCCCCCCTCTCCTCCCCCTGGACCGGCGCCCCCTGCTGTCGCAGGTCTGAAGACCATCGTGGGCGCTCTGATTCAGTCTGTGAAGAAACTCGCTGATGTCATGATCCTCACAGTGTTCTGCCTCAGCGTCTTCGCTCTCATTGGGCTACAGCTCTTCATGGGAAACCTACGACAGGTAACTCCGCCCACTTTCATTCACACCTGTGTCACTGGTCCTCCCTCTGGTTCACCTCACCTCATCGAGCTCCTCTGGGTTTTTAAAGTCTACACACTGCAGACACATTCACTGCCTTCTCTGTGCAATAAACTTCTTAGGTTCTTTTTAAAGACAATACAGTAACTTGTATTTACCTTGTTGTCATGTTTCGGCTGCTGCTGCGAGCCATCTTCAGAACTGTCACCGGTGTTGGTGGTGACGTGTCGTATATCAGCTGTTGTTACTTCCTGTGAGCGTGGTCAGCTGTTGTTACTTCCTGTGGGCGTGGTCAGCTGTTGTTACTTCCTGTAGGCGTGGTCAGCTGTTGTTACTTCCTGTGGGCGTGGTCAGCCTGATGGACCTGGCAGGTCGCTCAGACTGACCACGCCTCCCGTCGCCCGGTGCTCTCTGGAGGAGGGTGTCCCAGGTGTGTGAAAGGAGGAACGCTCAATGATCACGGTTGATGCTGTCCGTGCCTCGTTTCCTGATTTCAATGGCCTCCCTGATCCAGCGTTTGAACTTGTTGTTTTCCGATCCGATGACCCGAGCCCCGTCCCAATCCATAATGTGGTTATTTCTTTTACAGTGGTCTGATATGGAGAATTTTAGGTTTTCCTGCAGTGCTTTGTCTTTTTGTGTTCTGGTGAGTCTCCCTGATGTTTCCTTTTCACATTCCTTTTGGTGTTCCTTTTTTCGGATGTGGAAAGCCCGGCCTGTTTCCCCTATGTATGATTTATTGCATGATTTGCATTGGATTTCGTAGATGGCGTTGCATTTTTGTTCTTGTGGGATTTTATCTTTGGGGTGTACTAGCTGTTGGCGGAGTTTTGTGTGTGGTTTGACTACAGTGCTTATGTTGTGTTTTTTCATGGCTCTCTGGATGGGTCCAGTTATTCCTCTGATGTATGGTGGTGTGACTGTGTTCTTGTGATCCTGCTGCCCTCTATTGGTTTGTTGTGTTTTTTGTCGGGGTTTGTTGGTTTTGTTGTTGACTTGTTGTCTTTGTTTATGGCCCAGTTGGGATATTGACATTGTTTGAGTGCTTGTATACTGTGTCTCTCCTCCTCTTCCCTGCCGGTTTGGTCTGTTATGAGTGTGGCCCGTTCGAATAGTGTCCGTACTACTGAAAGTTTGTGTGCAGTGGGATGTTCGGATGTCCAGAGTAGATATTGGTCGGTGTGCGTAGGTTTCCTTCTCTGTTCAACTTTGCTATTGTTTTTAGCCTCATTTAAACTGCTTTACTCCTCAGTGCACGTTCTGCTGCAGTTTTATGCTTTAAGGTGAGACATTACAGGTGAGGGGGCCAGGCGAGAGGAGGGACCAGGTGAGGGGAGGGACCAGGTGAAGGGAGGGGCCAGGTGAGGGGAGGGGCCAGGTGAAGGGAGGGGCCAGGGTAGGGGAGGGGCCAGGTGAAGGGAGGGCCAGGTGAGGGGAGGGGCCAGGTGAGGGGAGGGGCCAGATGAGGGGAGGGGCCAGGTGAAGGGAAGAGGTTCACATCTGACATTTAAAACTGTGTGGACTTTAAAAATCCAGAGGAGCTTCGTAGATTACCCTTGCTGACGTGTTCCATCGGGTGCATGTGGGGGTACAGTTGTGACGGTTGTGACCTTTCACCCCTGCTCTCCTCGCCCCTCAGAAGTGCGTCCGCTCCACGGCTCACTGCTTCCACACAAACGTGACGTCGGTGGGATTACCTCATAACCTGCACCCCACCGACCTCCTGCTGCCCCCGGGCATGGACCCCCGTCTGCTACCCTCCATGGAAGGGCTCCCCCCGCTGGACGCCTTTGACAACAGCACCACCGTCTTCTACTGCAACAACAAGACCTGGACCTCGCTCGAGAACTTCATCAGCTCTGAGGGTCAGTGCAGCACGGGACTAGACCGAGACTAGACCGGGATTAGACCAGGACTAGACCGGGACTAGACTGGTATTAGACCGGGACTAGACCGGGACTAGACTGGTATTAGACCGGGACTAGACCGGGACTAGACTGGTATTAGACCGGGACTAGACCGGGACTAGACCGGGACTAGACTGGTATTAGACCGGGACTAGACCGGGACTAGACCGGTGTTAGACCGTGACTAGACCGTGACTAAACCGGGACTAGACTGGGACTAGACCGGGACTAGACCGGGATTAGACCGGTATTAGACTGGTATTAGACTGGCACTAGACCGTGACTAGACCGGGACTAGACCGGGACTAGACCGTGACTAGACCGGGACTAGACCGGGACTAGACCGCGGGACTAGACCGGGATTAGACCGGGAGTAGACTGGTATTAGACTGGCACTAGACCGTGATTAGACCGGGATTAGACCATGACTAGACCGTGACTAGACCGGGATTAGACCGGGACTAGACCGGGACTAGACCGTGACTAGACCGGGATTAGACCGGGACTAGACCAGGACTAGACTGAGACTAGACCGGTGTTAGACTGGGACTAGACTGAGATTAGACCGGGACTAGACCGGGATTAGACCGGGACTAGACCGGGATTAGACTGGGACTAGACCGGGATTAGACTGGAACTAGACCAGGATTAGTCCTGGTTTAGTTCTGGTTTAGTCTTGGTTTAGTCCAGGTTTAGTTCTGGTTTAGTCCTTGTTTAGTCTTGGTTTAGTCCTGGTGTAGTCTTGATTTGGTCCTGGTGTAGTCCTGGTTTAGTCCTGGTGTAGTCCTGGTTTAGTCCTGGACCCCCTCCGGGTCCTGGTTGGACTTTCTTTTGGACTTTTCCAGTTTGAGTGAAAAATACGCCTCAGTTTGTTTTTTAGCCCAGAGTCTGAGGTTTGAGTCAGTTTTTGTTTGCAGTAATTACAGAGACTTGAACCATAAACCCCGCGTGCACCGGGCGTCAGAGCTGAGCCTGGTCTCTAAGTGGTTGCCAGTTGGATTCCCGGGGGGCGTGTTGTTTGTCTGTTTGTGAAATGTCCCTCGCAGGCCGCCATATCGACCGTTAAAAGCCGAAACTGGAGCCGCGCAGATCAATGTCACGATAATACAACTCCCACAATGCATCACTGCTCCGGGCAATAAAGCACCACTTCCCAAACATGCAATAAACACAAGACCGGACTGAACCAGGTCTAAACCAGGTCTAAACCAGGTCTGAACCAGGTCTAAACCAGGTCTGAACCAGGTCTGAACCAGGTCTGAACCAGGTCTAAAGCAGGTCTAAAGCAGGACTAAAGCAGGACTAAAGCAGGACTAAAGCAGGACTAAAGCAGGTCTAAAGCAGGTCTAAAGCAGGTGTAAAGCAGGTGTAAAGCAGGACTAAAGCAGGACTAAAGCTGGTCTAAAGCAGGACTAAAGCAGGACTAAAGCAGGACTAAACTCTGCGTCAGTGTAGATCAGATTAACATAATCTGTAATGTTCCTGAGTAAAGCTCTGGCTCACTTAAACCTGAGTCTCTCTTGACTCTGACTCTGTTTATGGAGATATGAATAAAAGATGATTCCAGAAAACCACAATGAAAAGACCTCAACCGCTCCCTGTGGACCAAACCAGGCCTGTAACTGGACTAAACTGGGCCTGTAACTGGACTAAACCAGGACTAAACCGGGACTGCAACTGGACTAAACCGGGCCTGTAACTGGACTAAACCAGGACTAAACCGGGACTGCAACTGGACTAAACCAGGCCTGTAATTGGACTAAACCAGGACTAAACCGGGACTGCAACTGGACTAAATCAGGCCTGTAACTGGACCAAACCAGGACTAAACCAGGCCTGCAACTGGACTAAGCTCGGGTAAACTCGTTTAGAAACAGCACTAATCAGGACTAAAGTTTGTAACTTGATGTCTGTTTTTTTCATTTTCAGAAAACTTCTACAAAGTGGAGGGAGCCAAAGACGCTTTAATCTGTGGAAACAGCAGCGACGCCGGGTACGTGTCTGATCCTCTTTATTCTCACTCGCTCAGACTCAGAGCAGGACTCACACTGGGGGGTGCTCTGCCTGGAAGTTTATGGCACAATGTTTAGCAGTTCAAATAAAACAGGAAACACACACCAAAGCTCCTGCAGAGGTGCAAATGTAAGGAACAGCAATCCAAAAGCGAAACAAAAGCACCTGACACCCTGACGGCCGATGTCCAAAAGCTTCCTTCAATTTTAAATTTACGTTTTGGCAAAAAGCCTTCGTCAGATCGTTCCTCCCGCCCTGGACCACAGTTTACACCTGTACACTTCTTGGCCGTCTGTGCCGTGCAGTTTTTTTCACTTGTACAATGTTTGGCAGTTACCATGGTTACATAATACACATATTCACAATAACCATCAAAAAACGTTTTAAAATACTGTGGTCAGGTCAAGTGTTCACGGTTCTGTTCAGGAGTTTGATTTGACACTAAAAGGTGCGAGCGACGAACTGAAAAAGTGTTGGCTAATGCTAATGCTAACGCTAATGCTAACGCTAATGCTAACGCTAATGCCAGCTTGCGACTGTCATGTGATTTGACAGGGACTTGTTTAACGGCTCAGGTCAGCTCAGCTCAGGTCAGTCAGGTCTTTATGGTCAGACTGGGTTAAAATAAAACTCAGATTAAAGTCGAAGTTGAGTAACAGATTTTCAGACTGAGCAGTGCCTACTGTTAGCATCACACCCCGAGAGAATGTGGATGGCCACAGCTGCACAGGATCACAACACACATCCTCAGCAGGATAATATACGATGGGTCATCAAACTAAGGCCCGCGGGCCAACTCCGGCCCCTCTGGCCCCACGAGGCAGTCCTCAAAAGTTTTATAAAGTATCACTTTTTGGCAAATAATAACACGTCTGCATCTTGTATTTTGTTGATTTTTTCAATTAAAACTGATATTTATATGAAGTATTTATATTTGAATAATGATATGACGTATTTTAATGTATTTATTTCATAGGCCTTTTTATTAAGTGCTGCTCACAGTTATTATGAACACAACTGTTATTAATATGATTATTGTTCATATCCCCAGGCCGACCTACAGTTCGTCATGTTTCACTTTCCTTTGCCAATGTCAAGCACCAGATGTTTTTTACCTTTATGTTCTTTTATTAGAAAATAAATAAATGGAAAATCTGTGGTATTTCAAATTAAAACAAAGTGAAGTACTTAGTACTTCTGTAAACCCGTAGTAACGATAAACAAATACATTCCAGGATTCTGTGTCAATATAGTTTTATGGCAGTGCCGGGGTCAGTTCTGTTCTACGGCCCTGTCCCCGGGCCCCAACCCCGGGCCCCGACCCCGGGCCCCGATCCCGGGCCCCTCAGGCAGGAGCGACAGTGTGGCCCCCAGACAAGAACGTTCGGTGACCCCTGATACATACAGATGTTTTACTTTGATTGGTCAGATCTGGATTTGGGACAAAATGTTGAAATGTTGAACCCCAGGGTCATGTAGAGGGTCAAAGGTCAAAGGTCAGAGTGAGGAGCCTGACAGCAGCAGGTATAGAGAGAGGGGCCAAACTGAACTGGAGCCAGACTCCATGGAGCCCAATCACGTCCATGAACACTTCCTGTTGTCCCGAGTGAAACATACACAGGAGTTTTGAAGGACTGACACGTTTAATATTTAACATGTTCAAATCTCCAAGATGAGAGAAAAGATTTCGAGCGCCGGAAATCGAAATCTTTTCTAGCTGCCCGTCACAGCGCTCCCGCACTTTTTGTAACTTTTCTAACTTTTTGCCCTTAAACTGCCTCACTTTTGTAAATATTTTTCTCAATACTGTTTGTTAAGCTTGGGCTGCACTCGACGCTGCATTTTTCCGCACTTTTGGTGGATTATTTACCTGTCTCGGCTTAAGATGTGTAAGGGACCCCGACCCCCGCTCGTCTACACAAAGGACACCTGATGGCGCTGCGCAGCGCTGTTGTGTTCCCCCGGGACAGGCATGTCATCCCCGATGAGATCTTACGGACGACATGCTATGGACGCCGCGCGGGACGTAAACTCCGGGAAAAGAAGAGACGCTGCAGACCGGTTCTCCCCTCCGTCGTCACGGGGAACGTGCGCTCCCTCCCAACAAGACGGACGAGCTCGCGGCGCTCGTTAGATTCCAGCGGGAGTTCAGAGATGCGAGCATCATTGTTTTTACGAAGATGTGGCTAACACCGCTAATCCCGGACTCTGCCGTCACCGTGGAAAACTTTCACCTGCTGCGCGCGGACAGGACGGAGGAGAGCGGGAAGAAGAAGGGAGGAGGACTAGCGCTGTTCGTGGACGAGAAATGGTGCAAACCTGGACACTACAGTGAAGGAGCAGATGTGTAACAAAGACATTGAGCTGTTTGCTGTTATTATGAGGCCATTCTACCTGCCCCGGGAGTTTTCACATGTCATCATACTGGCTGTGTATATTCCGCCCAGTGCTAACGCGGAGAATGCTTGTGACACTCTGCTCTCCTGCATCAGCTCTCTTCAGACTCAGCATCCACAGGCCCTCTTCCTCACCACCGGGGACTTCAACCATGCATCTCCCTCATCTGTCCTGCCAACATACACCCAGTATGTGACCTGCCCCACATGAGAAGAGCAGACCACAGCATCACCCCCCCCCCCCCCCCCCCCCCCCGAGGCCTGTGTATGAACCGCTTGTGCGCAGGCAGCCTGTGGAGCCCCGAGTGGTGAAGAGGTGGACAGCAGAGAGCGAGGAGGCTCTGAGGGACTGCTTTAGCACCACTGTGTGGACAGAGCTCTGCCAGCCTCATGGGGAGGACATCAATGCTATCACGGACTGTATTAAGGACTACATCAACTTCTGTTTTGAAAACACTGTACCCTCTCGGATGGTGCGGTGTTTTCCAAACAACAAGCCGTGGGTTAACTCGGTCATTAAAGCTCTGCTGAAGGAGAAGAAGAGAGCTTTCAGGTCCGGAAACAAAGAGGAGCTGAGGACTGTACAGAAGAAGCTGAGGAGGAAAATCAGACAGGCTAGGGCCACTTTCAGGAGGAAGATGGAACAGCAGCTGCAGCAGCAGAATGTCAGGGAGGTGTGGAGAAGTCTGAAGAGTGTCTCTGGCTTCAGTCCTCCGCCTGTCCAGACAGAGGGAGACCAACAGTGGGTGAACGATCTGAATTCACACTTCCTGAGGTTTGATCAATCAACCACCCCTCCCCCCGCTGCATGGGCTCACCTTGTCTCCTGCACAAAGGCCCAGACTGCCACCTCTTCTCAGCCCTCCAGCCCCCAAATCCACATCAAGAACTCAGCCACACCTCAAGCACACACCTCCGCTCTTTGTCTGTCACAACAGCTCAGGTTAGGAGAGAACTGAGCCGGATAAGGAGTAGGAAAGCTGCTGAACCAGACGGGATCAGCCCCAGGCTCCTTAAGTCCTGTGCAGATGAGCTGTGTGGAGTTATGGAGCATGTCTTCAACCTGAGCCTGAAGCTGAAGGTGGTGCCACAGCTCTGGAAGACCTCCTGTGTGGTACCTGTGCCCAAGACACCGCACGCCAAGGACCTCAGCAGCTTCAGGCCAGTGGCTCTCACGTCTCATCTGATGAAGACTCTGGAGAGGCTCGTCCTGGGTCACCTCCGTTCCATGGTGAGCTCAGCGATGGACCCGGTGCAGTTCGCGTATCGGCCCGGCATCGGAGTAGAGGACGCCATCATCTCTCTGATGCACCGCTCGCTGTCCCACCTGGAGAGGCCCGGCAGCACTGTTCTTGTTCTTTGACTTCTCCAGTGCTTTCAACACCATCCAGCCGCTGCTCCTGAGGGACAAGCTGGAGTGGGCAGGAGTGGACTGTGACCTGGCTGAGTGGATCCTGGACTACCTCACAAACCGGCCCCAGTTTGTGAGAGCCCAGGACTGTGTGTCTGTGAGTCGGCTCTATCTCCTGAGGAGACTGCGGTCCTTTGCACTCCTGAGGACCTTCTATGACTCTGTGGTGGCATCAGCCATCCTGTACGGTGTGGTCTGCTGGAGCAGCAGCATCACAGAGAGGGAGAAGAAGAAACTGGACAAGATCATCAAGAAGTCCAGCTCCGTCCTGGGCTGTCCTCTGGACTCGGTGCAGCAGGTGGGGGACAAGAGGGTCCTGGCTAAACTCATGTCTATGCTGGACCATGAGTGTCGCCCCCTGCAGGACGCCCTGTCTGCTCTGGAGAGCAGCTTCAGTGACAGACTGATTCACTCTCGCTGTGTGAAGGAGAGATTTCACACCACCACTGTCCATCACTGCACTGTACACAATCATCTGAGTCACTTTATTGTAGTAATATTATATATTACTATACTGGAGTCACTTTAACTGCTGTTTGTTCACTTCAGAATCAAAGACACTTATTGTGCAACGTTCCTGTGCCTTTGAGCTTTACACTGTTGTGTTTTTTTTAGTTGATTGTAAATACTTATTATTATTTATCTTGATTTTGATGCTCTTATTTTCCTACTGTTTCTGAAACTTGTGTTGTGATACTGAAATTTCCCCATTGTGGGACAAATAAAGGATTATCTTATCTTAAGACCAAAGTCAGACATCAGAGGTCACAGGGCGCCACTGTTTTGATCCTGTAGTCCTAGTTTAGTCCTGCTTTTGTCCTGATCTGGTCCTGGTTCAGTTCTGGTTTAGTCCTGTTTTAGTCCTGGTTTAGTCCTGGTGTAGTCCTGGTGTAGTCCTGGTGTAGTCCTGGTTTAGTCCTGGTTTAGTCCTGGTGTAGTCCTGGTTTAGTCCTGGTCTGGTCCTGGTTCAGTTCTGGTTTAGTCCTGTTTTAGTCCTGGTTTAGCCCTGGTGTAGTCCTGGTTTAGTCCTGGTTTAGACCTGGTTTAGACCTGGTTTAGACCTGGTTTAATCCTGGTTTAGACCTGGTTTAGACTTGGTTTAGTCCTGGTTTAGTCCTGGTTTAGACCTGGTTCAGTCCTGGTTTAGTCCTGGTTTAGTCCTGGTGTAATCCTGGTGTAGTTCTGGTTTAGCCCTGATGTAGTCCTGGTGTAGACCTGGTGTAGTCCTGGTTTAGACCTGGTTTAGACCTGGTTTAGTCCTGGTTTAGTCCTGGTGTAATCCTGGTGTAGTTCTGGTTTAGTCCTGATGTAGTCCTGGTGTAGACCTGGTGTAGTCCTGGTTTAGACCTGTTTTAGTCCTGGTTTAGCCCTGGTGTAGTCCTGGTTTAGTCCTGGTTTAGACCTGGTTTAGACCTGGTTTAGACCTGGTTTAATCCTGGTTTAGACCTGGTTTAGACTTGGTTTAGTCCTGGTTTAGTCCTGGTTTAGACCTGGTTCAGTCCTGGTTTAGTCCTGGTTTAGTCCTGGTGTAATCCTGGTGTAGTTCTGGTTTAGTCCTGATGTAGTCCTGGTGTAGTCCTGGTTTAGACCTGGTTTAGACCTGGTTTAGTCCTGGTTTAGTCCTGGTGTAGTCCTGGTGTAGTCCTGGTTTAGTCCTGGTTTAGTTCTGTTGGTGCACATGTGTCCAGGCGGATGTGGTGATGATCTGTTTGGTTTCTGCTTCGCTGCCACTTGCCCCAAGGCAGAGCATTATACCCACGTGCACTCTCATACATGCACTCTCACACGTGAACGCTCATACGTGCACACTCACACGTGAATGCTCATATGTGCACACTTACACATGAACGCTCATACGTGCACACTGACACGTGAACGCTCATACGTGCACGCTCACATCAGGACTCTGTAGTTTAAAACTCTACAAACGTAATGTTTAAATGTTCTGAAGTCGGTAGAACATTTACCTGGAGTTGTGTTTTGTTTCATTCACATGTTTAACACATAAACCTGCAGATTTAACACAAGTTCTTCTCTCAAACTGAAAACACTCTGTTCCACCTTGTGATGTCATCATGTGGTGATACAGGAAGTGCTCCACTGTGTTTTTAAACTCCACACACCTTCACTAGAATCATTTGGATCATTTCAGTCTCTACTGAACTAAAGGTAAAAGGAGCTGTTCACTTGAAAACTACCACTTGATGACATCACAAGGTGGAACAGAGCGTTTGGAGCTTTGGAGATGTAGACAGACTAATAATAAAGAGTTCCTCAAACATGTGAATGAAACAAACACAACTCCAGGTCTGTTTTTGAGGAGGAACATCAGAACATCAGAACATCAGAACGTGGATTAAAGCTCAGAGATTGTGTGATTCAGGAGCTTTAAATTTAATTTTTGAACACTTGTGACAGTGACTCCTGCGTGACCCCTGACTTCGGCCTGACCTGTGACCTGTCTGTCAGTCTGCATCTGTTAGCGTGTTAGCGTGATGCTGTCCTGTTAGCGTGTCTTTAGCATGTCATGGTTAGCGTGTTGTTAGCGTGTTTCTGAAGGTGGGGCTGGTCAGCAGATTCAGACTCTGGGCTGTCCACATCTTTACTGCACCTGTCAATCAAAATCTACCACTACTACTACTACTACTACTACTACAGTAGTACTACTACAGTACTACTACTACAGTACTTCTACAGTACTGCAGCACTGCAGTACTACTGTACAGTTCCGTAGTTTAATTTCTCCTTTTCTTTCTGCACAAAGGACCGTGTATTTGAGTTTGTCCTGGCCCAGTGCAAATTTAAGCAGCTCAAAATAAGTCCACTCTCTTCTGTTTGTGTCTAATTATAAAGAGTTTGACGGTCCAATAATCAGGAAGTGCACTGTTAACATACTAGTTCTTGCTAGCTTTACCCTGATAGCTAAAAATGTGTTGTGAAAAGTGCTTATAGGGAAGTGAAGAATAAGTTTGGACCACCACAAACTACTGAACTAGTTCAGTTTTTCATGTTTTTATCACAGGAACATTCTTAAACTGCACAGATATTATAGTTTTAGTGTAAGTTTGTTTTGGTTTAGTTCAAACGTTCCTCCTCTAAACTCATGAAGGTGAATCAAGGAAGTGCTGTTGGAGGGTCTTGTGTAAAAATAATGAAGAGGACTTTTTATGGCGTAGATTTTCCTTCACGTCTTACACTGGGTTCATGTTTGTGAACTCTCTTTACTCGTACACTCTGGCTCCATATTGAGCCTCAGCGTGAGCAGCTCTGTCCTCGGCAGGGTCCATCTGTGAGCGTGCACGAGGGGAGTGCACAAGGGCAGTGCACGAGGGCAGTGCACGAGGGGACAGGTGCAGGGGCAAGGACAAAATTATTTAAAATTTCAAACCTACGCAAAAAAAGAAGTCATCTCCTAGATCAAACTCAAATCTACAGCAGGACTAAAGCAGGTCTGAACCAGGTCTAGAGCAGATCTAAACCAGGTCTAGAGCAGGTCTAAACCAGGTCTAGAGCAGGTCTAAACCAGGTCTAGAGCAGGACTAAACCAGGTCTAGAGCAGGACTAAGCCAGGTCTAAACCAGGTCTAAACTAGGTCTAAACCAGTTCTAGCGCAGGTCTAAACCAGGTCTAGAGCAGGACTAAACCAGGACTAAACCAGGACTAAACCAGGACTAAACCAGGACTAAACCAGGTCTAAACCAGGTCTAGAGCAGATCTAAACCAGGTCTAGAGCAGGACTAAACCAGGTCTAAACCAAAACTAAACCAGGACTAAACCAGGACTAAACCAGGTCTAAACCAGGTCTAGAGCAGATCTAAACCAGGTCTAGAGCAGGACTAAACCAGGTCTAAACCAGGTCTAGAGCAGGTCTAAACCAGGACTAAAGCAGGACTAAACCAGGACTAAACCAGGTCTAAACCAGGTCTAGAGCAGATCTAAACCAGGTCTAGAGCAGGTCTAAACCAGGTCTAAACTAGGTCCAAACCAGGTCTAGAGCAGATCTAAACCAGGTCTAGAGCAGGACTAAACCAGGTCTAAACCAGATCTAGAGCAGGACTAAACAAGGTCTAGAGCAGGACTAAACCAGGTCTAAACCTGCTTCAAGCTTTTAGGCTTACTGCCTTCACCCCCTTACTCAAAAACCCGGTCTGGATCCTGACGACCCAAATAACTTCCGTCCCATCTCAAACCTCCCGCTCCCATTCAAAATCCTTGAACGTTCCGTTTCCATCCAGCTTCAAGATTACCTTCCCTCCAGTCAGTTGTATGAATCCTTCCAGTCCGGTTTTCGCACCAACCATAGCACAGAAACAGCCCTCATCAGGACTAAACCAGGTCTACAACTGATGAGGGCTGTCAAGTTACAACTGTCAAGTTACAAATGACCTCCTCCTCACCTCAGACTCCGGATCCCTCTCCATCGTCCTCCTCCTCGACTCCGCCGCCTTTGACACATTTGATCACTCCATTCTCCTCCGTCGTCTTCACTCCATCACCGGTTCAGCTCTCTCCTGGTTCACCTCCCACCTCTCAAATCGATCCCACTACATTTTCATAACTGTTCATCTCACATCATACCAGTTACCCACGGAGTCCCTCAAGGCTCAGTGCTCGGTCCCCTCCTCTTCATCCTCTACATATTTCCCCTTGGTCACATCATCTACCAACATGGACTCAAATTTCACTGCTGTGCCGACGACACTCAGCTTTATCGCTCCACCAAAACTATCACCTCTGCTACCACCTCCACCCTCTCAAACTGCCTCTGCCATAAAATCCTGGATGACCACCAATTTCCTCAAACTCAACTGTAACAAGTCTGAAATCATCATCATCTGCCCCAAATCTCTCCTCTGCACAGAACTTGACCTTGGATTCATCTTTGACCCCACCCTCTCCTTCAGACCACACTTCCGCCACATCACCAAGACCGCCTTCTTCCACCTTCGAAACATCGCCCGCCTTCGCCCGTCCCTCTTCCCCTCTGCTGCCGAAACTCTCGTCCACCTTCATCACCTCCAGACTCGATTACTGCGACAGCCTCTTCTACGGACTTCCCTCCACTGACCTTCAAAAACTTCAATATGTTCAAAACTCTGCTGCTCGCCTCCTCACCTACACCCCTCCATAACCAGACCGTCCATAACCAGACCCTCCATAACCAGACCCCTCCATAACCAGACCCTCCATAACCAGACCCTCCATAACCAGGCCCCTCCATAACCAGACCCTCCATAACCAGACCCTCCATAACCAGACCCCTCTATAACCAGACCCTCCATAACCAGACCCTCCATAACCAGGCCCCTCCATAACCAGACCCCTCCATGACCAGACCCTCCATAACCAGACCCCTCCATGACCAGACCCTCCATAACCAGACCCTCCATAACCAGACCCTCCATAACCAGGCCCCTCCATAACCAGACCCTCCATAACCAGACCCCTCTATAACCAGACCCTCTATGACCAGACCCTCCATAACCAGACCCCTCCATAACCAGACCCTCCATAACCAGACTCTTCATAACCAGACTCTCCATAACCGGACCCCTCCATGACCAGGCCCCTCCATAACCGGACCCCTCCATAACCGGGCTTCTCCAGACCTCTCAGACCTCGTCCAGCCCCACCGTCCCTCCCGCTGCCTCCGATCAGTCGACTCTGACCTTTTCACTCCCACAGTCAAACCAAAGCACCGGACCTTGGGGGCCCGAGCCTTTGCCGTGGCCGCCCCCGCCCTCTGGAACTTACTCTCCTTCACGTCAGAAACTCAGACTCACTAAACACCTTCAAAAAAACTGCTCCAAACTCACCTTTTCCTCAGAGCCTACAGCGCCCCCACATGACCGCTCCTCATGACTGTTTTGTGTGTTTTAATGTTACTTTATTGTGAATCGTCTTTGTGTTACTGTGAAAAGTGCTCTAGAAAACCCATGTATTATTATTATTATTTGTCAAAGGGGAGCGCCGCGCTCCTGAGGAGATCATCACTTACTGCCGCAGATTTACAGTGACGTAAATGGCAACACAGAAATCAGACAAGTGCTAAGTTTTACTTGCTACTGCAAGGGAGCCCTGAAACAAGCAACAGCCGCTGTTCATGTCTCCAGAGTCACAAAGGACATCCACTTGCTGCAAATTTTATTCAGTTTCAGACAATAACACGTGGCCAGGAAGCTGCGACCTTTAGACTCCCTGTACACACGTTAATCTTGGGTCAAAGTCTCAGTCGCGTAAGCACTTCTTTTGCACAATAAGCACATAGCTCAGTACACTTTGATAACATATCGTTACAATTCTATAACAATTCCCTCCTGTTTATCAAAGTCACACAATGAAACATCAGTCTTCTTTTACTCCTTGGTGAGGTTTTCAAAAGAGACATCAAACTGGTGACATCTTACACTCAGAGGTTGTTACACAACATCGTCAGATAATAAGCTTTGATAACATATCGTTACAATTCTGTAACATTATTATTATTATTATTATTATTATTATTATTATTATTATTATTATTATTATTATTAAACCAGGTCTTGAGCAGGTCTAAACCAGGTCTTGAGCAGGTCTGTTGTGCTCATGTGGAGTGACAGGGGCTGTGGTCAGCGCTGACTCAAATCTCTCTGTTCTTTCAGACGTTAGGTGGAAGAATGAACGCTTTTATCACACACTGTAGCTCTTTATACACTGCTGTAAGAGACCAGGACTGGACCAGGACTAAAACAGGACTGAACCAGGGTTTATGAACAAATATATTCTTCTGTTTATTTTTGATATTTTTTTATATGTTTTTGATAGTGAACCAAAGCTCTGTGCAAAAGTGAGGATAGAGAGAAAGAAGTGAGAGAGAGAAAGACAGAGAGAAAGACAGAGAGAAAGCCAGAGAGAAGGACAGAGAGAAAGACAGAGAGAAGGACAGAGTGAAAGACAGAGAGAAGAACAGAGAGGACAGAGAGAAGGACAGAGAGAAGGACAGAGAGAAAGACAGAGAGAAGGACAGAGAAAGACAGAGAGAAGGACAGAGAGAAGGACAGAGAGGACAAAGAGAAGGACAGAGAGAAAGACAGAGAGAAAGACAGAGAGAAGGACAGAGAGAAAGACAGAGAGAAAGAGAAAGACAGAGAGAAGGACAGAGAGAAAGACAGCGAGAAGGACAGAGAGAAAGACAGAGAGAAGGACAGAGAGAAAGACAGAGAGAAGGACAGAGAAACACAGAAAGAAGGACAGAGAGAAACACAGAGAGAAACACAGAGAGAATGACAGAGAGAAACACAGAAGGACAGAGAGAAAGACAGAGAGAAGGACAGAGAGAAGGACAGAGAAAGACAGAGAGAAGGACAGAAAGGACAGAGAGAATGACAGAGAAAGACAGAGAGAAGGACAGAGAAAGACAGAGAGAAGGACAGAGAGAAAGACAGAGAAAAACAGAGAGAAGGACAGAAAGGACAGAGAGAAGGACAGAAAGGACAGAGAGAAAGAGAAGGACAGAGAGAAGGACAGAGAGAAAGAGAAGGACAGAGAGAAAGACAGAGAGAAAGACAGAAAGAAAGACAGCGAGAAGGACAGAGAGAAGGACAGAGAGAAAGACAGAGAGAAAGACAGAGAGAAGGACAGAGAAAGACAGAGAGAAGGACAGAGAGAAAGACAGAGAGAAAGACAGAGAGAAGGACAGAGAGAAGGACCGAGAGAGGTCATCGGACGGTTAACGAGGAGTTAAAAAGGAAGTTCATTAACAACATTCACTAATGACAAACTCCTGGAAAACACAAATCCAGACTAGGACCAGACCAGGACCAGACCAGGACTTCACCAGGCATAAAGCTGAATTAAACTAGAACTAAACCCGGTCTAAACCTGGTCTAAACCCGGTCTCAGGAGGTGGGGTTTGCTGAGGACTTTTGAAATGTTTTCTTGTGTTTCCTGTCGGCGCGTTACATCAGACTCACCAAACGCTCCAATCAATGAGCTCTTAAAGACATTAGGATTATTATGTTTAGAGAGAGAGAAAGAAAGAGAGGAGGAGAGAAAGAGGGTAAAGAGACGGATAAAGGGAGAGATACAGAGAGGAGGGATAGAGAGAGAGAGGAGGGATAGATAAAGGGAGAAATGGAGAGAGGACGGAGAGATACAGAGGGGAGGGAGAGATGGAGAGAGGAGGGAGGGATGGAGAGAGAAGGGAGGGATGAGAGAGGAGAGATGGAGAGAGGAGAGATGGAGAGAGGAGGGATAGATAGAGGAGGGAGAGAGGAGAGATGGCGAGAGGAGGGAGAGAGAGAGAGGAGGGAGAGATAGAGAGATGGAGAGAGGAGAGATGGCGAGAGGAGGGATAGAGAGAGAGGAGGGAGAGATGGATAGAGGAGGGAGAGATGGAGGGATGGAGAGAGATGGAGAGAGGAGGGAGAGATGAGAGAGGAGGGAGAGATGGAGAGAGGAGGGAGAGATGAGAGAGGAGGGAGAGATGCGAGAGAGATGGAGAGAGGAGGGAGAGATGGAGAGAGGAGGGAGAGATGAGAGAGGAGGGAGAGATGGAGAGAGGAGAGAGAGATAGAGAGAGGAGGGAGAGATGGATAGAGGAGGGAGAGATGGAGAGAGGAGGGAGAGATGGAGAGAGGAGGGAGAGATGAGAGAGGAGGGAGAGATGCGAGAGAGATGGAGAGAGGAGGGAGAGATGGAGAGAAGAGAGAGAGAGGGAGAGAGGAGGGAGAGAGGAGAGATGGAGGAGGAATGGAGAGCTGGAGGAGGGATGGAGAGATAGACGGAGCGTTACAGACGGAACATTGATTGTTGCTTTTAACATGGCGACTCAGGAAACTTACAGACTTATTTATCCGTCTGATTCAACACTCTGACTCTCTGTGACCGTAAAGCCCCTGCCCTGCACCTGTCAGACCTGCACCTGTCCTGTTGCAGGGTGTGTCTGTGACTTTAAACCAGGAGTGTCCAAACTACGGCCTGGGGTCCAAATGCGGCCCTCTGACTAATGTTTGCGGCCCTCAGCTTGAGAGGAGTGAAGAAATCTACAGATCTGAACATCTCACTGACACTTAAAAGACGGGGTATTTACCCCTGTGGGGTATTACAGAGGGGTATTTACCCCTGTGGGGTATTACAGAGGGGTATTACAGAGGGGTATTTACCCCTGTGGGGTATTACAGAGGGGTATTTACCCCTGTGGGGTATTACAGAGGGGTATTACAGAGGGGTATTTACCCCTGTGGGGTATTACAGAGTTTGAGTCCATTTAAAATATAACAAAACTCCATATGATCTGAGACACACTGCACCTACAGGACTGAACCAGGTCTGGACCAGGACTGGACCAGGACTAAACCTGGACTGAACCAGGTCTGAACTTGATATATTGCCAGTTCTAAACCTGGTCTCGCTCTGTTCTAAACCAGGTCCAGACCGGGTCTAAAGCCGGTCTGTGCTGTGTTCACTGAATCATGGTAAACTTAATGTTCAGGGGCGTTTCTCATCAGCACTGACCTGCTTCTGTCTCTGTGATCCTCCCTCAGAACTGAACCAGGTCTAAACCAGGACTAAACCAGCTCTAAACAAGGACTAGACCAGGTCTAAACCAGGTCTAAACAAGGATTAAACCAGCTCTAAACCAGGACTAAACAAGGACTAAATCAGGTCTAAACCAGCTCTAAACAAGGACTAGACCAGGTCTAAACCAGGTCTAAACAAGGACTATACAAGGACTAAACCAGCTCTAAACCAGGATTAAACAAGGACTAAACCAGGTCTAAACAAGGACTAAACAAGGACTAAACCAGGTCTAAAGCAGGACTAAACTAAAACTAAAACTAGTCCTGGTTTAGACCTGGTTCAGTCCTGCTTTAGACCTGCTTTAGTCCTGGTTCAGTCCTGCTTTAGACCTGGTTCAGTTCTTGGATATTGTTGAGTCTCAGGTGAGCCTCCTCCGTCGCGTCGCCTCGGAGACCGTCTCCGTGGGCGACGCTTCCCACGCTCTCCATCACTCTCTGCTCCTGTTTACCTTCGAGGACTGGACCGGATGTAGACCAGGTTCAGACCAGGATTAGAGCAGAATTAATCCTAGTCTAGTCCTGGTTCAGTCCTGGTTTAGTCCTGCTTTAGACCTGCTTCAGTCTTGGTTCATTCCTGTTTTAGTCCTGGTTTAGTTCAGGTTTAGGCCTGGTTTAGTCCTAGTTTAGTCTTGAGGTAGTTCTGATTCAGTCCTGGTTTAGTCCCGGTTTAGTCCTGGTTTGTCCTGTTTTAGTCCTGTTTTAGTCCTGTTTTAGTCCCAGTCTAGTCCTGGTTCAGTCCTGGTTCAGTCCTGGTCTAGTCCTGGTCCATCCGTCTCTCTCTGTGTTGTGATTGGACGTCTCGTTGAAATGATCTCGTTATGAAAAGATGATCTGGTGATGATGTTGTCCTGATGTGGATGATATCGTTAGTATTGATTGGTGTTCCCGCGGCGACGGCTGACTCAGCGGAGCGTCTGATTGGTCGGAGTTTTCCTGTAAGTTTGAGCGGTGTCGTGTGATTGGGCCGTGGAGGATCATGCCCTTTTAAAGAGGAAGAGCGGCAGAGTGGTTAGCCTGACCCTCTGCTCCTCTGACCCTCTGCTCTGATCCTCTGCTCCTCTGACCCTCTGCTCTGACCCTCTGCTCCTCTGACCCTCTCCTCTGACCCTCTGCTCCTCTGACCCTCTGCTCCTCTGACCCTGTCCTCCTCTGACCCTCTCCTCCTCTGACCCTGTCCTCCTCTGCTCCTCTGACCCTCTGCTCCTCTGACCCTCTCCTCTGACCCTCTCCTCTGACCCTCTGCTCCTCTAACCCTCTGCTCCTCTGACCCTCTCTTCTGACCCTCTGCTCCTCTGACCCTCTGCTCCTCTGACCCTCTCCTCTGACCCTGTCCTCCTCTGACCCTGTCCTCCTCTGCTCCTCTGACCCTCTCCTCTGACCCTCTGCTCCTCTGACCCTCTCGTGGCGGTTGGTCTTGTGTCTGTTACATAAGTCTTATATAAACCTGAGTGGCTAAGGTCGTTCTGCTGAGTCACCGTCTGGTTGCCGGTTCGATTCCCCAGAGAAACACGTCTTTTCTTTTCTCATTTCAATAAACTTCAAATCATTTTTCTTCTGGTAAAACTCTGATCCACATTTTCTGAACACAAACAGTTGTGTCTAAAGCTCCAGGATTTACCGTTTACCTCCGAGGTTTAGTCCTGGTTTAGTCCTAATTTAATCCTGGTCTAGTCCTGGTTTAGTCCTGGTCTAGTCCTGGTCTAGTCCTGGTTTAATCCTGGTCTAGTCCTGGTTTAATCCTGGTCTAGTCCTGGTTTAGTCCTGGTCTAGTCCTGCTCTAGTCTTGGTTTAGTCTCTCTAAGTCAGGGGTGTCCAGACTTTTTTCATCCAGGGCCACATATCTAAACCCAGATGAAGCAGAGGGCCGATCGAGGGCCGATCGACGGCCCATCGACGGCCCATCGAGGGCCCATCGAGGGCCACAGTCTGGGGCTCAGTACAGTGAATAATTGAAATATTCATGTTTAACACGTTAGAATGAGCTCAGTCCTTTTTCATGCAAAGATCCACAAAACCACACAGTAAATATTAAATATCGTCTTATCGAGGTAGAGTTTGACAAACCTGCAGTCAAAAGTCCTGCTCAAGGTGATTTGGGCCGATTCACCTGGAAGTCTGAGGACCAAGAAACATTTGTCTGAGGGCCGCATTTGGCCCCGGGGCCATAGTTTGGACATGCCTGCTCTAAGTGGTTCTTTTATAACCAGAGGGTTGGTGGTTTGATTTGCGCTCACACCAGTCACCTGTGCATACTGTTGTTGTGTCCTTGAGCAAGACTCTTTGGTGTGTGAGTGGAGGCAGGCTCTGTTCTGTCAGCCTGCCCCAGGGCAGCTGTGGCTGCAGGATAACAGTGTTTTGTAGAGACGCATTTGGCCTTTCTGTAGAATGGGATCATTTCCTACTCTGCCTGGACTGCCATTTCACCTCTTCTGTTTGTCTGCTTTTCTCTTTCTCTGTCTCTCTGCTTTTCTCTTTCTCCTGCTCTCTCTCTCTCTCTCTGTCTCTGTCTCTCTCTCAGCTGTAAACTCATACATATCCTTCTCTCTCTGTCTTTCTCTCTGTCTCTCTCTCAGCTGTAGATTCACATATCCTTCTCTCTCTCTGTCTCTCTCTCTGTCTTTCTCTCTCTCTCTCTCTGTCTCTCTCTCTGTCTCTCTCAGCTGTAGACTCACATATCCTTCTCTCTCTCTGTCTTTCTCTCTCTCTCTGTCGCTCTCTCTGTCTTTCTCTCTGTCTCTCTCTCAGCTGTAGACTCACATATCCTTCTCTCTCTCTGTCTCTCTCTCTGTCTTTCTCTCTCTGTCTCTCTCTCTGTCTCTCAGCTGTAGACTCATATATCCTTCTCTCTCTCTGTCTCTCTCTCTCTCTGTCTCTCTCTCTCTGTCTTTCTCTGTCTCTCTCTCAGCTGTAGACTCATATATCCTTCTCTCTCTCTCTCTGTCTCTCTCTCTGTCTCTCTCTCAGCTGTAGACTCATATATCCTTCTCTCTCTCTCAGCTGTAGACTCATATATCCTTCTCTCTCTCTGTCTCTCTCTCAGCTGTAGACTCATACATATCCTTCTCTCTCTCTGTCTCTCTCTCAGGAAGTGTCCGGACGGCTTCGTGTGCCTTAAGGCCGGGAGGAACCCAAACTACGGCTACACGAGTTTCGACACCTTTGGGTGGGCCTTCCTCTCCCTGTTCAGACTCATGACACAAGACTACTGGGAAAACCTGTACCATCATGTGAGTAACTACTACTACTGCTACTACTATTACTACTGCTACTACTACTGCTACTACTGCTACTCCTCCTCCTCCTCCTCCTCCTGGATGTGTAGATGGGTCACTCACAAGTTTGGCCCACAGACCCTGGAGGATGAGGAGGAAACTTCACGTCTTAACCCTGGAGCTCCTGGACTTTGGTGTTCGTTTGTTTAAGGGACAGTGGAGATTTACAAACATTTCTGTAAATGCACCAGAATTAGCCCAAGTGTCTAACCCTAACCTCACTAAAGGAGCTCCAAACACTCCTCTTCCTCACTGAAGGAGCTCCAAACACTCCTCTTCCTCACTGAAGGAGCTCCAAACACTCCTCTTCCTCACTGAAGGAGGTTAGGGTTAGGGTTCAGTCCTGGTTCAGACCTGCTTCAGTCCTGGTTCAGTCCTGGTTTAGACCTGCTTCAGTCCTGCTTCAGTCCTGCTTCAGTCCTGCTTCAGTCCTGCTTCAGTCCTGGTTTAGACCTGCTTCAGTCCTGGTTTAGACCTGGTTTTGTCCTGGTTTAGACCTGCTTCAGTCCTGTTTTAGTCCTGGTTCAGTCCTGGTTTAGACCTGGTTTTGTCTCTCTTTCAGACTTTGCGCTCGGCTGGTAAGACCTACATGGTGTTCTTTGTGGTGGTCATCTTCCTGGGCTCGTTCTACCTGGTAAACCTGATTCTTGCGGTGGTTGCCATGGCGTACGAGGAGCAGAATCAAGCCACCATCTTGGAAGCCAACCAGAAGGAGCGCGAGTTTCAGGAGGCGATGGAGCGGCTCAAACAAGAGCAGCAGGTACAGTACTGCTGATACTACTACTACTACTACTACTACTACTACTACTACTACTACCTGATACTGTGCAGAGACATCACACTGGGGGTGTCCTACATGTATGTCTATGGTGGAATGTTCAGCACTTACTGTGGAGACACAATGCAACATTAACAAACACTGACGAACAGATTTTAGATTGTCTGAAAACTCAAGAAAAAATACAAAATGGATCAAAGCGCCACATTTTCAGGAGCCTGTGATCAAGTTTTATTTTTAGGCAAAAATCGCACTAGTCACTTCTTCCTGGTCAGATTGTGTTCAGATAAACCTCAGATTAAAGTCCAACTTGAGTTTCAGACAGAGCAGAGCCTTCAGTTAGCATCACACACATCATGCATCAGCTGCAAAGTATCAATAGTACTGCTCGTACAAGTATCAGTAGTACTGCTCGTACAAGTATCATAGTACTGCTCGTACAAGTATCATAGTACTGCTCGTACAAGTATCAGTAGTACTGCTCGTACGAGTATCATAGTACTGCTCGTACAAGTATCATAGTACTGCTCTTACAAGTATCAGTAGTACTGCTCGTACGAGTATCATAGTACTGCTTGTACAAATGTCATAGTACTGCTCCTACAAGTATCTTAGTACTGCTCGTACGAGTATCATAGTACTGCTCGTACGAGTATCATAGTACTGCTCGTACAAGTATCAGTAGTACTGCTCATATGAGTATCATAGTACTGCTCGTACAAGTATCAGTAGTACTGCTCGTACGAGTATCATAGTACTGCTCGTACAAGTATCAATAGTACTGCTCGTACAAGTATCATAGTACTGCTCGTACGAGTATCATAGTACTGCTCGTACAAGTATCATAGTACTGCTCCTTCAAGTATCAATAGTACTGCTCGTACAAGTATCAGTAGTACTGCTTGTACAAGTATCATAGTACTGCTTGTACAAGTATCAATAATACTGCTCGTACAAGTATCAGTAGTACTGCTTGTACAAGTATCATAGTACTGCTCCTACAGGTATCATAGTACTGCTCGTACAAATATCAATAGTACTGCTTGTACAAGTATCATAGTACTGCTCGTACAAGTATCAGTAGTACTGCTTGCACAAGTATCATAGTACTGCTCGTACGAGTATCATAGTACTGCTCCTACAAGTATCAGTAATACTGCTCGTACAAGTATCAGTAGTGCTGCTTGTACGAGTATCATAGTACTGCTCGTACGAGTATCATAGTACTGCTCGTACAAGTATCATAGTACTTCTCCTCCCAGACCCCACTGACCCCTTCACCCGTTTGTTGTGACGTGTTTCAGGCCGCGGCCCAAAAAGCCCTGGACTCCGACTCGGTGATGTCACGTGACCTTTCACCTTTCGCTCCTCCGCTGACCCCTGACCTCACAGCGGAGGAGCGGAGGCGGAGCCAAGCGCTAGTGGGCGTGGCCAACCTGGAAGCCAACCTATCAGAAGAGAGGCTGCTCACAGACTCCAAGGTGAGGTCTGGTTTAAGTTTGTGTTTTTGAGTTCCCCCAGCGTAGCCTTGCTCTCCCACCGCGGCGCAACGTTCACCACCCGATCGGACTATAATCCTGTTATAGTCCCGTTATAATCCCGTTATAGTCCCATTATAGTCCCGTCTTAGTCTCGTTATAGTCCCGTTTTAGTCTTGTTATAGTCCTGTTATAGTCCTGTTATAATCCCGTTATAGTCCCGTTTTAGTCCCGTTATAATCCCGTTATAGTCCGGTTTTAGTCCCGTTATAATCCCGTTATAGTCCGGTTTTAGTCCCGTTACAATCCTGTTATAGTCCTGTTTTAGTCCCGTTATAGTCCCGTTATAGTCCCGTTATAGTCCCGTTATAATCCCGTTATAATCCTGTTATAGTCCCGTTTTAGTCCCGTTACAATCCCGTTATAGTCCTGTCTTAGTCCCGTTATAGTCCCGTTTTAGTCCCATTATAATCCCGTTATAGTCCCGTTTTAGTCTCGTTACAATCCCGTTATAGTCCTGTCTTAGTCCCGTTATAGTCCTGTTTTAGTCCCATTATAATCCTGTTATAGTTCCGTCATAGTCCCGTTATAATCCCGTTATAGTCCCGTTTTAGTCTCGTTATAGTACCGTTATAGTCCCGTTATAATCTCGTTATAGTCCCATTATAGTCCCGTTATAGTCCCATTATAGTCCTGTTAAAGTCCCGTCTTAGTCTTGTTATAGTCCTGTTTTAGTCTCGTTATAGTCCTGTTATAGTCCTGTTATAATCCCATTATAGTCCCGTTTTAGTCCCGTTATAATCCCGTTATAGTCCCATTATAGTCCCGTTATAGTACCGTTATAGTCCCGTTTTAGTCCCGTTATAATCCCGTTATAGTCCCATTATAGTCCTGTTATAGTACCGTTATAGTCCCGCTTTAGTCCCATTATAGTCCTGTCTTAGTCCCGTTTTAGTCCCGTTATAGTCCGGTTTTAGTCCCGTTACAATCCTGTTATAGTCCCGTGTTAGTCCCGTTATAATCCCGTTATAGTACCGTTTTAGTCCCGTTATAATCCTGTTATAGTCCTGTTTTAGTCCCGTTATAGTCCCGTTTTAGTCCCGTTATAATCCTGTTATAGTCCCGTTTTAGTCCCGTTACAATCCCGTTATAGTCCTGTCTTAGTCCCGTTATAGTCCTGTTTTAGTCCCATTATAATCCCGTTATAGTTCTGTCATAGTCCCGTTATAATCCCGTTATAGTCCTGTTTTAGTCCCGTTACAATCCCGTTATAGTTCTGTCATAGTCCCGTTATAGTCCCGTTATAATCCTGTTATAGTCCCGTTTTAGTCCCGTTATAGTCCCGTTTTAGTCCCGTTATAATCCTGTTACAGTCCTGTTTTCGTCCTGTTATAATCCTGTTATAGTCCCGTTTTAGTCCCGTTATAATCCGTTATAGTTCTGTCTTAGTCCCATTATAGTTCAGTTTTAGTCCCGTTATAATCCCGTTATAATCCCGTTATAATCCCGTTACAGTCCCGTTATAATCCCTTTATAGTCCTGTTTTAGTCTCGTTTTAGTCCCTTTATAGTCCAGTCTTAGTCCCGTTATAGTCCCGTTATAATCCTGTTATAGTCCCGTTTTAGTCTCGTTACAATCCCGTTATAGTCCTGTCTTAGTCCCGTTATAGTCCTGTTTTAGTCCCGTTATAGTTCTGTCTTAGTCCCATTATAGTTCCGTTTTAGTCCCGTTATAATCCCTTTATAATCCCGTTATAGTCCTGTCTTAGTCCCGCTTTAGTCCCGTTATAATCCAGTTATAGTCCTGTCTTAGTCCCGTTTTAGTCCCGTTATAATCCCGTTATAGTCCGCTTTTAGTCCCGTTACAATCCTGTTATAGTCCTGTCTTAGTCCCGTTATAGTCCCGTTTTAGTCCCGTTACAATCCCGTTATAGTCCTGTCTTAGTCCCATTATAGTCCTGTTTTAGTCCCATTATAATCCCGTTATAGTTCTGTCATAGTCCCGTTATAATCCCGTTATAGTCAATTCAATTCAATTCAATTTATTTTTGTATAGCCCAAAATCACAACAAGAGTTATCTCGGCGGACTTCACAAAATTGTTGATTAATAAAGCAGAAGAAACATTCATAAAACACAAATACAGAATGTTCAACAACAAGTCCCGTTTTAGTCCCGTTACAATCCTGTTATAGTCCTGTCTTAGTTCCGTTATAGTCCCGTTTTAGTCCCATTATAATCCCGTTATAGTTCTGTCATAGTCCCGTTATAATCCTGTTATAGTCCCGTTATAATCCCGTTATAATCCCGTTATAGTCCTGTTTTAGTCCCGTTATAGTCCTGTTATAGTCCCATTATAATCCCGTTATAGTTCTGTCATAGTCCCGTTATAATCCCGTTATAGTCCCGTTACAATCCCGTTATAGTCCTGTCTTAGTCCCGTTATAGTCCCGTTTTAGTCCCATTATAATCCCGTTATAGTTCTGTCATAGTCCCGTTATAATCCTGTTATAGTCCCATTATAGTCCTGTTATAGTCCCGTTATAATCCCGTTATAATCCTGTTATAGTCCTATTATAATCCCTTTATAGTCCTGTCTTAGTCCCGTTTTAGTCCCGTTATAATCCCGTTTTAGTCCCGTTACAGTCCTGTTTTCGTCCCGTTATAGTCCTGTCTTAGTCCCGTTATAGTCCTGCTTTAGTCCCATTATAATCCTGTTATAGTTCTGTCATAGTCCCGTTATAATCCCGTTTTAGTCCCGTTACAATCCCGTTATAGTCCTGTCTTAGTCCAGTCTTAGTCCCGTTATAGTTGTCATAGTCCCGTTATAGTTGTCATAGTCCCGTTATAATCCCGTTTTAGTCCCGTTACAATCCCATTATAGTCCTGTCTTAGTCCCATTTTAGTCCCGTTATAATCCCGTTATAGTCCAGTTTTAGTCCCGTTATAGTCCCGTTATAGTCCCATTTTAGTCCCGTTATAATCCCGTTATAGTCCCGTTTTAGTCCCATTTTAGTCCCGTTTAATCCCGTTATAGTCCTGTCTTAGTCCTGGTCTCTCTCTGTCTTTCAGCCGCTCCATCCCCTCCTCTCCCGCTCTTTCTCGTCACGCCGTTGCTCTCAGGTCTCCTCCATCTTTAACTTCGTGCTGAGGGGGCGTGGCTCTGAGGGAGAAATGGCCGACGACGAGTTCAGCGTTCCCGGCGACGTCCTGGAGGGGGCGCCGTCGAGATTCACCTCCAGCGGCGTGTACAGCCCCAGCGCGTACACTGGGGGGCAGTACAGCACGCCCGGGCCCCTCACTTCACTCCAACAGTGGGCCAAAAGAAGAACCAGCACCTACAGCACGCACAGCCGCACCTCACAGGTAACCCAGATGCCCTTCCACTGTCTGTGAGATCGTTTCAGAAAAGGTTAGATTCATAAAAAGTCATAAAAGGTAGATTCTGTGTCTTTTTCACACTTTCAAACTTCCACCAAACATGACTTCCTTAAACTCTCCCCTCACGGCTCCTCTGCAGGTATTCTTCCCAACTCTGAACGTGAACGGTCGGCTCCTGGTGGGTTTTGAAAATGGCGTCTCGTCTCCTCCGCTGCCCGGGCAGGTCACAGGGCAGGTGCCCCCCTGTGCCATGGAGAAAGTCAATGAGGAGAGCGTAAGTACGACCAAAAACATTTGAACCAAAACACCTCACTCAGGGTTCTAGGGTTTACACACATTTAGAAAATCCTGTTCAAAAAGGGAATTATGTAAAATGGACTTTTTCTCAGCGTTGTTCCTCATCACAAACCTGCCTGAGGAGGTTCTGGAGCAGGGGTCTCCAACCTGTAGCTCAGGAGCTACTTGCAGCTCTCCACCCCCGTCCAAGTAGCTCTCCAAAGCATTTCTGAATTACATGTTTGTGCTGAATAAGTAAAATCTGATGAATTAAATTTCACCATTGTACAAGTGTCATTCATAACGTTCTGCACTAAGTGAAAAATGGTTTGGTTTATGGGCCTCTAACTGCGCCTCATCTAAGGCCGTGGCTCTTATATATTTACTCAGTTTCTTATGACTAGAGGCTCTCTGGCATTTTCGTTTTGTACAGGTAGAAAAAAGGTTGGAGACCCCTGTTCTAGAGTCCTCCATGCATGTTTGAGTCATCTAGTGATCTCTCCTGAGCCCTGTTCAAACCCTCCTTACAGTTGGCAGTACGAGTCTGTACGAGGCTCCGAGAGGGTGAGGGGGGTGGATATAAATAGAAACAATGGTGGCCCCAGACTGTCAGACACGTGGAACATGAACAGGTCCATAGCTGTAATATCTCTACTGTGAAATCATCTGAAACAACAGTAGAGCAGAGCAGAGGATTATGGGACATAAAGTGTGTTCCTCGGCCCATGCAGACGAAAAGTATCAGGAGCTAAATCTGGTCCAAATCATCACTAAACTAGAGGAATGCATTTGAACACGGTCCCTGACGAGTAAAGAATAAACTACACTAAACTAGAGGAATGCATTTGAACACGGTCCCTGAGGAGTAAAGAATAAACTACACTAAACTAGAGGAATGCATTTGAACACGGTCCCTGAGGAGTAAAGAATAAACTACACTAAACTAGAGGAATGCATTTGAACACGGTCCCTGAGGAGTAAAGAATAAACTACACTAAACTAGAGGAATGCATTTGAACACGGTCCCTGACAACACTAAACACTGGAGCATTAAACAGTGTGGATGCAGTGCAACAGTTAGTGCAGAGACTCAGAATGTTAACATATGCTATATATGTATAAACATGTACTGCATATAAATGTAAACATATATACATTTATATATACATATAAACACATTGACATTGGAGATGCTTAGAGCAGTGACACAGCAGGACAGAGGCAGATAGAGCCATGTGAGGTGGAGATGAGTTTGTTTGTTGCATCAATGTAGAGCCCCCCACCAACGAAACACCATAATACCCACAGAGCAGTGCCCCTCAAACATATTTATAGATTTATATTCACATGGATACAGATCTAAGCCGACAGTACACGCCTATAGGACGTCAGTTTAACTACAGTGTATGTGTGTGTGTAAATATACCCCCAATATCTGTCACACTCCTGAACCTGTGACACACACACATACAGACATATACACACACAGACACACACAGACACACACACAGACAGACATACACACACACACACAGACATATACACACACACACACACACACACACACACACGTTGGGTTTACAGTCTTGTCAGAAACATCTCTTTAAGTTTCTATTCAAACATCGGGCTGTAAGAGTGAGTTTTTTTTCAGTGTGGTTGTGTTTACTGCACATAAAAACGTGTCCTCCTGCGGGCTCGCATCTCCACAAACACGACTCTTATTTGGCCTGCTTCTTTCCATTGAAATGTAGTTCCTCTGGCTGTAATATTCCACAGTACAGTATAAAAGGTCTGGTCCGGTCCCTGTGATGGTTCAGCTTTAGGTCCGGTCCCTGTCATGGTCCGGTCTGTTATGGTCCGGTCCCTGTGATGGTCCGGTCCCTGTCATGATCCGGTCCGTTATGATCCGGTCCCTGTGATGGTCCGGTCCCTGTCATGGTCTGGTCTCTGTGATGGTCCGGTCCGTTATGGTCCGGTCCCTGTCATGGTCCGGTCCCTGTCATGGTCCGGTCTCTGTCATGGGCCGGTCCCTGTGATGGTCCGGTCCCTGTTATGGTCCGGTCCCTGTCATGGTCCCGTCTCTGTCATGGGCCAGTCCCTGTGATGGTCCGGTCCGTTATGGTCCGGTCCCTGTCATGGTTCGGTCTCTGTGATGGTCCGGTCCCTGTCATGGTCCGGTCCCTATGATGGTCCGGTCCCTGTGATGGTCCGGTCCCTGTCATGGTCCAGTCTCTGTCATGGGCCGGTCCCTGTGATGGTCCGTTATGGTTCGGTCCCTGTCATGGTCCGGTCCCTGCCATGGTCCGGTCTCTATGATGGTCCGGTCCCTGTGATGGTCCGGTCCCTGTCATGGTCCGGTCTCTGTGATGGTCCGGTCCCTGTCATGGTCCGGTCCGTTATGGTCCGGTCCCTGTGATGGTCCGGTCCCTGTCATGGTCCGGTCCGTTATGGTCCGGTCCCTGTGATGGTCCGGTCCCTGTCATGGTCCGGTCCGTTATGATCCGGTCCCTGTGATGGTCCGGTCCCTGTCATGGTCCGGTCTCTGTGATGGTCCGGTCCCTGTGATGGTCCGGTCTGTGATGGTCCGGTCCCTGTCATGGTCCGGTCTCTGTGATGGTCCGGTCCCTGTGATGGTCCGGTCCCTGTCATGGTCCGGTCCCTGTGATGGTCCGGTCCCTGTGATGGTCCGGTCTATGATGGTCCGGTCCCTGTCATGGTCCGGTCTCTGTGATGGTCCGGTCCCTGTCATGGTCCGGTCCCTGTCATGGTCCGGTCTCTGTCATGGGCCGGTCCCTGTGATGGTCCGGTCCGTTATGGTCCGGTCCCTGTCATGGTTCGGTCTCTGTGATGGTCCGGTCCCTGTCATGGTCCGGTCCCTGTCATGGTCCGGTCTCTGTGATGGTCCGGTCCCTGTCATGGTCCGGTCTCTGTCATGGGCCGGTCCCTGTCATGGGCCGGTCCCTGTGATGGGCCGGTCCCTGTCATGGTCCGGTCTCTGTGATGGTCCGGTCTCTGTTATGGTCCAGCTTTAGTTTAATGAGACGTTCTCTCAAACTTCACTGAAGGACTCTGGGGGCGGGGCTTATGTAACGTTTCAGGAGGGGGGGGTGTTCGACCAATCACCTGCAGGCTTCAGTCCAGGTGCATCATGGGAAAAATAACAGCAAACAACAAACAAAGGAGGAGGGGAGAGAGAGAGAAATGATAGGAAGAAACCTACAGTAGAGATGATTATATAATTTCATTTCTGGGTCAGGTTCAGGGTCCGGGTCAGGATCAGGTTCGGGGTCCGGGTCAGGGTCCGGGTCAGGGTCCGGGTCAGGTTGGGACCAGGTATTCTCCCCCAGCCCTCACCCCTCACTCGCTCCACAGGCCTGCACTCTTGAGGGGACTCTATAGCGCCTCCTTCACATAGAGTCAGGTCACTACAGTCGGGTCACGGGACTCTGGTGAAGGAAAAAGTGTAAACTCTGCTCAGACCTGATCTGTGTCATAAATCCTGATCCTGGACTGGCATGGTTATGTCCACATGGTTGTCACACGGTTGTGTCGACATGGTTCTCACACGGTTGTGTCCACATGGTTCTCACACGGTGAGCTGCAGCTAAAGCCGCTAACACTAGCACCGCTAACACTAGCACCGCTAACCTCCTGTCATAAACATTAGTTTCATATGAGCTTCACGCTCACGTTTGCACTTTACACAGATCATTTATAATATCTAGTGCTGTAAAAAATATTGTGTTATTAACGAGTTAAAGCAAAACTATTTTAACGGTGTTCATTTTTTAATCGTGAGATTAACGCTCTTTGTAGTGCACTCGTTTTTTCATAAACTGTGGCCACTGCGAGTGACGTTAGAAAAACGACAGGATCCCTCATACTGAGTTTATTTACTGTTTTCCTCATACGAGGAAAACAGTAAATAAACTCAAAACATAGGGCGAATCCGCGTCACCTTCAATAAGGACTGAGACAGAGACAAGTTCTGCAGCCGCGTCTCCGTCTGTCCTCACTCCTCCTGTCCTCACTCCTCCTGTCCTCAGTCCTCCTGTCCTCACTCCTCCTGTCCTCAGTCCTCTGGTCCTCAGTCGTCCTGTCCTCAGTCCTCCTGTCCTCAGTCCTCCTGTCCTCAGTCCTCTGGTCCTCAGTCCTCTGGTCCTCAGTCCTCCTGTCCTCAGTCCTCCTGTCCTCACTCCTCCTGTCCTCAGTCCTCCGGTCCTCACTCCTCCTGTCCTCAGTCCTCCTGTCCTCAGTCCTCCTGTCCTCAGTCCTCCGCGTTGCTTTTCTCTCCATAAACCGACGGAGGAGCGTATCGTAGCAGGACTCATATCTGTCTCATTATTTAATAGATGTTTCTGCCACTGGACTTATTTTCTCCGCTAAAGCTTTAGCTCTGCTGCGCGACATGTGAACAAACAGCGCCGTGTGATGACGTCATTGGCCCATGGCCCAGTTCGGTTGTGAGTGTGGGACATAGAACCCTACGCAACCGCTTTGACTGTTATGAAGACAGAATAGAAGCACTTCACTCACACTGATGCAGAGCACTTCATGACAGTGGAACATGACAGTGGAGATCTGTGAACAGTACAGGCCAACCTCCTAACAGTCCCGACTTCCACCGCAAGGACTTTACAACAAAAGCATCTCAAAACAGCCCTTCTCAATACCTGGTCAGTTAATAACAAAAGTCTGCTGCTGCATGAATTCATAATGGACAATGAACTGGACTTGTCTTACTGAAACCTGGCACAAACCTCAGGATTACACCGCACTTAACCAGATCTCACCACCCGGATACCTCTACTTTGACAACCCCCACCCAAACCGTGGAGGAGGAGGCCTCGCAGTCATCTACCACAACAAGCTGAACCTCCGCCCCATCTCCGTTGCCCCTACTACTTCATTTGAACACTTGGTCTTCAGACTTCCTGGTTCAGTCGCTGCTTGTCACCATGATCTACCGTCCCCCCAAAACCTGTCCATCATTCCTCTCAGACTTTACTGACTTTTTTCAATTCAATTCAATTCAGTTTATTTTTGTATAGCCCAAAATCACAACAAGAGTTATCTCGGCGGACTTCACAAAATTGTTGATTAATAAAGCAGAAGAAACATTCATAAATCAAAAATACAGAATGTCCAACAACAAGCAGGCAAATGGATAATTGTCCCAGCATCTCCTGTCCTTAGACCCTCCTTCTCGGCAAGGAAAAACTCCGAAAAACCCAATGGGAAAACGGAGAAACCTCGAGGAGAACCACAGTGAAGGAGAGATCCACTCCTAAGGACGGACAGGCAGATGAAACTACTAATCTAGCAGGACAAGGACAGTTAATCCAGGACAGGGAAGGAGAGGAGGGGTCCAGGTCCTCGACACTAGGGGACAGCAGCGGTCCAAACTGGAACAGCAGCATCTGAAACAGTTACACTCCCCAAAAGGGGAGTGGGACAGGGACAACATGTGAATAGCAAAGAACAGACTACGAATGAACTAGTAATTGAATATTCTTAACAGTAGGAGGAGAAAAAGTAGGAGAAACCAGAGGACAGTGCTCAAGATGCCATACTTTCCCCAGTAATATATCTCCTAGAGCAGCTTAACTAGGCCTATGGGTTTAGTTTCTGTTCCTAACTAACCTGACCATAAGCTAATTCAAAGAGGAACGTTTTGAGCCTAATCTTAAATGTAGAGACTGTGTCAGCTTCTTTGACATGAGCAGGGAGCTGATTCCACAACAAGGGTGCTTGGTACCTAAAAGCTCTACCTCCTAAAGTACTTTTAGCGACTCTAGGAACCACCAATAGTGCAGCATTTTGAGAGCGGAGTGAACGGTTAGGATGATAAGGTACAATTTCATCTTTAATGTAGGAAGGGGCCATGTCATTTACAGCTTTTACACACAGCTCTCTTCCATCTCCCCATCCATTCTCATCCTTGGTGATTTTAATACCCACATTGACTGCCCTCATTTAAAATTTACAGCAGATTTCCTGGACATTTTAAACTGTCAGCTCACCCAGACACCCCTATGGACACATTCTTGACCTTATCTGTTCCTCAGTCCCAGTCCATAACCTCACACTAACTGACCTTCTCTATCTCTGACCACCTGGCTGTTACCATGGACATACCCAGTCCCACCCCAACTCCAAAACAAACTCGTTCAATAACCTTCCGCAAACCTTAAATCACTATGCCCCATCTCTCCTCCATATCATCCTCCCTGTCCACCTCCTCCCTCCCCACTAACCCAACCACTTCAGAACTTGTCGACTGCTACAACCAATCTCTCTCCTCTTACCCTGATCTTCTTGCTCCCCAACAAACAAAAACAGTCTCCTTCACCACCTCTGCCCCTTGGTACACCCCTGAACTCCACCTTCTCAAAACGAAATGCAGACAACTTGAACGACTCTATCGCAAAACTGGTCTCGCTGTCCATGCTGAAGGTAGGCTTCAGCATGGACAGCGAGACCAGTTTTGCGAGCCTCCACCTCCACCTATAACACAGGTCTCAAAACCGCCCAATCAAACTATTACTCCCACATCATCCATTCCAACTCTTCTAACCCCCGCACCGTTTTCCACATTTATCCAGCTCACCAAACCCATGGACAATATCAGTTCCTCATTCACTACAGAGAAATGCAATAACTACTTATCATTTTTCCACTCCAAAACAACTCTCGCTCCACTCATCCCCCTCAGAATCTAGCCTCAACCCGACCACAAACCACAGGCTGTCTTCCTTCTCCCCCTTATCCTTTTCAGACACTACCAAACTCCTCTCCACCATGAAACTCACAACCTGCCGTCTGGACCCTCTCCTGTCTCCTCTCCTGAAAACCTGCATTCCCACTCTCACCCCACTCATCAGCAACATCATAAATACCTCCCTCAGCTCTGGCACTGTCCTTCCTGCACTCAAACTAGCCACAATTACACTGAAAAAACCTGGCCTGGACTCCGACAACCTGGACAACTTCAGACCCATCCTCTTCTCTGCAAAATAATAAAACGTGCCATCACCACCCAACTCCAACAATACCTCCTCAACTTCCAGCTTTTCGAAACATTTCAATCTGGTTTCCACCCCTATCACAGCACTGAAACAGCCCTCCTCAAAGTCACCAACGACCTCCTCCATTCTCCATTCTCCTCCTCCTCGACCTCAGTGCAGCATTTGACACCATCAACCACACCATCCTCCTTCACCTTCTAAAGTGCATTGGCATCTCCGACACTGCACTCTCCTGGTTCTCCTAGTAAGTAAGTAAGTAAGTAAACTTTATTTCTATAGCGCTTTTCTCAGACATAGGTCACAAAGTGCTTTACAGTAAAAGACAACAGCATAAAAATAAAATAAATAAAATACAGAGCAATAAAGACGTGATAACAAAATACAGTCTGTCATAGCAACCCTAAGTCTAGTGGCTCTGAAACGCCTGTCTAAAAAAGAATGTTTTTAGTTGTTTTTTAAATGTATTAGCGCAGTTTAGTGAGCACTAGTGGGGGGGAAGCCTGTTCCACAATCTGGGAGCAACTGCTTGAAAGGATCTATCTCCTCGGGTCTTAAAGCGTGTGCGAGGGACAATTAAAAGGTTCTGTTCTAAAGATCTCAAGCTTCTCGCTGATCTGTTGGGCTGAATCAGGTCACATATGTAAGAAGGCGCCTGCCCATGTAGCGCCCTAAATGTCAGGACCAGGATTTTAAAATCTATCCGATAAGAAACAGGCAACCAGTGAAGAGATTTTAAAAACGGAGTGATGTGCTCTCTTCTGCTTGTCCGCGTCAGGATTCTCGCAGCAGAGTTTTGGACCAGCTGTAAGTGAGTCAACTCCTTTTTAGTTAAACAGGTGAACAGACTATTACAGTAGTCTAGTCTCGAAGACACAAAAGCATGGATTATCATCTCCAGATCATGTTTAGAAACCATTTGCCTGAGTTTAGAGATGTTGCATAGCTGGAAGAAACAGCTCTTTAGCAGTTGTTTAGTGTGGTGCTGTAGAGACATAGCTCCATCAAAGATGACTCCTAAATTTCTCAACCAAGGTTTCGTTACTTGGCTCAAATCGCCTAAATACTGTTTGATGCCTGGAACAGCCCTATCTGGGGCAATGATCAGTGTCTCAGTTTTTTCTGAGTTTAGCTGTAAACAGTTATCACATAACCACTGTTTTATGTGTGACAGGCAGTTTGTCAGGGAGCTCAGCTTATGAACCTCAGAGGTCTTAAAAGAACAGTAAAGCTGAATATCGTCTGCAAACAGATGATATGAGACGTCATTAAATTGTTGAATAATCCTGCCAAGGGGGAGCATGTACAGCAAAAACAGGATCGGTCCTAGGACAGAACCTTGGGGCAATCCATAAGTCAACTCAGCAGGGTCAGACATTATGTGGTTCACAGACACACTGAAGCTCCTGGCAGTCAAATAAGAAGAAAACCACTCCAATACAGAGCCACCCATCCCAAGCATATCCCTCAGCCTGTTTATCAGGATGTGATGGTCGACCGTATCAAAGGCCGAGGACAGGTCTAACAGGACTAAAACAGTACATCTCCCGGAGTCAGCAGACATTAGGATGTCACTAGACACTTTAAGCAGAGCTGTTTCAGTGGAGTGGTGTTTCCGAAACCCAGATTGATAGGTGTCATAGATGCTGTGTGACTCAAGAAAGAATGTAAGTTGATTGGCCACCACTTTTTCTAATATTTTGGCCATGAAGGGCAACTTAGATATTGGCCTAAAGTTCTTTGGCTCTGCCGGGTCAAGGCAGGGTTTCTTCAGTTTGGGTTCCACAACCGCATGTTTAAAAGAAATAGGGAACGCACCCGATGAGAGGGACATGTTAAATATTTTTGTCACCCATGGACCAATCACATTAAATACTTTCATAAAGAGCCTGGTAGGAAGGACATCAGACGAGCTAAAGGCCGGTTTCATTTTGAGCATCAGAGCTGATATGTCCTCTACTAACACAGGTTCAAAAGAGGACCAGGTGTGGGAGGCAGGCTCAGCAGGAGCTGGATTACAGAGAGAAGGTGGTGGAATTTTTGATTTAATGTCTCTAATCTTATCAATGAAGAAGAGTAAAAAATCATTGCAATCTGCTTTACAAAGCACAGGCGCCGTTTGTACAGCAGGAGACACTAAAGAATTTATTGTGTCAAATAACACTTTGGGATTTTTCTTGCTTGATGCTATTAACTGTGCAAAATAATCAGACCTGGCAACTCTAATCTTGTCATTTAAAGAAGCAATTAGTTCTTTCAGATGTAGTCTATGCACCTCAAGTTTAGTAGATTTCCATAAACGCTCGGTTTTGCGGCATAATCGCCTGAGCTTCAAGGTACTCTCATTTATCCAAGGACAGGTCTTTTTCTGAGAGACCTTAGTGGATGCCACATCACCTTAGTGGATGCCACATCATCTAAAACAGCTGCACCGTGACTATTAAAGTTGTGTATAAGGTCATCAACATCAAAACCTTCATTTACAACACTTGGGTCAAACATGGAACAGAAACTCTCAGCAGTACTCTCCGTAATTATACGTCTTTGTGACCTAGTCTTTAAAGCCAGAGGCTCAGGGGGAGTGAGGAGGTCAAATAGTACACAACAGTGGTCACTCATATGTACATCCTCAATACACAGGTTAGAAACCTGAAGGCCAAGCGAGAAGACCAAGTCCAGAGTGTGACCCTTTACGTGTGTAGGACCAGTTACATGCTGCTTAAAGTTAAAAGCTTCAGTCATTGATAAAAGATCCACTGCTGGGCTGGATGAGTCATCATCAATGTGCAGGTTAAAATCCCCAAGGATTAAGACTTTTTCCAGTTTTATTAAAGAAGATAAAAAGTCATTAAAATCATTTAAAAAGACACCAGCGGGGCCAGGGGGACGATAAATCAAAATGCAATAAAAAGTGTTAGATGTGCCAACTTTGGTCAGTAGTGATTCAAATGAAGAGAAGTGCTCAGTGCTTGTCACTCTGCATGTGTACCTGTCCTGGTACACAGCAGCAAGACCTCCGCCTCGACCGGAGGGGCGGGGCATCCCCACAGCAGAGCAGCCAGCAGGGCAGAGCTCATTTAAATGAATGAACTCGCCATCTCTCTGCCAGGTTTCTGTGAGGAACATAAAATCCAGTTTCTCACCGGTGAAAAGTTCATTGAGTGAGAAAGATTTATTTGCAATGGACCGTGCATTCAGCAGTCCAATCCGACACGGTGGTGACGTCACAGTACCGCTGTCCGCTCGTCGCACTGAGATTGACCGCAGACACGGCGTGCGGCCACGTGACCTCCAGCTATACCGGCGGCAGGACAGGCGTTGGTCCAACGACGTAAACAACAGCCAAGGTGACACCGTGGTCCACGCAGCTCGGCCACGCGATTCCAGCGCTGTCGGATCTCCCGTCCATCAGCCTGTAGCGGCTGAGGAAACGGCGGCGAGGCAGCGTTTCCACACGCTTCATACAGCATCGGGATCGGCTGCAGCCATCTATAGCGTGCTCTGTCCGGGCTGGAGACACCGGGATTCCGAGCCGCTCGTCTAATCACAACCTGGACCCCAGCTCTGGAGCCTCTTTTCCTCGCCCTCTTCTTTGGATTTCCTGGGTCTCGGAGCAGCCACAGGTATTCAGGTGAGGCGGGCGGGCACACAAACGGTGGAGGGAAAGTTTGTCTGTAGCCCTCCCAGTCTTTAAAGCAGCGCTCCATTGAATCTTTGATTTGAAACAGAGCGGCGCGATCGTAGGTCCACACAGCAGAGACATAATCACAGGAGATTAGGGCTGATATGACCGCATAAATTGTTATAATAAAGCCAGTGAGACGGCATACAGGTAGCCGAGCAGCGGCGGGGCCACACACAGACGCCATCTTGCTCGGTGATTTTCATGGCCTCTTACCTCTTGACCGTCACCACTACGTCTCCATAAATAACTCCAAATCTCACTCCTCCCCTGTCACCACTGGTGTTCCCCAAGGTTCGGTGCTTGGCCCCCTCCTTTTCATCATCTGCATGCTTCCCCTCGGCCACATCATCCGTCACCACGGACTCCATTTCCACTGCTATGCTGATGATACCCAGATTTACATTTCCACCAAAGCCATCACCCCAGGCATTCTCTCCACCATTACAAACTGCCTGTCTGAAATTAAAACTTGGATGGACCACAACTTCCTCAAACTCAACAACAATAAAACAGAACTGCTCATCACTGGACCCAAAGCTCTCCTCCCCTCTGCTCAGAACATCTCCCTCTTCATCGATGGCCACACAGTTACCCCCTCTCCCTCTGTACGCAACCTTGGTATCATCATGGACCCTACCCTCTCATTCAGAGCCCACATCAGCCACATCACCAAAACATCTTTTTTCCATCTCCTCAACATCGCCCGTCTCAACCCCTCCCTCTCTCAGCGCACCGCAGAAATCCTTATTCATGGATTTATCTCCTCCAGACTCGACTATTGCAATAGCCTTTTGTACGGTCTACCCTCCACCCACCTCCAAAAACTGCAATACATCCAGAACTCCGCCGCCCGCCTCCTCACCCACACCTGCCCCAGAGACCACATCACTCCTGTCCTCAAGCAACTCCACTGGCTCCCCGTACAACACCGCGTTCAATACAAGGTCCTCCCCATCATCTACAAGTCCCTCCATAACCTGGCCCCGCCCCGTCTCACTGACCTCCTCCATCTGCTCTGTCCTACCCGCCGCCTCAGATCAGCCAACACCAACCTCCTCACACCCCTCACCAGGACAAAGAACCTCCTCACTCCCCTCATCAGGACAAAGTACCTCCTCACTCCTGTCATCAGGACAAAGTACCTCCTCACACCCCTCATCAGGACAAAGAACCTCCTCACTCCCCTCATCAGGACAAAGAACCTCCTCACTCCCCTCATCAGGACAAAGTACCTCCTCACTCCCCTCATCAGGACAAAGAACCTCCTCACTCCCCTCATCAGGACAAAGCACCGGACCCTGGGGGACCAAGTCTTCGCTGCTGCCGCCCCCTCGCTCTGGAACTTTCTCCCACAATCCATCAGGAACTCTGACTCACTGCAGCTCTTCAAATCACAACTAAAAACTCACCTGTTCAAGCTGCATTCCCCATGATTCCCCCCGTTTCCTACAGTGTTCATATTTTTGTTTGTTAAGCGTCTTTGAGTGTCCAAAAAAGTGCTATACAAGTCTGATTGTATTATTATTCTTATTATTAATTATTATAAACGTGACAGTGGAACATCGAACACAAAGTGTCTCACTTATAGGTGTTTGCAATAAAAAAACATTTGCACAAAGCAGTGCCTGTCCACTTTTGTATGTTGAGAGGAGAATTAAAACGATGATTCAAGGGACAAAAATGTGCCATTAATTTGTAATTGCGAGTTAACTGCGACCTTCATGAGATTAATCGTGATTAAATATTTTAATCGACAGCACTAATAATATACATATCATATATAATATCATACATAATATCATATAATCTAATAACAGAGTCACGTCTCTTCACTAACATACGTCCTGTTTTCTAGGTCCCCACGTCGTCCACAGAGCTCAGCACCATGCTGCTGCCTCGGCCCTCGTCCAATCACAGCTCAGAGAGACGGGGGCGGACCCTGAGTGCGGCCAGCTGTCTGACGGACGCCATGGAGGGTACGGACGGCCAATCAGAGTGCAGGGAGAGGTTATACGGCCAATCAGAGCGCAGGGAGAGGTTATACGGCCAATCAGAGCGCAGGGAGGGGTTATACGGCCAATCAGAGCGCAGGAAGGGGTTATACGGCCAATCAGAGCGCAGGGAGGGGTTATACGGCCAATCAGTTAGGGTCAGGGTCAGGTAAGTTTAGGATTTTTGGCTAAATGATAAATAAAAGCATTCATTAACTGTACTGAAGTGTGTCTGAAGCTTAATATTTGCTCTGAGCACTTCTGAGGATGATGAAGTGAACTCTTTCTCAGGGAAACAGCGTCTGTGACGGACATGCGGGCTAAGCCCCACCTCCAGACGCACAGAATTTAGGGCGAGAGGTGAATGAGGCGGCCATGTTGGATGTTTTCATGGAGTAAACAGTTGTAAACACGAGCTTCTGTTCCTGTGGCGTTTGCTCAGAGCTGGAGGAGACTCATGGCCGCCGCTGCCCCCCCTGCTGGTACGTGCTGGCGCAGCGTTTCCTGGTGTGGGAGTGCGCCCCCTGCTGGCTGCGGCTCAAGGCGGCGGTCAAAGTCATGGTGATGGACCCTTTTCTGGACCTCGCCATCACCGTCTGCATCGTCCTCAACACGCTCTTCATGGCCATGGAGCACTACCCCATGACTGACGACTTCAACAGCATGCTCACCATCGGGAACCTGGTGAGAACTCAACCAGGACTCAAACATGACTACAGTGGGACTCAACCAGGACTCAAACAGGACTACACCGTGACTCAACCAGGACTCAACCAGGACTCAAACAGGACTACAGTGGGACTCAAACAGGACTCAGACAGGACTCAAACAGGACTACACTGTGACTCAACAAGGACTCAAACAGGACTACACCAGGACTCAAACAGGACTACAGTGGGACTCAAACAGGACTCAAACAGGACTCAAACAGGACTACACTGTGACTCAACCAGGACTCAACCAGGACTCAAACAGGACTCAAACAGGACTCAAACAAGACTACACTGTGACTCAACCAGGACTCAAACAGGACTTAAACAGGACTCAAACAGGACTACACCGGGACTCAAACAGGACTCAAACAGGACTCAAACAGGACTACACCTGGACTCAAACAGGACTCAAACAGGACTCAAACAGGACTACACTGGGACTCAAACAGGACTACACCGGGACTCAAACAGGACGCATACAGGACTCAAACAGGACTCAAATAGGACTCAAACAGGACTACACCGGGACTCAAACAGGACGCATACAGGACTCAAACAGGACTCAAATAGGACTCAAACAGGACTACACCGGGACTCAAACAGGACGCAAACAGGACTACACCGGGACTCAAACAGGACGCATACAGGACTCAAACAGGACTCAAATAGGACTCAAACAGGACTACACCGGGACTCAAACAGGATGCATACAGGACTCAAACAGGACTCAAATAGGACTCAAACAGGACTACACCGGGACTCAAACAGGACGCAAACAGGACTACACCGGGACTCAAACAGGGCTCAAACAGGACTCAAACAGGACTACACCGGGACTCAAACAGGACTGCACCGGGACTCAAACAGGACTCAAACAGGACTACACCGCGACTCAAACAGGACTCAAACAGGACTACACCGCGACTCAAGCAGGACTCAAACAGGACTGCACCAGGACTCAAACAGGACTACACCGCGACTCAAACAGGACTCAAACAGGACTCAAACAGGACTACACCGTGACTCAAAAAGGACTCAAACAGGACTACACCGCGACTCAAACAGGACTCAAACAGGACTCAAACAGGACTCAAACAGGACTACACCGCGACTCAAACAGGACTCAAACAGGACTCAAACAGGACTACACCGCGACTCAAACAGTACTCAAACAGGACTACACCGCGACTCAAACAGGACTCAAACAGGACTACACCGGGACTCAAACAGGACTCAAACAGGACTACACCGGGACTCAAACAGGACTCAAACAGGACTCAAACAGGACTGCACCGGTACTCAAACAGGACTCAAACAGGACTGCACTGGGACTCAAACAGGACTCAAACAGGACTACACTGGGACTCAACCAGGACTCAAACAGGACTACGCCAGGACTCAAACAGGACTCAAACAGGACTCAAACAGGACTACACTGAGACTCAACCAGGACTCAAACAGGACTACGCCAGGACTCAAACAGGACTCAAACAAGACTACACCGGGACTCAAACAGGTCTAAACCAGGACTAGACCAGGACTAAACCAGGTCCGTCTCAGTCTTTCTGTTGTTGACGTTTGTTTTGTGGCTGGGGGCAGGGCATTATTCACACGTTTCCTTTTCTGGACTTCCTGGAGGCGACACTTGAAGCTGATTGGCTGATCTATGCTAATGCAACTCACCTGAAGACGACAGGTGTCACCCTGCATCAGGAGAGAGAGAGGAAATGGGGAGGGGAGGAGGGGGGGGGGTGTGGAAGGAGGGGAGAGAGGGAGAAAAAGAGGGTGAGAGAGAAGGGGAAGAGAGAGGAAGAGAGACAGAAGAGAAATGGGGAGGAGAGAGGGAGAGAGACAGTAGTCCTGGTTTAGTCCTGGTTCAGTCCTGGTTTAGTCCTGGTTTAGTCCTGGTTCAGTCCTGGTTCAGTCCTGGTTCAGTCCTGTTTGTAACACTGATGTTTCTGACTCAGGGGCAAGAGCAGCTGTTCCCCAAAACCCACAAAGACTAAACACACACGTGCACGCTCACACACACACATGCACGCTCACACACACGTGCACGCTCACACACACGTGCACACTCACACACTCGTGCATGCTCACTCACACACACGTGCACACTCTCACACACATGCATGCTCACTCACACACATGTGCATGCTCGCTCACACACACATGCACACTCTCACACACGCGCATGCTCACTCACACGTGCACGCTCTCACACACGCGCACGCTCACTCACACACACGTGCACGCTCACTCACACACATGCACGCTCACTCACACACATGCACGTGCCAGTATGTTTGAATTTCAGTAAAGCTCCTGAATCACACAAACTGACCCTGTGAGATTTAAGTCGTGTTCTGATGTTCTGATGTTCTGATGTTCCTCCTCAAAAACACCTGGAGTTGTGTTTGTTTCATTCACATGTTTGAGGAACTCTTTATTATTAGTCTGTCTACATCTCCAAAGCTCCAAACGCTCTGTTCCACCTTGTGATGTCATCAAGTGGTAGTTTTCAAGTGAACAGCTCCTTTTACCTTTAGTTCAGTAGAGATTGAAATGATCCAAACGATTCTAGTGAAGGTGTGTGGAGTTTAAAAACACAGTGGAGCACTTCCTGTATCACCACATGATGACATCACAAGGTGGAACAGAGTGTTTTCAGTTTGAGAGAAGAACTCGTGTTAAATCTGCAGGTTTGTGTGTTAAACATGTGAATGAAACAAACACAACTCCAGGTGTTTGTGACGAGGAAACGACATTAGAACCATTTCTTGTTTCTATAAATGGATGTAGCTAACGTTCTACCCGCCGCAAACTTCCAAACAGGAAGTGTTCATGGCGGCTCTTCCGGCTCTGGCTCCAGTCACTTCCATTGGAATATTGTGGCTCTTCTCTCTGGACCTGCTGCTGTGGCCTCAACATTTTGCTCTGAAATGTTCTTCTGAAGCTGCCACAGGATCCTGGGTTTTTTCCTCTGTCTTGCCCATTAAAAAACTCCTGGTCCTCACATGGACCTGACTCCAGATTCTCCTGTGAGCCTGGGCTTAGTGAGCTTCATTTGACTGGAGCCTCAGTGAGCTTCATTTAACTGGAGCCTCAGTGAGCTTCATTTGACTGGAGCCTCAGTGAGCTTCATTTGACTGGAGCTGAACGCTTCATACGGTCTGTGGGTAGAACATAAAAGACATTTAAGGCGCCATTGTTCAGAAAAGTCCCTCTTTCCCCTTCCCCCCAGACACGCCCACAGTGTGACGTCACTGCTGTTTCTTCAGGTCTTCTCTGGGATCTTCACGGCTGAGATGGTTCTGAAGATCATCGCGCTGGATCCGTACTTTTATTTCCAAACCGGCTGGAACATCTTTGACAGCATCATCGTCTGCCTCAGCCTCATGGAGCTCGGACTCTCTGACGTGGAGGGACTCAGTGTTCTGCGCTCATTCAGACTGGTGAGTCCAAGACCAGGACCAGGGCCAGGACTTCAGACTGGTGAGTCCAAGACCAGGACCAGGACCAGGACCAAGACCAAGACCAGGACCAGGACCAAGACCAGGACCAAGACCAGGACTTCAGACTGGTGAGTCCAAGACCAGGACCAGGACCAAGACCAGGACCAGGACCAGGGCCAGGACTTCAGACTGGTGAGTCCAAGACCAGGACCAGGACCAAGACCAGGACCAGGACCAGGACTTCAGACTGGTGAGTCCAAGACCAGGACCAGGACCAGGACCAGGGCCAGGACTTCAGACTGGTGAGTCCAAGACCAGGACCAGGACCAGGACCAGGGCCAGGACTTCAGACTGGTGAGGCCAAGACCAGGACCAAGACCAGGACCAGGACCAGGGCCAGGACCAGGACCAGGGCCAGGACTTCAGACTGGTGAGTCCAAGACCAGGACCAGGACCAGGGCCAGGACTTCAGACTGGTGAGTCCAAGACCAGGACCAAGACCAGGGCCAGGACTTCAGACTGGTGAGTCCAAGACCAGGACCAGGACCAGGACCAGAACCAGAACCAGGACTTCAGACTGGTGAGTCACTAGCTCTACTGTGTGACATGTAAATAAACAGAGGCGTGTGATGCGTCATTAGGCTGTGGCCCGGCCCGGTTCGTTTTGGTTTGGCTCGGGTCAGTCCGGATCGGGTCGGTCCGGGTCGGGTCGGTCCGGGTCGGTCCGGGTCGGGTCGGTTGTGCCGGTGTGAGTCCAGGATGTAGAACCGTTGAGCACGGCACGGTTCTAAAGTCCTGGGTGTGTAACGAGTTTATAAACTTGTTTGGTCTTGTCACGTGCCGTTGATGTTTTGTCTTTTCAGCTCCGCGTGTTCAAACTGGCGCGCTCGTGGCCCACCCTCAACACTCTGATTAAAATCATCGGGAACTCCATGGGCGCGCTCGGGAATCTAACCCTCGTCCTCGCCATCATCGTCTTCATCTTTGCTGTGGTCGGGATGCAGCTCTTTGGCAAAAACTACCAGGTAAATCTGCCCTGTGTGTGACTCTCTTGCGCCCCCTGCAGGACTGCGTGTGTAACCCTGTCTCTTGCGCCCCCTGCAGGACTGCGTGTGTAACCCTGTCTCTTGTGCCCCCTGCAGGACTGCGTGTGTAACCCTGTCTCTTGAGCCCCCTGCAGGACTGTGGTTAACCCTGTCTCTTGCGCCCCCTGCAGGACTGTGGTTAACCCTGTCTCTTGCGCCCCCTGCAGGACTGCGTGTGTAACCCTGTCTCTTGCGCCCCCTGCAGGACTGTGGTTAACCCTCTCTCTTGCGCCCCCTGCAGGACTGCGTGTGTAAGATCTCCAGGGACTGCTCTCTCCCGCGCTGGCACATGAAGGATTTCTTCCACTCGTTCCTGATCGTGTTCCGGGTTCTTTGCGGCGAGTGGATCGAGACCATGTGGGACTGTATGGAGGTCGCCGGGCAACCGCTCTGCATCCTGGTCTTTATGCTCGTCATGGTCATCGGAAACCTCGTGGTGAGTCCTGGTTTAGTCCTGCTCTAGTCCTGGTGTAATCCTGGTTTAGTCCTGCTTTAGTCCTGGTTCAGTCCTGCTCTAGTCCTACTCTAGTCCTGGTTTAGTCCTGGTTCAGTCTGGACTCCTGCTGGCCTCAGATCTTTTCAGAGTTTTCTTCTTTAGTTTTCTCCACCCACAAGTCTGCACTCTCTCTCTTTCTTTCCCACGCTCCCCCTCTTCCTCTCCTCTTCCTCTCCTCTTCCTCTCCTCTTCCTCTCCTCTTTCTCTCCTTCCTCTCCCCTTTCTGAGTCTGTTTCACGGCAGGTTTAGTCCCTCTCTCCCTCCTTTTCTCTCTCTCCCCCCTCCCTTTCCCTCTTCCTCTCCTCATACTTTACGGCTTCTTTATTATCCCTCCTCGCCTGGTTTAGTCTCTCTCCTCCTCCTCCTCCTCCTCTCCTCCTCCTCTCTTCCTTCTCTCCTCCTCCTCTCCTCCTCCTCTCCTCTCTTCCTTCTCTCCTCCTCCTCTCCTCCTCTCCTCTCCTCCTCTCCTCCTCCTCTCCTCTCTCCTCTCCTCCTCTCCTCTCCTCCTCTCCTCCTCCTCTCCTCTCTCCTCTCCTCCTCTCCTCTCTCCTCTCCTCCTCTCCCTCCTCCTCTCCTCCTCCTCTCCTCCTCTCCTCCTCCTTTCCTCCTCTCCTCCTCTCCTCCTCTCGTTCCTGATGGAAGGTCATCAGTAGAAGATGTTGGATCGATCTCAGTCCATTTGGAGCATTACTCTGAACATTTCACAAACACATTACTCTTATCAATACACATCACCACGGAAACCAGGCCTCAGGATCATAACCGGTCTAAGTCCAGGAGGGTCCTAACTCCTTGGAACTTTTCTGGTAAGGGGTACGCCTCCTGCTCGTCTCCATGGCGATTTGATTACTTTGAAATGATGTTCCATGGTGCAGCATTAAACTTCTCTAAGCAGCGTTTATTCACTTACACAAACATACAGTGTGAGTCTCGCCTCTCCACAGATCCGATATGACCTGCAAATTAAACTGTGTTTTGTGTGCTTGTCTCCATGGAGACACATACGTTTAATGCCACATAATGTGACTTCTCTGGTGTTTAACTGTAACATGTCACTTATTTACATCACCATGTGCTAAGTCCCTCCCCCTTCAGAGCTCTATCCCAACACACTCAGCCTCTCTGTGCTAAGTCCCTCCCCCTTCAGAGCTCTATCCCAACACACTCAGTCTCTCTGTGCTAAGTCCCTCCCCCTTCAGAGCTCTATCCCAACAGACTCAGTGTGCGTCGCACTAATGAAACTCCTGCATCACATCATTTCATTTCATTTTCATTTATTTATTTATAAGGACAGTGTACAGTTACATTAAGCACAAAGGCAGAGTTGCTTGTACCAGATTCTGGCTTTACAGCTCATTTCCATCTGTAGTCCTCTGGGGGAGGGTCAGAGTGCAGTATTTACAGTGCATTTAAACTTGCAACCCATGTAACATCATATATATACAGTCAATAAAAACTTTGAGGGGACAAGTTTGTATTTTCTGGGTAAATATGAGACAGAGGTGTAATCCATTTGGCTTTTTTGTTTCCGTAATGTATGAGCATAATTACAATTGATGAGTTTTTGCTTGGTCATGCGTCACTGCACATCTGGGGATTATTTGACAAAAGCTCGACCACATGCCAGTTGAGCAATAAGCACAATGAATCTGTTCAATTTGAGGAGTGACATGGAAAGCCTATATATAGGAACCAAAAAGGCCACCAATATCATTCCAGTGCACCTCTGGGGTCAACTTGGTAGGCAGGTAGCCAATCGGGTCCCCCAGCCTCAGAACAGGCAACACCTGATCCAGGCACTGCAGGAGTGGCTCCAGATCCCTCAGGACAACATTCGACGCCTTGTGAGGAGCATGCGTCAGTGCATCACCGCCTGTGTAAACGCCAACGGAGGTCACACCCGTTACTGATCTGGTGCAAAACTGTATTTGGCAGTCGCCATATATTCTGGTTTATTTTGGTGAAAAAAAAATGCTTTTGGACACCTATTCCTTTATTCATTTTTTTACTGATATGATATTGTTGTTGTCTGTTCATATGAAAGTAGCTTTGTGTTAGGGAAATAAATAAATTATTTTTAGGGAATAAATAATTTGTCAATTTTGTCCCTCAAAGTTTTTATTGACTGTCAGTGTACAATTTTCCCAATCTTCACATACACACAGTACATTACATCAATTATCATACAAGAACTCATACATCCCAATAAACATACACAGTTCATTCTTACAATCAGGTTACATCAGGTTTGTCCAGTGTTGTGTTCAGTTTTGTCTCATGTTTTTGTGTATTTATGGACAATTGTCGTGTGGAGCCTGGGGGACATAGACTTGTGGGCAGAGCCTCGTACAGACTCGTACTGTGGGAGCCTGGGGGACGTAGACTTGTGGGCGGAGCCTCGTACAGACTCGTACTGTGGGAGCCTGGGGGACATAGACTTGTGGGCGGAGCCTCGTACAGACTCGTACTGTGGGAGCCTGGGGGACGTAGACTTGTGGGCGGAGCCTCGTACAGACTCGTACTGTGGGAGCCTGGGGGACGTAGACTTGTGGGCGGAGCCTCGTACAAGCCTTGTAAGGAGGTTTGGATAGGGCCTGGGAGAGATCACTAGATGACTCAAACATGGATGACTCTCAAACCTCTTCAGTTTGTGATGAGGAACGATGTTGGAACATGAGAGAAAAAGATAAATGTGATTTTGCAGAATACGTCCGCTTTAAGGTGAGGGTCTCCAGGAAATGAACAGACGTCGCTGGAACGTGCACGTGTGTGTGTGAGCGTGCACGTGTGTGTGTGTGTGTGTGTGTGAGCGTGCACGTGTGTGTGAGCGTGCACGTGTGTGTGTGAGCGTGCACGTGTGTGTGTGTGTGAGCGTGCACGTGTGTGTGAGCGTGCACGTGTGTGTGTGAGCGTGCACGTGTTTGTGAGCGTGCACGTGTGTGTGTGTGAGCGTGTGTGTGTGTGTGTGTGTGTGTGTGTAGTAGTTCTTGTTTCTGGGTGAACATGGGGCTGTTTTATTTAGAGCTCAGATCACCTTACACCTGACCCCTCCCCCTTCCCCTCAAACACTGGACCTGGATATAATACACACAAATACAAATAAATACACACACACACACGCACAGACACACACACAGACACACACACACACACGATGGGTTTAATCCAAGAATCCCATGATGCATTTCAGAACATGAGCCTAAACTACAGGGTGAGCAGCTTTTACAGAAGAACACACAGGGAGGGCATCTGACACATGGTCAAGAGTTAGACCTGGTCCAGACCTGGTTTAGATCTGGTCCAGTCCTGGTCCAGTCCTGGTCTAGACTGGGGGAGTGTGACCTTTCCTTTTAAAGTCTCAGTCTGTGGCTGAGTTCAGAGACTCTTTTGTGTCTCTACAGGAGCGTTTACCCGAGGAGAACCCAGCGGGGGCGGAGCGGGCGGGTGCTCTCTCACCTGCAGGGGGGGCGGAGCGGGCGGGTGCTCTCTCACCTGCAGGGGTGGCGGAGCGGGCGGGTGCTCTCTCACCTGCAGGGGGAGCGGAGCGGGCGGGTGCTCTCTCACCTGCAGGGGGGGCGGAGCGGGCGGGTGCAGAGCGGGCGGGTGCTCTCTCACCTGGAGGGGGGTCACCTGGAGGGGGGGGTCAGGGGTCAGCACTTAAACATTGAACACAAGATACACTTAAACTCATGGAATTTTCAAGGAGAAATGCAGGTCCCAAAGCCTCTGTCCTCCTCCCTGTGTGTCAGATGCCCTCCCTGTGTTTCAGACACACAGACAGGTGGAGTCTCTGATATTTGTGAGTTCAAACTCGTGATAATCTGATAATCCAGAGACTGAACCACTGTGAGACTGACGGACAGACGGACCAATCACGTGGAGGTTTGGGCGGAGCCAAAGGTGAAGCGTCAAAACAAACCAAAACAAACATGGCGTCGCCCGCAGACGTTCTTCAGTGTGATTCAGCGTCAGCGCTACAGGAGAGTTTAGTTTGAGAGAAACTCACAGAGAGAAGAGCTGTGGACAGGTGGACTTCCATCATATTCAAATCCTGCTCCTGACGCTCTGAGTTTCAGAGCTGTTTCAGTGTGAGCTGCTCACCCTGATCCTGAGAACAACTCACCTCACAGACACACAGGGGGCGCTGTGAGCAGGGACCTCACAGGGACCTCACAGGGACCTCACATGGACCTCAGGGACCTCACGGGGACCTCACGGGGACCTCACGGGGACCTCAGGGACCTCACACGGGGTTCTGTGATTCATGGATTAGTTTAAAGTTCAGAGTTCAGTCTTCTCTTTCCTCCTGGTGTTCTGTCCTCCTCCACCTCCTCCACACTCCTCCACTTCCTCCACACTCCTCCACACTCCTCCACCTCCTCCACACTCCTCCACACTCCTCCACACTCCTCCACCTCCTCCACACTCCTCCACACTCCTCCACCTCCTTCACCTCTTCCACACTCCTCCATCTCCTTCACCTCCTCCATCTCCTTCACGTCCCCCACACTCCTCCACACTCCTCCATCTCCTCCACCTCCTCCACACTCCTCCACCTCCTTCACCTCCTCCATCTCCTTCACCTCCTCCACACTCCTCCACCTCCTTCACCTCCTCCACACTCCTCCACCTCCTCCACACTCCTCCACCTCCTTCACCTCCTCCACACTCCTCCACCTCCTCCACACTCCTCCACCTCCTTCACCTCCTCCACACTCTTCCACACTCCTCCACACTCCTCCACACTCCTCCACCTCCTTCACCTCTTCCACACTCCTCCACCTCCTTCACCTCCTCCATCTCCTTCACCTCCTCCACACTCCTCCATCTCCTTCACCTCCTCCACACTCCTCCACCTCCTCCACACTCCTCCACCTCCTTCACCTCTTCCACACTCCTCCACCTCCTTCACCTCCTCCATCTCCTTCACCTCCTCCACACTCCTCCACCTCCTTCACCTCCTCCACACTCCTCCACACTCCTCCACCTCCTCCACACTCCTCCACACTTCTCCACCTCCTTCACCTCCTCCACACTCCTCCACCTCCTCCACACTCCTCCATCTCCTTCACCTCCTCCACACTCCTCCACCTCCTTCACCTCCTCCACACTCCTCCACACTCCTCTACCTCCTCCACACTCCTCCATCTCCTTCACCTCCTCTACACTCCTCCACACTCCTCCACTCCTCCACCTCCTTCACCTCCTCCACACTCCTCCACCTCCTCCACACTCCTCCATCTCCTTCACCTCCTCCACACTCCTCCACCTCCTTCACCTCCTCCACACTCCTCCATCTCTTTCACCTCCTCCACACTCCTCCATCTCCTTCACCTCCTCCACACTCCTTCACCTCCTCCACCTCCTCCACACTCCTCCATCTCCTTCACCTCCTCCACACTCCTCCACACTCCTCCACCTCCTCCACCTCCTACAAACCTGACCACATTTTTCCCTCCCTCTCTCTTTTGTCCCAGTGTGAAATTGTCACTGTGTATGTGTATGTATGCGCGTGTGTGTGTGCATGTGTGTGTGTGTTCCAGCTGGAACATGCACGTGTGTGAGCGTGCACGTGTGTGTGTGTGTGTGTGTGTGTGCACGTGTGTGTGTGTTCCAGCTGGAACGTGCACGTGTGTGTGTGTGTGTGCACGTGTGTGTGCGCATGTGTGTGTGTGTGTGTTCCAGCTGGAGCGTGCACGTTCCCACAGGAGCGTGCACGTGTGCTAACTCAGGGAAACTACAGGAGGCTCTCGTTTGTCACATAAACTCACCATCTGGATCAGAGGAGCATAAATCTGAGCCACAGCCACAGCTCCACAAACACACAGCTACACTGTGTTTATCACACTGGGCTCTTCTACATCTATGTCTATGGTGGAATGTTCAGCAGTTACCATGGAGACACAGTGCACACATATGTCCCCCAGGCTCCACACAACAATTCTCCATAAATACACAAAAACATGAGAGAAAACTGAACACAACAACTGGACAAACCTGATGTGATGCAGGAGTTTCATTAGTGCGACGCACACTGAGTGTGTTGGGATAGAGCTCTGAAGGGGGAGGGACTTAGCACAGAGAGGCTGAGTGTGTTGGGATAGAGCTCTGAAGGGGGAGGGACTTAGCACAGGGAGCACATGGAGGAGAGACTCAGAGTACATTTGTAGCAAACAATAAAAGGCACATGGTGATGTAAATAAGTGACATGTTACAGTTAAAGCCCAGAGAGTCACAAACCTCCTCAGGCTCAGACTGTTAAACTAAACCAGCCCTAAACCTACTCTGAACCAGGTCTAAAACTGGTTGGAACCAGGTCTAAAACTGGTCTGAACCAGGTCTAAAACTGGTCTGAACCAGGTATAAAACTGGTCTAAAACTGGTCTGAACCAGGTCTAAAACTGGTCTAAAACTAGTCTGAACCAGGTCTAAAACTGGTCTAAGACTGGTCTAAAACTGGTCTGAACCAGGTCTAAAACTGGTCAAAAACTGGTCTAAAACTGGTCTGAACCAGGTCTAAAACTGGTCTACAGTCTCTCTTCACATAAACCTGTTTCCTCTCATCAGTGGTCGGGGTCTGTGGGGTTTTCACTCCTCCGCACGGGTTTGTTCGCTCAGATTTAAATAAAGACGACAGCGCTCACATGACTCAGTCCTGCTTCAGTCCTGGTTAAGTCCTGGTTTAGTCCTGGTTCAGTCCTGGTTTAGTCCTGGTTTAGTCCTGTTTAGTTCTGGTTTAGTCCTGGTTTAGTTCTGGTTTAGTTCTGGTTCAGTCCTGGTTAAGTCCTGCTTAGTCCAGGTTTAGTCCTTGTTTTGTCCTGGTTTAGTCCTGGTTCAGTCCTGGTTTAGTCCTAGTTTAGTCCTAGTTTAGTCCTGGTTTAGTCCTGGTTTAGTTCTGGTTTAGTTCTGGTCTCTGAGGTGAATGTGAGCAGTGCTTAAAGATCGGTTACACTTTACATTATTCACTACTGACCCACACAGAGCTACAGTAGAACAAAACCAGGACTGAACCAGGACTAAACCAGGACTAAACAAAGTCTAAACCAGGACCAAACCAGAACTAAACCAGAACTAAACCAGGACAAACCAGGACTAAACCAGGACTAAACCAGGACTGAACCAGGACTAAACCAGGACTAAACCAGGACTGAACCAGTTTTGATCTAAAAATGTGAAGTCTTGAACAGCTGATGGTCAGTTGTGGCTCTGGGGTCAGATTCAGTATTGATCTGTTTGTTACATAACTCTGTCAGAGGCACACGGGTCAATACAGCAGCAGCCTCTGACCCTCCTCTGACCCCCTCTGACCCCCTCTGACCCTCCTCTGACCCTCCTCTGACCCCCTCTGACCCTCCTCTGACCCGCTCTGACCCTCCTCTGACCCGCTCTGACCCTCCTCTGACCCCCTCTGACCCTCCTCTGACCCCCTCTGACCCTCCTCTGACCCGCTCTGACCCTCCTCTGACCCTCCTCTGACCCCCTCTGACCCTCCTCTGATCCCCTCTGACCCCCTCTGACCCTCCTCTGATCCCCTCTGACCCCCTCTGACCCTCCTCTGACCCCCTCTGACCTCCTCTCTTATGTGACCCCGCCCATTCTGACCCCCAGCCCCCTTTGACTCCTCTGGCCCCACCTCCTCCCAGACTTGGCCCTGAACCGGTTTGAGACCTGATCCTGGTGTGATCAGATTCAGACCAGACCCGGACCAGACTCGGACCAGACCCGGTCTCGGTCTAAGTCAGGTTCATCTGATCCCGGTTTGAGTGGAAACAGATCGATGATGTCACAGCGACGGTTCTACCAATCACACTGATCTGTATCTGACCAATGAGAGCCAGCAGAGGTCATGTGATCACACTGAGGTCACACAGGTCCATTCACAAAACCACAGCACACAGCGCCCCCTGCTGCACCCACCGACCACAGGCTCACTGGTCTGAACCTCACAGACCAGTGAGCTCTCTCTGTGCTCTTTCTCTCTCCCCTCTGTGTCCCTCTCTCCCTCTGTTCTCTCCCTCTCTCCACTCTTCCTCTCTCCTCCTCTCCTCCTCCTCTCCTCCTCTTCTCCTCCTCTCCTCCTCTTCTCCTCCTCCTCTCTTCCTCTTTTCCTCCTCCTCTTCTCCCCCTCTCCTCCTCTCCTCCTCCTCTCCTCCTCTTCTCCTCCTCTCCTCCTCCTCTCCTCCTCTTCTCCTCCTCTCTTCCTCTTTTCCTCCTCCTCTTCTCCTCCTCTCCTCCTCTCCTCCTCCTCTCCTCCTCCTCTTTTCCTCTCCTCTCTGACGTTCTTCTCTCTCTCCTCAGGTGTTAAACTTGTTCCTGGCGTTCCTCCTCTCCTCCTCTCCTCTCTGACGTTCTTCTCTCTCTCCTCAGGTGTTAAACTTGTTCCTGGCGTTCCTCCTCTCCTCCTCCTCTCCTCCTCTCCTCTCTGACGTTCTTCTCTTTCTTCTCAGGTGTTAAACTTGTTCCTGGCGTTCATCCTCTCCTCCTCTCCTCCTCTCCTCTCTGACGTTCTTCTCTCTCTCCTCAGGTGTTAAACTTGTTCCTGGCGTTCCTCCTCTCCTCCTCATCTCCTCTCTGACGTTCTTCTCTCTCTCCTCAGGTGTTAAACTTGTTCCTGGCGCTCCGCCTCTCCTCCTCCTCTCCTCCTCTCCTCTCTGACGTTCTTCTCTCTCTCCTCAGGTGTTAAACTTGTTCCTGGCGTTCCTCCTCTCCTCCTCCTCTCCTCCTCTCCTCTCTGATGTTCTTCTCTCTCTCCTCAGGTGTTAAACTTGTTCCTGGCATTCCTCCTCTCCTCCTCCTCTCCTCCTCTCCTCCTCTCTGACGTTCTTCTCTCTCCCCTCAGGTGTTAAACTTGTTCCTGGCGCTCCTCCTCTCCTCCTTCAGCTCTGATAATCTTTCGGCTCCAGACGACGATGGAGAAATGAACAATCTTCAGATCGCCATCAAACGCATCGGCACCGGAGTGAGCTGGGCCAAAGACCAGGTACTGCCCCTGTCAGGTCCTGCCCCTGTCAGGTCCTGCTCCTGTCAGGTCCTGCTCCTGTCAGACAGATGGTTTCCTTTATGTCCGTGCGGATGACGTCTGCGTCTGAGTATTTGAGTGGATCTGACCAATCACAGAGCAGCACTGTGGTGTGGGCGGGGCCTCGTCACATGTCTGACCCGCTACCGCCGCGCTCCAAACAGGAAGTGTTCAAGTGTTCAAACCGAGGCTCCTCCCACTCGGTTTGATTGACAGCGTCACTCCTGATTGGTTCTCTGTTGCTATGACACCTGCGGTCAGAATTTAAATATGGAACTCGGCTCCAAATTGGCCCCTGTAACGAGTAGAGCCAAACACTGAACAGTGTGTGTGTGTGTGTGTGTGTGTGTGTGTCTGATGTTGGTCTCTGGTCCTGTTGTGTTTCAGGTCCTTGACTTCTTTAATGGAAACCTGAAGAAGAGGAGAGAGAAACGAAGAGAAGCTCAGATTCAGGCTCTGAAACTCAAGAGACTGAGCAGCATCCACACAGAGGCCAACGGAGGGGTCATAGGTACTACTACTACTACTACTGCTACTACTACTACTACTACTGCAGATACTACTCCTACAAATACTACTACTACTACAAACACCCTCCTCCTGCAGAAGTACACAGAGCGTTCACGTGTGGATGTTTGTGTGTCTCAGGGCGTCAGGTGGAGAAGTACGTGGCGTCAGACGACAGCTACATGACCAACGCCTCCCTGACCCTGAGCGTCCCCATCGCCCCCGGAGAGTCTGACATCGAGTTCAATGAAGAAGAGGAGGAGGAAGGCAGCGACGAAGAGCAGGAGCCTGATACGGTGAGAAACACCATAAAACATGTTAAAAACACACTTAAAACACTCCAGAAACACACTAAAAACACTCCAGAAACACACTAAAAACACTCCAAAAACACACTAAAAACACTCCAGAAACACACTAAAAACACTCCAAAAACACACTAAAAACACTCCAGAAACACACTAAAAACACTCCAGAAACACACTAAAAACACTCCAGAAACACACTAAAGACACTCCAGAAACACACTAAAGACACTCCAAAAACACCCTAAAACTACACCATAAAACAGAGGAGGAGGAGGAGGGCAGCAGCGACGAAGAGCAGGAGCCTGACACGGTGAGAAACACCATAAAACATGTTAAAAACACACTTAAAACACTCCAGAAACACACTAAAAACACTCCAGAAACACACTAAAAACACTCCAAAAACACACTAAAAACACTCCAAAAACACACTAAAAACACTCCAGAAACACACTAAAAACACTCCAAAAACACACTAAAACTACACCATAAAACAGAGGAGGAGGAGGAGGGCAGCGACGAAGAGCAGGAGCCTGACATGGTGAGAAACGTGGTGATTGACAATTCCAGGACTGAAATGATCCAAATGATTCTAGTGAAGTTGTGTGGAGTTTAAAAACACAGTGGAGCACTTCCTGTATCACCACATGATGACATCACAAGGTGCAGTTTGAGAGAACATGCTTGTGTGTGTGTGTCTAACAGCAGAGGACAGATTGAGAGTTTATCACCTGAGCCTCCACACATCAGCAAAATACACACACAACGCCCAGATGCCCTCCCTGTGTGTCAGATAGTGTCAGATGCCCTCCCTGTGTGTCAGATAGTGTCAGATGCCCTCCCTGTGAGTCAGATGCCCTCCCTGTGTGTCAGATAGTGTCAGATGCCCTCCCTGTGTGTCAGATAGTGTCAGATGCCCTCCCTGTGAGTCAGATGCCCTCCCTGTGTGTCAGATAGTGTCAGATGCCCTCCCTGTGTGTGTGGTCACATATAGCTCTTCCCTGGGGTCAGTTCTTTGTGTGCGTTCAAAGTGTTTTTCTTATGTAACACAGATGTGGATGTAAACATGTCAGTGTGAGTTTACACCGGGCATCAGACTCAAACACTAAAGTCCCGCCGTGTGACTTTAACCACACAGTATTATTATATGACAGGAACAGATTTACTCCGAATGTCAAATCTGAAAGTGTCTCATTTAAACATGACAAAAGACTTTGTGTCTTTAAATGTTTTTTAGGTCTTAATTAATGTGACAGAAGGAACCAGAAGGGCCAGACCAAGTTCAGTCCTGGTTTAGTCCTGGTTCAGTCCTGGTTCAGTTCCTGTTGTTCTGCTGTTTATTACAAATATGTGATTTATGAAGAGTTTAAAACATGACGAAGCAAAACCCAGAGTGACCCGGGACCAGAGTGTGACTCAGCGGATCACAGCTGCAAGGACAGACCAGAACCAGAACCAGAACCAGGACCAGAACCAGGACCAGAACCAGGACCAGAACCAGGACCAGAACCAGGACCAGGACCAGAACCAGGGCCCAGATTACACTAATGTCGTTTCCTCGTCACAAACACCTGGAGTTGTGTTTGTTTCATTCACATGTTTCACACACAAACCTGCAGATATAACACGAGTTCTTCTCTCAAACTGAAAACACTCTGTTCCACCTTGTGATGTCATCATGTGGTGATACAGGAAGTGCTCCACTGTGTTTTTAAACTCCACACACCTTCACTAGAATCATTTGGATCATTTCAGTCTCTACTGAACTAAAGGTAAAAGGAGCTGTTCACTTGAAAACTACCACTTGATGACATCACAAGGTGGAACAGAGCGTTTGGAGCTTTGGAGATGTAGACAGACTAATAATAAAGAGTTCCTCAAACGTGAATGAAACAAACACAACTCCAGGTGTTTTTGAGGAGGAACATCAGAACAGTAGATCATCAGAACAGTAGAACCTTAAAGCTCACAGTTTGGGTTATAGATTCTTTAATGTCTTAACTCGTGCAAACACTCTGAACACTGCTCCTGGTGCATGATGGGAAGTATAGTCCATATTCTGCACAGACAAAGCATCTGTGTGACCCCTGTGTGACCTACGCCTGACCCCTGACCCCTGGCACAGGTGCCGGAGCGTGACAGGTGCAGCTTTGATTCTGCTGAATTTAAAAGACGTCCATGTGCCACAAACGTGTCCACGGCTCCAGGATTAAAGCGACGAACCTCTGGAGATCTGAGGAGCGATTTGTTCAAAATGTGACATTTTAAATCTCAATTTTGAACTAAAACCACTTTATAAAGAAACAAGAGACTGACTGAACCAGGACTAAACCAGGACTAAACCAGGACTAAACCAGGTCTAAACCAGGACTAAACCAGGACCAAACCAGGACTAAACCAGGACTAAACCAGGGCTAAACCAGGACTAAACCAGGTCTAAACCAGGACTAAACCAGGACCAAACCAGGTCTAAACCAGGATTAAACCAGGTCTAAACCAGGACTAAACCAGGACTGAACCAAGTCTAAACCAGGACTAAACCAGAACTAAACCAGGACTAAACCAGGACTAAACCAGGTCTAAACCAGGACCAAACCAGGACCAAACCAGGACTAAACCAGGACCAAACCAGGTCTAAACCAGGACTAAACCAGGCTGTGGTCCCTCCTATGGACAGCTGCACTAGAGCAGAGCGTTTTATTTACATTTGGACCAAAATGACGACGTGATGCTGCAAAAACCTACGAGTGTCACCATGAAGAACATGGAACTGGAGAAGGAAGTGACGTCACAGTGGGAGTGTCACAGTGGGCATCAGAGAAGAAACGACTAGAACATGGAGAAACATCTGAGGAGAACAGTTTGGAGAAACATCTGAGGAGAACAGTTTGGAGAAACATCTGAGGAGAACAGTTTGGAGAAACATCTGAGGAGAACAGTTTGGAGAAACATCTGAGGAGAGCAGTTTGGAGAAACATCTGAGGAGAACAGTTTGGAGAAACATCTGAAAAAATAACTCTATGGGAGACTCACTTTTTTATGAAATCTCCAAACTTCAGCTCCTCAGATGTTTCTCCTCTTCATTCTGTGCTTGGGATCAGCTCCACAGACTCGTCATGTGAATCTTCTGGTTTAAAGTTCTTTCAGCTGAAACACTCAGGTCTTTGGTCAGTTCTCCTGTCAGTCTGCCCCAGGGCGGCTGTGGCACAGAGCTCTCCCTCCTATAGACTGAATAAAGAAGAGTCCTGAGTGACGTCACCACGGCCTCAGCTCCAAATGAAGCTCATTGAGGCCAGCAGTTACAGCGGCTAATCTGGAGTCCAGGTCCATATTTGAATTCTGACCCTGTGTATCATAGCAACCAAAGAGCCAATCAGGAGCGAGGCTGTAGAAGGTAACGCCCCTTCCCTTAGCAACGCTGTCAATCAAACCTGTTGCTAACACTAGTGGGAGGGGCCTCGGGGAAAGAAGGCGTCTGATTGGTCCGTTCTTAATGTTCAGATCTGGATTTGGGGCAAAATGTTGAACTCAAACCCCAGGGTCATGTAGAGGGTCAAAGGTCAAAGGTCCATGGAGCCCAGTCATGCCCATGAACACTTCCTGTTTGGAACACGGCGTCGGTTAGAGGGTCAGATATGGCCAATGGTACGGACAGAATATGGTGTAGACTCCTCATCTCCTCCTCTCTTCTCCTCCTCCTCTCCTCCTCTCCTCTCCTCCTCTCCTCTCTTCTCCTCCTCCTCTCCTCCTCTCCTCTCCTCTCCTCTCCTCTCCTCGCCTCCTCTCCTCTCTTCTCCTCCTCCTCTCCTCTCCTCCTCTCCTCTCTTCTCCTCCTCCTCTCCTCTCTTCTCCTCCTCCTGTCCTCTCCTCCTCTCCTCTCTATTTGTTATTCGTACATTGTACATTTGTGTATTTATTCCTTTACCACAGAAAGTGTTGCTCAGTTCAGTCTCACTTATGTAACGCTGTGACCTCAGACACAGCAGAGCGACGATGAGACGCTCAGAGACGAGAGAAGCTCCGTGCGCGGACCCGAGCGTGCGCGGACCCGAGCGTGCGCGGACCCGAGCGTGCGCGGACCCGAGCGTGCTCGGACGCGAGCGTGCGCGGACCTGAGCGTGCTCGGACGCGACCGTGCGCGGACGCGACCGTGCGCGGACGCGACCGTGCGCGGACCTGAGCGTGCACAGTAATGTTTCATGTTTAGTTTACACTCACATATGTCATCAGGTTTCATACTTTAAAGGGTCACATGACTCCTCTGCTCTAATGGAGTTTATACTGAGACTCAATGTCCCAGAATCCTCTGCTCTCTTTAAATGTCCCATGATCCTCTGCTCTCTTTAAATGTCCCATGATCCTCTGCTCTCTTTAAATGTCCCATGATCCTCTGCTCTGACCTAATGTCGTTTCCTCGTCACGTGGAGTTGTGTTTGTTTCATTCACATGTTTAACACACAAACCTGCACATTTAGGCACGGTGATTGTGTTGTGGTAGCGCTCTGAAGGGGGAGTGACTTAGAGTGGAGAGTAAAGGGAGGCCAGACTCAGAGCATCAAAAACTTTAATTATTGCATTTTTAAAACAGAAGGAACATGGATGTGTTAAAGTTAAACCGAGAGAAGAAAATACAAGATTATTATCGTATGGGAGGCACATTACTGAAGTTGTGTGTTTGTGTTTGTGTGTTTGTGTTTGTTGTTGTGTGTTTATATTTGTGTGTTTGTTGTTGTCACAGAAGGATGACATCAGTCTGTCTGAGGGCAGCACGGTGGACCTGAGGAAACCTGGAGAGGAGGAGGACGACTTCTCTGAGCTCGAGCAAGAAGCCATGGACCCGGAGAACTGTTTCCCTGACGGTACAGTCTGCTCCTGTCTGCTCCTGTCTGCTCCTGTCTCCTCCTGCCTGCTCCCTTCTGCTCCCTTCTGCTCCTACCTGCTCCTGTCTCCTCCTGCCTGCTCCTGCCTGCTCCCGTCTGCTCCTACCTGCTCCTGTCTCCTCCTGCCTGCTCCTGCCTCCTCCTGTCTCCTCCTGCCTCCTCCTGTCTCCTCCTGCCTCCTCCTGCCTCCTCCTGCCTGCTCCTGCCTCCTCCTGCCTCCTCCTGCCTGCTCCTGCCTCCTCCTGTCTCCTCCTGCCTCCTCCTGCCTGCTCCTGCCTCCTCCTGTCTCCTCCTGCCTCCTCCTGCCTCCTCCTGTCTCCTCCTGCCTCCTCCTGTCTCCTCCTGTCTCCTCCTGCCTCCTCCTGTCTCCTCCTGTCTCCTCCCGCCTGCTCCTGTCTGCTTCCCCTTGTTTCTTTTGGAGGTTGTTGGTTCAGTGGGAAATGGGGCCATATTTTCAGACGCAGCGTTTTGGGCGACACACACTCTGTCTTCAGTTCCTTTGCTGCGATTGGGCCATTCTGTTGTCAGCTGCTCTGTGATTGGTCCATTTGAACGGCCGCTGGCTCTTGATTGGTCGGTGGCGGTGTGTAGTGACCTGATTCTCTCATGTTTAGATAAATATGTTGGCGGCAGGTGAGCGTACACCTGCGCCAGCATCACTCAGCACTTCCTCACAAGAAACACAAGCAACTTTAAATGAAACAAGGATTCCTCTGAGAACGGAGACACGGGGAGGGCATCTGACACACGGGGAGGGCATCTGACACACGGGGACATTTCGGAACCCATTTGTTGAAGTCTAAACTACAGGGTTTAGCAGCAAAAGTATAAAATAAGGAATAAATGGAACTAATCCAGGTCTAACCCGGTCTAAACCTGGTCTAAACCCGGTCTAAACCCGGTTTAAACCCGGTCTAAACCCAGTCTAAACTGCTTGCGTCTTATGTAAAACAGCGTGTGTGCATATTCTGTGTTTCTGTACAAACACAGGTCTAATGTGCTCATTACTCAGAGGCCGAGATGTCCCACTTTTCCACTGGCCTCAAATGCACCACACACACGTCACAGGAGAAATGCTGTGTTTGGGAAACACGCTGGGTCTGTTTGAGATGAGGGTTAGTCCTGATTTAGTCCTGGTTCAGTCCTGGTTTAGTCCTGGTTCAGTCCTGATTTAGTCCTGGTTTAGTCCTGGTTTATTTTATTTATTTATTTATTTAAAAAGGGACAATGTACATTGATAAACACCAGTAAAAAATAAAATACAAGTGTAAATGTACTGAAGTTAGCGTACAGCTAATTTACATTCGTAGTCCCTTGACATTTAGGACAAGACAAACACAACAGTTAGACAAACACAACAGTTAAACATTCAATAAGACATCCAAGTATCACATTCACACAGGGTCAAAAATGCATATGTTGTTAAAGTGCATATGTGATTAAAGTGCATACCGTGATTCTAAAGTGCTGTAGTTTTCAAATAAGTTAATTTAGTTTAAAACCAGTTCATATCCACATGTGTTGGTCGTCTCCTGCCGCTCAGAGGTGACCAAGACACTGGAGTTTACGGAGTGCCCTTGGGTCCAAAAACATACAAACATATTTACATATTTACATGGCAGTAACAGTAGAAACAGTAACATGATAAGATAGATTGCAGGATAAATGTATGCGGTGCATGTCTACATATGTATATGTATATGTATATGTATATGTATATGTATATGTATATGTATATGTATATGTATGCATGCACCGCTCAACAACAACCATAAAATGTGAGTCTGTTCAGACAATCCTGGTACATGCTACATAAGACAAGATAATATAAGATAAGATGCCTTTATTAGTCCCACAGTGGGGAAATTCCAGTGTTGCAACGCACAGTTCAAGAACAGCAGGAAAATGGAACATGCAATAAAACAAGATAATAGATAATGGCTAAGAAATAATTTAAAAATAGACTTAAAATAGACTCTAATGTAACACACTGTTCTGGTGGAGCAAAAACAGAAAATACCAGAACGTGTATGTATCATGTAACACAAGGTCTGAACAGCTCTAATGGGAGCAGTGTTGATTAGATTTGAGACATTTTTTAAGGTGAGTTTTAAAGGTGTTATACGTAGAGGATTCTCTTATTGGGTGAGGGATGTTGTTCCAAATTTTACAGCCTACGACTGAGAGGACTGACTGTGCGAAGGTGGTACGTCTATAAGGACCTCACAATCACCTCTAGTAGTCACTCTGGTGTTCCTGCCAGTGGCAGGTTTTTGTTTAATGAATTCTTGTAGTGGTGGTGGTGCAAGTCCATGGAGGATTTTGTATATTGTACAAACATACTTAAAGTGTTTGAAATGTTCAAAGCTCAGTAAATTATAGGCTTCAAGAATTTGACAATGGTGATATGAAATAGTTTTTTTTAGCAAAGATTTGAAGTCCTCTTCTATACAGTGATTCAGTCTGTTTGAGTGTGGTGTCGCTGGTAAGGGTCCAATTAGTGAAGCAGTATTCGATATGTGAAAAGATCAAAGCGTGCAGAAACATTCTTGCTGCCTTTAATGTCAATGACTGTCCGATATGTCTGAAGTTGTGGAGATTGAATTTGATTGTTTTGGAAATTTTTTTAACGTGCTTTTTGAACGTGAGGGAGGAGTCAAGAACAACACCGAGGTACTTGAATTCTTGAACCAACTCGAGCTCCTCTCCCCTCAAAAATACATTTGAACTTGTAATCTGCTTAGGAGTTTGTTTTGAGAACATCATACAGTTTTTTTGTGTTTAAGAGTAAACATGTTTTTGTGAGCCAGTCTTGGACTTGAGTCATTGCAGATGTAAGAATGTGACTGGCTTCTTGTGTATTTTTTTGCAGGTGTGAATATTACAGCATCATCGGCGTACATTTGTATATGAATGTTTCTGCATGCATCAGGAAGATTATTTATGTACAGGGAGAACAGAACCGGTCCTAGTATGGATCCTTGTGGGATCCCTACAGGGCACTCCAGGTATGGCGATTTGACACCGTTGACCACAACACACTGCCTTCTATTGTTCAGGTATGAGTTTATCCATTTGAGTGCTTGATTTGAGAAATTAAAGTGTGTAAGTTTGGCTAAAAGAATCTTGTGGTCAACAGTGTCAAATGCCTTTTTTAGATCTATGAATACTGCACCGACAGTATGAATACTTGTCTAAGAAAGACTTTGTTTTTTCTGTAAAAAACACTGATCACAGACTCTGTCGAATGATGGGCACGGAATCCGAACTGCATGGGGTGTAAAGGGGTGTGACAGATGTTCAGATGTGCAGTCAGGAGTTTGACAATCCATTTCTCAATTATTTTTGAGACTACTGGCAGGATATTGATTGGCCTATAGTTGTTTTTGTCTTTTTATCACCTGTTTTGAAAATAGGACTGACCACCCCCACTTTCCATGCAGTTGGGACCACAGAATGTCTGATTGATCGGTTTACCATGTGTGTAATTGGTGCTATTAGTGAATCCTTGTGTTCTTTTAAGAAGTTGGCATCAAGGTCAAAGTCATCTTTAGCTTTGGATGTATTTAATGAGTCTATTATTTTATCTACTTCTGTTGGGGTTATTTCATCTATATTCAAAATTGGCAATTCAGAATTGATTGGATAAAACTCTTGTTCTGGCGGGTTAAACTGTTTAGATTTGTCCTGTACAGAATTTACAAAGAAATTATTTAATTCAGATGCCACAATAAAAGGGTCTTTTACTAATTTGTTGTTAATCTGTATCTCTAACTCGTCACTATCTTTTTTGTTCTGTTTACCGGTAAGTTTATTAATACTGTTCCATATTTTTTTACTGTTACCTTTTGCACTTTCAATAATATTTCTAAAAGAGTTTGCTTTAGCTTTACGCAGTGTTTGTGTTTCTGTTTGTCTACTGTCAGACCCGATTTCAGAGATTGTTTTAGAAGATTATCCCTTATATTCATTAGTTTTCTGCATTCAGCATCTAACCATGGGAGATTGTTTTTTCTTTTTTTGGTCTCCCCCTAGTGGAGAAACTATTTATTGTTGACCTAAGTGTTGTTAGGAAGTAGTTACTGCAGAATTGTAGGTCATCTGAGGAAATGATGTTGTTCCAGTCAATTTAAGTGCCATTTTTAGATTACTCTGTTGATTCTTTGGAATAATCTTTTTCGTACATTGTGACATATTTCGATTTATATTTGAAAAACAATTTTTAGATAATTTTCTAGTAAAGAAAATTGCGTTATGGTCCGACAGTCCAGTTAGAAAGTTATGTGTCTGTGTGATTCGTCAGGTCTATTTGTAAATAATAAATCAGTTTTTGTTTTAGAGCGGTTGGTCACTCGAGTTGGTTTATCTATGAATTGTGTAAAGCTAAAATGATCTCTTATGTTTTTTAGCACCTTCCTGTCCTCTTTTTTGTCCCAATTTATGTTAAAATCACCAATTAAAATTATCTCTTTTTTGTGGTTACACAAACTAAGAAGCCCTTTAAAAGAAGTATAAAAAATTTTGTTTGCTGTTGGCTTTCGATAAATACAAATGACTGTAATTATCATGTTTGTTGATAACGTGATGTGCACCCCTGTACCTTCCTGGTTTAGTCCTGGTTTAGTCCTGGTTTAGTCCTGGTTTAGTCCTGCTCTAGTCCTGGTTTAGTCCCGGTTTAGTCCTGGTTTAGTCCCGGTTTAGTCCTGCTCTAGTCCCGGTTTAGTCCCGGTTTAGTCCTGGTTTAGTTCTTGTGTACTGTGGGGTTTTCAGCTCTGGCCTCATTGTGCTCGTCAGAACAAAACGCTGACTCAGGCTAACGCTAACGCTGAGGCTAACGCAGGTGTGTGCTCACCTGCCGCTAATGCTAACGCTAATCCATCTGCAGGTGAGAGAATCAGGTCACAGAACAGCCAATCAGAGGAGAGGAGCCCAACAATCAGAGGAGAGGAGAGAGCAGACCAATCAGAGGAGAGGAGAGAGCAGACCAATCAGAGGAGAGGAGAGAGCAGACCAATCAGAGGAGAGGAGGAGAGAGCAGACCAATCAGAGGAGAGGAGAGAGCAGACCAATCAGAGGAGAGAGGAGAGAGCAGAGCAATCAGAGGAGAGAGGAGAGAACAGACCAATCAGAGGAGAGGAGAGAGCAGACCAATCAGAGGAGAGGAGAGAGCAGACCAATCAGAGGAGAGGAGAGAGCAGACCAATCAGAGGAGAGGACAGAGGCAGACCAATCAGAGGAGAGGAGAGAGCAGACCAATCAGAGGAGAGGAGAGAGGCAGACCAATCAGAGGACAAAGGGGACATTTCTCTGTTACAGTAGAATTACATAAATTAGCCCTGTCCCAGCAGCAGCTGCAGCTCCACTCTGATTGGTCCCTGGGGTGTGTGGTGCCGCGCTGTGATTGGTCGCTGTAGAGGTTGTTCTGCGCTCTGATTGGAGGATGATTGATGACGGTTGAGCTCCTGATTCAGCAGCGGTGCTCAGCGGGAAACTGCAGCAAAATGAACACGACAAAATGTGTCTACGAGTCATAAAACACACCGCACAGTCAGATGCCCTCCCTGTGAGTCAGATGCCCTCCCTGTGTGTGTCAGATGCCCTCCCTGTGTGTGTCAGATGCCCTCCCTTGTGTGTCAGATGCCCTTCCTGTGTGTCAGATGCCCTCCCTGTGTGTGCCAGATGCCCTCCCTTGTGTGTCAGATGCCCTCCCTGTGTGTGTCAGATGCCCTCCCTTGTGTGTCAGATGCCCTCCCTGTGTGTGTGTTCAGATTTGAGTCTCAGATGTGACAGTGAACGAATCTTCAAACAAAAGTGAGGCTCATTTGAATAAATTTGGTTAAAATAGAAGTTGAACATTTTTTAGATTGTTAAAGGTTAAAGAGAGAGAGAGAGAAGGAAGAGGAGGAGGAAGAGGAGGATGAAGAGAGAGGAAGAGGAGAGGAGGATGAAGAGAGAGGAAGAGGAGAGGAGGATGGAGGGGGCAGACTCAGAGGAGCAGAGCACAGTCCCACTGACTGCTATTGTTTTGTATAACACAGTGTCAGAAGAGGAGAGAAAGAAAGAGGAGAGGAGAGAGAGAGAAAGAGGAGAGGAGGGAGAGGAGAGAGAGAGAAAGAGGAGAGGAGAGGGAGGGGTAGAGGCGGAAGGAAACCACACCTGTCTCTGTGAAGAGAGGGGGCAGGGGGAGGAGAGGTGATGGACGAGGCTATGAGGACTGAAAAAGAGAAAGAAGAGGAAAAAAGACAAGAGGAGAAAAGGGGATCGGGGGGGGGGCAAGGGGAGGTAAAGAGGCATTGAAAGAGAGAGAGAGAGGGGAGGGTGGAAGAGAGGAGATGAAAGATGCTATGGGGAGAGACAAGACAGAAAGAGGAGAGAGAGAAGGAGAGAATGAGAGAGACTCCACGTGAGGCAAAAAGACAGAGAGAAGGAAGGAGAGAGGAATAAAAAAGAAGAGAGGAGACAGAGAAAAGAGGGGGAGGGTAGAGAGAGAGAGAGAGAGGATATAGAGTCCACATTAAACAAAGAAAATGAGAGAGAATCAGAAGGAGGGAATGAGAGAGAGGAGGAAAAAGAGTGAAGAATAAGAGGAGAGAGAGGAGGAAAAACAGTGAAGAATAAGAGGAGAGAGAGGAGGAAAAACAGTGAAGAATAAGAGGAGAGAGAGGAGGAAAAAGAGTGAAGAATAAGAGGAGAGAGAGAGGAGGAAAAAGAGTGAAGAATAAGAGGAGAGAGAGGAGGAAAAAGTGAAGAATAAGAGGAGAGAAAGAGGAGGAAAAAGAGTGAAGAATAAGAGGAGAGAGAGAGAGGAGGAAAAAAGTGAAGAATAAGAGGAGAGAGAGAGAGGGAGACGAAGAGAGAAAGGGATAAAAGAGAAAGTCGACATGAGACAAAGGAAAGAAAGAACAGCCTGAGCCCAGAGGATCTGCACCAACTACACTTTTGTCATTGTACACACACACACACACACACACACACACACACACACACACACACACACACACACACACACACACTGTACTATTATTAAATGTAAATGTGAAAATTACACCAGATAAACTTGTGCTTCAAACCACAGAACCACAAATCCACTTTGGACTATTGCTCCTCTGCAGCTGATCCCTGTCGTGTGATGCTAGCTGTAGGCACTGTTCTGTTTTAAGCTCTGTTACTCAAGTTAGACTTTAATCTGAGGTTTATTTTAGCCCAATCTGACCATAAAGAACTGACTGACCAGAACTCCACCAGGTGATCTGATCTGAGCTGTTAAACACGTCCCTAGATAGCATTAGCGTTAGCGTTAGCATCTCTTTTTCTGAACAGGACCGTGAACACTCTGACCACAGGAACATGAAAATCTGCTCTTTAAATCACTTTTCGTATTTTCTCTTGAGTTTTCAGACCATCTTAAAACTTTTTTGTCAGTGTTTGCTAATGTGTGCATTGTGTCACCATGGTAACTGCTGAACATTTCACCATAGACATACATGTCGAACACCTCAGTGTGATTTCACTGCACAGTATGAATTTCAGTAAAGTGCAGATGGAAAACAGGTCCTCAACACAACCACAACATAACACAACATAACACAACCACAACATAACCACAACACAACCACAGCACAACCACAACAAAACCACAACACAACCACAACACAAACACAATACAACCACAACACAACCACAACACAAACACAACTACAACACAACCACAACACAACCACAACACAACCACAACATAACACAACCACAGCACAACCACAACACAACCACAACACAAACACAATACAACCACAACACAACCACAATACAACCACAACACAACCACAACACAACCACAATACAACCACAACATAACACAACCACAATACAACCACAACACAACCACAACATAACACAACCACAGCACAACCACAACACAACCACAACATAACACATCACAACCACAACACAACCACAACATAACACAACCACAACACAACCACAACACAACCACAACACAACCACAATACAACCACAACACAACCACAACACAACCACAACACAAACACAATACAACCACAACACAACCACAACATAACACAACCACAACACAACCACAACACAACCACAACATAACACAACATAACACAACCACAATACAACCACAACACAACCACAACATAACACAACCACATACAACCACAACACAACCACAACACAACCACAACATAACACAACCACAACACAACCACAACATAACACAACCACAATACAACCACAACACAACCACAACACAACCACAACATAACACAACCACAACACAACATAACACAACCACAACACAACCACAATACAACCACAACACAACCACAACATAACACAACCACAGCACAACCACAACACAACCACAACACAACACAACCACAACACAACCACAACACAACCACAACATAACACAACCACAACACAACCACAACACAACCACAGCACAACCACAACACAACCACAACACAACCACAGCACAAACACAACACAACCACAACACAACCACAACACAACATAACACAACCACAGCACAACCACAACACAACAACAACACAAACACAACCACAACACAACCACAACACAACCACAATACAATCACAACACAACCACAACACAACCACAACATAACACAACCACAACACAACCACAACATAACACAACCACAGCACAACCACAACACAACCACAACACAACACAACCACAATACAACCACAACACAACCACAACACAACCACAACATAACACAACCACAATACAACCACAACGCAACCACAACATAACACAACATACCACAACCACAGCACAACCACAACACAACCACAACACAACCACAATACAACCACAATACAACCACAACACAACCACAACACAACCACAACACAACCACAACATAACACAACATAACACAACCACAGCACAACCACAACACAACCACAACATAACACAACCACAACACAACCACAACACAACCACAGCACAACCACAGCACAACCACAACACAACCACAATACAACCACAACACAACCACAACATAACACAACCACAACACAACCACAACATAACACAACCACAACACAACCACAATACAACCACAACACAACCACAACATAACACAACCACAATACAACCACAACACAACCACAACATAACACAACCACAGCACAACCACAACACAACCACAACACAACCACAACACAACCACAACATAACACAACCACAACACAACCACAACACAACCACAACACAACCACAATACAACCACAACATAACACAACCACAATACAACCACAACACTACCACAACACTACCACAATACAACCACAACACAACCACAACACAACCACAACACAACCACAACACAACCACAACGCAACACAACCACAACGCAACACAACCACAACATAACACAACCACAACATAACACAACCACAGCACAACCACAACATAACACAACCACAATACAACCACAACACAACCACAGCACAACCACAACACAACCACAACACAACCACAACACAACCACAACATAACACAACATAACACAACCACAGCACAACCACAACACAACCACAACACAAACACAACAGAACCACAATACAACCACAACACAACCACAACACAACCACAATACAACCACAACACAACCACAACATAACACAACCACAATACAACCACAACACAACCACAATACAACCACAACACAACCACAGCACAACCACAGCACAACCACAGCACAACCACAACACAACCACAACATAACAACAACACAAACACAACACAACATAACACAACCACAGCACAACCACAACACAACAACAACACAAACACAACCACAACACAACCACAATACAATCACAACACAACCACAACACAACCACAACATAACACAACCACAACACAACCACAACACAACCACAATACAACCACAACACAACCACAACACAACCACAGCACAACCACAACACAACCACAACACAACCACAACCACAACATAACACAACACAACCACAACATAACACAACCACAACACAACCACAACATAACACAACCACAACACAACCACAACACAACCACAACCACAACACAACCACAACACAACCACAGCACAACCACAACACAACCACAACACAACCACAACCACAACATAACACAACACAACCACAACACAACCACAACACAACCACAACACAACCACAACATAACACAACCACAACACAACCACAACATAACACAACCACAACACAACCACAACACAACCACAACCACAACACAACCACAACACAACCACAACCACAACATAACACACACGTGACACTGAACTTTACACATGGATTTCCCATGAGGCTGTGAGAAATGTCCCGTCCTATTGCTTTAGTGCGTTTCCTGTTCAGCTCGTCTCTAATTGGTCCTAATGAAGTCTCCTGTTACCGTTACCATGGAAACTAATGGGCTTTCCCCGTTAATTATGGAGTGACTCTGAGCGGTGACGGCGTTCGCTCGCAGGTCGGCCCTCCCACTGCTGCATCTGACCAATCACAGGGCAGCGTGAGGCTCTCCTTTCACCAGACTGTGTGACAAACGTTTACACATTTACGTTTGGATGAAGAGTTTCAGCTCTAATCGTCCCAAACAGCAGTACCAGAATGCAAACAAAAATACAAAGTAAAATAAATATATTGTGAGGACAAAATTGAAAACACAATTTATATCACATGATGATTTCAAAATGTCACCTTGTTTCGTTGGCATGGGTCCATCTCGTCTGGAGGAAACTGTGTTGAAGCCGCTTGGCTTTGTGTTCCAAACAGGAAGTGTTCATGGGCATGACTGGGCTCCAGTTCAGTTAGTGTGTATAAAGCGTCTCTCTCTCTGTACCTGCTGCTGTCAGGCTCCTCACTCTGACCTTTGACCCTCTAAATGACCCTGGGGTTTGAGTTCAACATTTTGCCCCAAATCCAGATCTGAACATGAAGAACGGACCAATCAGACGCCTTTTTTCCCTGAGGCCCCTCCCAATAGCGTTAGCAACAGGTTTGATTGACAGCGTTGCTCAGCGCCCGCTCAGCGCCCGCTCAGCGCCCGCTCAGCGCCCGCTCAGCGCCCGCTCAGCGCCCGCTCAGCGCCCGCTCAGCGCCCGCTCAGCGCCCGCTCCCTGTTAAAGCAGCGGTGTGAAGGGGCGTGACCTTCAACCGCCTCGCTCTGATTGGCTCTTTGGTTGCCATGATTATTGCAAATATGGACATGGCTTCAGATTAGCTGCTGTAACTGCTGGCCTCGATGAGCTTCATTTGGAGCTGAAGTCTTCTGTGTTCTGGTCCCTGTTAAAGGCGTTTCTGTGTGTTTTAGTGTGTGTGCGTCGCTTCGGCTGCTGTGACATCGACACCTCCTCAGGTCCGGGGCAGATCTGGTTCAGACTCAGGAAGACCTGTTATCAGATCGTGGAGCACAGCTGGTTTGAGACCTTCATCATCTTCATGATCCTCCTCAGCTCTGGAGCACTGGTACAAACATCATACACACACACACACACACACACACACACACAAACACACACACACATTCATAGACCTGGTTTAGTCCAGGTTTAGACCTGGTTTAGACCTGGTTCAGACCTGGTTTAGTCCTGGTTCAGTCCTGGTTTTGTCCTGGTTCAGTCCTGGTTCAGACCTGTCTTTCTCCTCAGGCATTTGAGGACATCTACATAGAGCAGAGGCGTGTGGTCAAGACGGTCCTGGAGTATGCAGATAAGATCTTCACGTACGTCTTCATTTTGGAGATGGTCCTGAAGTGGCTCGCCTATGGCTTCAAGAAGTACTTCACCAACTACTGGTGCTGGCTCGACTTCCTCATCGTGGACGTGAGTGACTCTGCTTCATCTGAGTCTGTGGAACCGTAGACCGAGTCTGTGGAACCATAGACCGAGTCTGTGGGACCATCTGTGGGACCACAGACCAAGTCTGTGGGACCATCTGTGGGACCACAGACCAAGTCTATGGAACCATAGACCGAGTGTGTGGGACCATCTGTGGGACCACAGACCGAGTCTGTGGTCCCACAGAGTCGGTCTGTGGAACCGTAGACCGAGTCTGTGGGACCATCTGTGGGACCACAGACCGAGTGTGTGGTCCCACAGATGGTCCCACAGACCGAGTCTGTGGAACCGTAGACCGAGTCTGTGGGACCATCTGTGGGACCACAGACCGAGTCTGTGGGACCATCTGTGGGACCACAGACCGAGTCTGTGGAATTATGGGGACCACATGGTTCCATTTGGGGGACCACTGAGCCACAGCTCGCCCCTCTACAGATCTGCCCTGTAAACTGGACTGGAGTTGTCTGTTGCTTGTTTCCAGGGAGATGGATAAGGTCAATGCCATACAATGGAACATTCCAGGCAACGCAGTACCGTCTCCATGGAGACAAGCAGTTCCATAGTGTACTTTTAAAGCTGACAGTTTTAGTTTTGGTTCAGTCCTGGTTTAGTCCTGGTTTAGTCCTGGTTTAGTCCTGGTTTAGTCCTGGTTTAGTCCTGGTTCTAACCCAGTCTCTCTCAGTTGGCAGTCTTAGGGGACTCGCTCCAGGTCTTGGACCTTGTAGACCAGGTCTCAGCGGTCCGGGTTCTGAGGACTCTGCGAGCGCTGCGTCCGCTCAGAGCCGCCTCACGATTCGCTGGGATCAGGGTAAGGCCCGGAGCAACGGCCAATCACACACCAGCGCTGCCTGAGGGGGCGGGGCTTAGCTGCTGCTGTAGACGCTCCTTTTAACCTGGTCTTTCTTTGCAGGTTTAGTCCTGGTTTAGTCCTGGTCTAGTCCTGGTCCAGTCCTGGTCCAGTCCTGGTTCATCCACAGACTCTATTATAACACCAGGTTCTTTGTCCACAGAAACCAACCAGATTTGAGTATTTTTCTAATAATTCATTTTCTTTTAGCAGAGCGGCTGCAGAGAGGAGCTGTTCCATTATATTTACAGTTGCTGCCGTTGTGCCCTGGGGCCACACACCGCTCTCCCCTTGTGTTAGTGTGAATGGTGCTGATGTAAAGAGCTTTGACGGAGGACAAAAGTGCTGTAGAAATGTGAAAGAGGCTTTACAGAGTGATGGTGTAGCCACAGTCGCCCTGGGGCAGACTGACAGACAAAGGGTGCAGATCTGCTCCAACAGGCTCTTTCAAGGAACCGGACACTTTTGTGATGATTTTTTGGATCAAGACGATTATCCAATCAGAAAGCAGAATGAGCCTCACATGAGTTTCTGTTGCCGAGTCCAAAGCTCAAATCCAGTTAGTTCAAACCTAAACGACTCTCTGTGATCTGATTGGTCAGAACCCCAGAACCTGCAGCCAATCAGGTCTGCCCCTCTTCAAAGACAGGAAAGACTTTTGACCAACAATGAAAGTGTCACCTCCTCCTCTCCTCCTCCTTCTCCTTCTCTCCTGCTCCCCTGGTCCCACCTCACCTCAACCAGAACCCCTTTATCTCCCACCCTCAGGTCTCTGCTGAATCAGTCTGGTCCGGTCTGGTCCAGTTCTAGACCTGACTTGTGTTTCTGTCTCTCAAGTCTCTCTAGTGTCCCTGGTGGATCGGTCTGGTCTGGTCCGGTCTGGTCCAGTTCTAGACCTGACTTGTGTTTCTGTCTCTCAAGTCTCTCTAGTGTCCCTGGTGGATCGGTCTGGTCTGGTCCGGTCTGGTCCAGTTCTAGACCTGACTTGTGTTTCTGTCTCTCAGGTCTCTCTAGTGTCCCTGGTGGCGAACACTTTGGGATATTCGGATTTCGCGGCGATTAAATCTTTGAGGACTCTGCGAGCGCTGCGCCCGCTCAGGGCTCTGTCACGCTTCGAGGGAATGAGGGTAAGAGCCACAGCAGGGTCCTCCTGATTTAGACCAGGTTTAGACCAGGTTTGGACCAGGTCTAGTCCTGACTTAGACCAAGTTTAGACCAGCTTTAGACCAGGGCTAGACCAGTCCCCTAGGTTAGTCCTGATCTGAGGTCACACCACTGTTACTCTGTAGCCCTGATGTAGACCAGTTTAGTCCTGGTTTAGTCCAAATTAAGTCCTAGTTTAGTTCTAGTTTAGTCCCGGTTTAGTCCTTTTTTAGTCATGGTTAAATCCTAGTTTAATCCTGATTTAGTCCTGGTTTAGTCCTGGTTTAGTCCTGGTTTAGTCCCTGTTGTGACGTGTGAGTCAGTGTAATGAAACAGTATTATAATAATCACCAGAAAAACTAAATAAATGTGGAGTAAACAGTGAAACGTGTGACGAGAAAGAAGAGTGGGAGGAGTCTGAGTGGGAGGAGTGTGAGTGGGAGGAGCCTGAGTGAGCCTGAGTGGGAGGAGTCTGAGTGGGAGGAGCCTGAGTGGGAGGAGCCTGAGTGGGAGGAGCCTGAGTAGGAGGAGTCTGAGTGGGAGGAGCCTGAGTGGGAGGAGCCTGAGTGGGAGGAGTCTGAGTGAGAGGAGTCTGAGTGGGAGGAGCCTGAGTGGGAGGAGCCTGAGTGGGAGGAGTCTGAGTGGGAGGAGTCTGAGTGGGAGGAGCCTGAGTGGGAGGAGCCTGAGTGGGAGGAGTCTGAGTGGGACGAGCCTCACCCAGTGTCATTATGGAGCTCATCAGATTCGGCTCTGGTCCTGAACATTTCTCATTCATTTTCCTCATTTTTCACAAAAAAGTGTGACAGCTCTGGGCAGATGAGCTCTGTGGAAATACTGACCTGGACTTCCATTTAAAATCTGTTTCTGAAACTTCATAAACCACTCAGTTATTAAAGCATTCATTAGCACGTAGTTGGTTAGCATGTAGCTGGTTAGCATGTAGCTGGTTAGCACGTAGCTGGTTAGCATGTAGCTGGTTAGCCTCTGTGATACCTTTGAACTTGTAATATTTGAATTTTTTGAAAAGTCTGTGGAAAATAAATGGAAAATTGGCTTTACTGTTGAGCTCCATTACTGTACCTGTGTGTGTGTGTGCGTGTGCGTGTGTGTGTGTGTCTGTCGGTGTGTGTGTGTGTGTGTGTGTGTGTATGTGTTTCTTACTCAGGTGAAATGTGTTTTGTGACTCTCTTGTGTATTTGTTAAACTGCGTCTGTTGCAGAGCTGGAGCTGTTGTGTCTCTTTCTGTCTCCAGTGTTAAACCAACTCAGTATTAAACATTACAACACTTTCAAATGTTAAACTCTCGCCGCACTAAGAGCATGCTTCTGTTAGCAACGCTGTTAGCATCGTCAGCACTGCTGTTAGCGCTGCTTTGCTCTTGCTTTGTGCTAATGCTAATGCTAATGCTAATGCTAATGCTAATGCTAATGCTAATGCTAATGCTAACACCAACACCATAACAACCGAGTAGATTTAGTTCTGTAGTTTAGATCAGTGTGTCCCAAACTCTGTGGCCCATCGCCGCAAAACAACTGTTATTATATTTTTATTAAATGCGGTTTATTGGTACTTTGCAGTGACATCACGCTGGGGGGGGGGGTCTTCCTGTATATCTATGGCAGAATGTTCAGCCATTACCACAGCGACACAATGCACACATTAGGAAACTGACAAATAAGTTTTAAGATCATCTGAAAACTCCAGAAAAATCCCAAAGTGATTTAAAGAGCATTCATGGTCCTGTTCAGGAGGAGCTGCAAAGTATCAACACTAAAACTATTGAACCACATTTAAATTCTTATCAAATATAGACCGGCTTTTGTGTTTGTTCACCACAGTTTGGGAACCACTGCTTCAGATAAAGTGAACACAAACCCCCAGGAGCCACATTCAAAGAATGATCCACAGAAAGTCATTTGTCTAAAACTCACCTGGACTTGTGTTTGGTCTGATACTCGTGTTACTCATTTCCTCATGAGGAGCAAAGCATCATGGTCTGTGTAGTCCCTCTGCTGTTAGCGTGTCATTCCCCAGTTTGAGTCATTTGCCAGATTAGCATAGCCTAGCCATTAGCTTGACTTTGTTTTCATGGTTTGGCTCCAGAAAGAGCTGCATGTTCTGTCAGTGAATCCTCAGTTCTTGGAGAGCACTCGAACTGGGGAATGACAGCCGTTAGCCGCTTTAGCCATTAGCGTTGCAGCATCGGTGTGTGTGTAACGCAGTTCCCCTGTCGTCCTGCAGGTGGTGGTGAACGCGCTGATCGGAGCCATTCCCTCCATCATGAACGTTCTGCTCGTGTGTCTCATCTTCTGGCTCATCTTCAGCATCATGGGCGTAAACCTGTTCGCGGGGAAGTACGGCCGCTGCGTGAACAGAACCGGTCACCTCTACGACGCAGGGCTCGTCAACAATAGAAGCGAGTGTCTCGACCTCAACTCCACAAACTTCTACTGGACCAAGGTCAAAGTCAACTTCGACAATGTGGGAGCAGGTTACCTCGCTCTGCTGCAGGTGGTGAGTACTGGACCTGGACCTGGACCAGGACCTGGACCTGGACCTGGACCTGGACCGGACTTGCGTTTTATTATCCCTGTAGGGAAATTGTCGTCTGCATTTCATTCATCCTTCAGGAGCAGTGGGCAGCACATGGACCTCAGCTGGAGGATTTTTTATTTGTGGAGCATGTTCTTGGGCATGTGCCCGGAGGAAACCCACCCAGACATGGGAAGAACATGCAAACTCCACATAGAAAGGCCCGGGCACCCCGGGGGTCGAACCCGGAACCTTCTTGCTGTGAGGCGTGAGTGCTAGCCACTCAGCCACTTTTTTTTGTTTCTGTTTTGCTTTTTTAAGAATTTAACAAAAGTGTTGAAAGGAAAACATCACGCTGTGATGAAGAGGTCATGAGTCTGATGAAGAGGTCATGAGTCTGTGATGAAGGGGTCATGAGTCTGATGAAGAGGTCATGAGTCTGTGATGAAGAGGTCATGAGTCTGATGAAGAGGTCATGAGTCTGTGATGAAGAGGTCATGAGTCTGTGATGAAGAGGTCATGAGTCTGATGAAGAGGTCATGAGTCTGTGATGAAGAGGTCATGAGTCTGATGAAGAGGTCATGAGTCTGTGATGAAGGGGTCATGAGTCTGATGAAGAGGTCATGAGTCTGATGAAGAGGTCATGAGTCTGTGATGAAGAGGTCATGAGTCTGATGAAGAGGTCATGAGTCTGTGATGAAGAGGTCATGAGTCTGATGAAGAGGTCATGAGTCTGTGATGAAGAGGTCATGAGTGTGATGAAGAGGTCATGAGTCTGATGAAGAGGTCATGAGTCTGTGATGAAGAGGTCATGAGTCTGTGATGAAGAGGTCATGAGTCTGATGAAGAGGTCATGAGTCTGATGAAGAGGTCATGAGTCTGATGAAGAGGTCATGAGTCTGTGATGAAGGGGTCATGAGTCTGATGAAGAGGTCATGAGTCTGATGAAGAGGTCATGAGTCTGTGATGAAGAGGTCATGAGTCTGATGAAGAGGTCATGAGTCTGTGATGAAGAGGTCATGAGTCTGATGAAGAGGTCATGAGTCTGTGATGAAGAGGTCATGAGTCTGATGAAGAGGTCATGAGTCTGATGAAGAGGTCATGAGTCTGTGATGAAGAGGTCATGAGTCTGATGAAGAGGTCATGAGTCTGTGATGAAGAGGTCATGAGTCTGATGAAGAGGTCATGAGTCTGTGATGAAGAGGTCATGAGTCTGATGAAGAGGTCATGAGTCTGTGATGAAGGGGTCATGAGTCTGATGAAGAGGTCATGAGTCTGATGAAGAGGTCATGAGTCTGATGAAGAGGTCACGAGTCTGTGATGAAGAGGTCATGAGTCTGATGAAGAGGTCATGAGTCTGTGATGAAGAGGTCATGAGTCTGATGAAGAGGTCATGAGTCTGTGATGAAGAGGTCATGAGTGTGATGAAGAGGTCATGAGTCTGATGAAGAGGTCATGAGTCTGTGATGAAGAGGTCATGAGTCTGTGATGAAGAGGTCATGAGTCTGATGAAGAGGTCATGAGTCTGTGATGAAGAGGTCATGAGTCTGATGAAGAGGTCATGAGTCTGATGACCGTCGTGAGACAGGTTAGTTTTACCCTACTGATGTTGTGTTGTTGCAATAGTAACAACACAACGGTCATGAGTCTGTGATGAAGAGGTCATGAGTCTGATGAAGAGGTCATGAGTCTGTGATGAAGAGGTCATGAGTCTGATGAAGAGGTCATGAGTCTGTGATGAAGAGGTCATGAGTCTGATGAAGAGGTCATGAGTCTGTGATGAAGAGGTCATGAGTCTGATGAAGAGGTCATGAGTCTGTGATGAAGAGGTCATGAGTCTGATGAAGAGGTCATGAGTCTGTGATGAAGAGGTCATGAGTCTGATGAAGAGGTCATGAGTCTGTGATGAAGAGGTCATGAGTCTGTGATGAAGAGGTCATGAGTCTGATGAAGAGGTCATGAGTCTGTGATGAAGGGGTCATGAGTCTGATGAAGAGGTCATGAGTGTGATGAAGAGGTCATGAGTCTGTGATGAAGAGGTCATGAGCCTGTGATGAAGAGGTCATGAGTCTGATGAAGAGGTCATGAGTCTGTGATGAAGAGGTCATGAGTCTGTGATGAAGAGGTCATGAGTGTGATGAAGAGGTCATGAGTCTGTGATGAAGAGGTCATGAGTCTGATGAAGAGGTCATGAGTCTGATGAAGAGGTCATGAGTCTGATGAAGAGGTCATGAGTCTGTGATGAAGAGGTCATGAGTCTGTGATGAAGAGGTCATGAATCTGATGAAGAGTCGGGTTGTCAGATGTGGTAGAATGTCTTTGAGACGGTCTCCATAGAGTCTGTTTCTCAGTACAGGCACCCTGTCCTCTCCTCTGAACTGACACTGGACCAAGACCAGGACTAGACCAAGACTGGACCAAGACTAGACCAGGACTAAATCAGATCTAAACCAGAACTAAATCAAAACTAGACCAGGACTAGACCAAGACTAGACCAGGATTAAATCAGATCTAAACCAGGACTAAATGAAAACTAAACCAGGACTAGTCCAGGACTCGGTGCAGACTCCTTCACCTGTACTTCAGACTGTTTCTGGGGTATTTTTAGCGCGGCCGTGTGGGCAGAAGAAAGTTCACGTGGCGCCGTGTCACTCAAGAAACTGAAAAGGCCAGACACAAAATGGAGGGTAATGTGTTTGAGAGCGCAGAGAGAGAAAAGAGAGGAGAGGGAGAGAGGAGAGAGAAAAGAGAGGAGAGGGAGAGAGAGAAAAGAGAGGAGAGGGAGACAGGGGGAGAGGAGAGGGAGAGAGAGAAAAGAGAGGAGAGGGAGAGAAGAGAGAGAGAAAAGAGAGGAGAGGGAGAGAAGAGACAGAAAAGAGAGGAGAGGGAGAGAGAGCGGAGAGAGAAAAGAGAGGAGAGGGAGAGAAGAGAGAGAGAAAAGAGAGGAGGGGGAGAGAGAGAAAAGAGAGGAGAGGGAGAGAGAAAAGAGGAGAGGGAGAGAAAAGAGGGGAGAGAGGAGAGGGAGACGGGGAGAGGAGAGGGAGAGAGAAAAAGAGGAGAGGGAGAGAGAGCGGAGAGAAAAGAGAGGAGAGGGAGAGAAGAGAGAGAGAAAAGAGAGGAGAGGGAGAGAGAGAAAAGAGAGGAGAGGGAGAGAGAAAAGAGGAGAGGGAGAGAAAAGAGAGGAGAGGAGAGAGAGAGAGAAAAGAGAGGCGAGGGAGAGCGAAAAGAGAGGAGAAGGACACGGGGGAGAGGGAGAGAGAGAAAAGAGAGGAGAGGGAGAGAGGGGAAGAGAAGGAAAGAGAGAGGAGAGCGAGAGGGGAAAAGGAGGAGAGAGAGAGGAGAGAGAAAAGAGAGGCGAGGGAGAGAGGAGGAGAGGGAGAGAGGGGAAGAGGAGGAGAGAGAGAGAAAAGAGAGGAGAGGGAGAGAGGAGGAGAGGGAGAGAGGGGAAGAGGAGGAGAGAGAGCGGAGAGAGAGAAAAAAGAGGCGAGGGAGAAGGGAAGAGGAGGAGAGAGAAGAGAGGCGGAGACGAGAGAGAGAAGAGAAAGGAGAGAGAGAGAAGCGAGAGAGGGAGAGGAGGAGAGAGAGAGAGAAGAAGGGGGGAGAGAAGAGAAAGAGAGGGGGAGAGGAGGAGGAGAGAGGAGGAGAGGAGAAGAGGAGATCAACCTTAGCTCCACAAATGCACCACAGAAACTGTACGACAAAAACAAAGAGGGACAGGAAACTCACAAACTGCCTGTACAATAACACACACACACAGACACAGACAGAGACACACACACACACACACACACACACACACATAACTCCTTCACTCTCCTTGCACACATACACATGACTAAACTACAATTTAACTATTACAGGAGTATAATTACAGGAGTGTTATTACAGGAGTATTATTACAGGAGTGTTATTACAGTATTACAGGAGTATAATAACAGGAGTGTTATTGCAGGAGTGTTATTACAGGAGTGTTATTGCAGGAGTGTTATTACAGGAGTGTTATTGCAGGAGTGTTATTACAGGAGTGTTATTACAGGAGTATTTTTACAGGAGTGTTATTACAGGAGTATAATAACAGGAGTGTTATTGCAGGAGTGTTATTGCAGGAGTGTTATTACAGGAGTATTATTACAGGAGTGTTATTACAGGAGTATAATTACAGGAGTGTTATTACAGGAGTATAATTGCAGGAGTGTTATTACAGGAGTATAATTACAGGAGTGTTATTGCAGGAGTGTTATTACAGGAGTATAATTACAGGAGTGTTATTGCAGGAGTGTTATGACTTGAATATAAATCTATGACCAAAAAGGTATTTTTGTATTTTCAGGCAACATTTAAAGGCTGGATGGAGATCATGTACGCTGCTGTGGACTCCAGAGCCGTGAGTACTGCTACTATTACTGCAACTACTACTACTACTACTACTATTACTGCAACTACTACTACTACTATTACTGCTACTACTACTGCTGCCTGGTCTAGTCCTGGTCTAGTCCTGGTTTAGTCCTGGTCTAGTCCTGGTTTATTCCTGGTCTAGTCCTGCTCTAGTCCTGGTTTAGTCCTGGTCTAGTCCTGGTCTAGTCCTGGTTTAGTCCTGGTCTAGTCCTGGTTTAGTCCTGGTTTAGTCCTGATCTAGTCCTGGTTCAGTCCTGGTCTAGTCCTGGTTCAGTCCTGGTTCAGTCCTGGTACAGTCCTGGTTTAGTCCTGGTCTAGTCCTGGTCTAGTCCTGGTCTAGTCCTGATTTAGTCCTGCTTTAGTCCTGGTCTAGTCCTGCTTTAGTCCTGGTCTAGTCCTGCTTTAGTCCTGGTCTAGTCCTGTTTCAGACCTGTTTCAGACCTGGTCTGGTTCTGTTTCAGGTGGAGGAGCAGCCCATAAAGGAGATAAACCTGTACATGTACTTGTACTTTGTGGTCTTCATCATCTTCGGATCCTTCTTCACTTTGAACCTCTTCATCGGAGTCATCATCGACAACTTCAACCAACAGAAGAGAAAGATATGTATTTAAACATGAGAGAGGAGGAGAGAGGGGGAGAGGAGAGAGGAGGAGAGTAGAGAGGAGGGGAGAGGGGGAGAGGAGAGAGGAGGAGAGGAGAGGAGAGGAGAAGAGAGGAGGAGAGAGGAGGAAAGGAGGAGAGAAGAGGGGAGAGGAGGAGAGAGGAGCAGAGAGGGAGGAGGAGAGGAGGAAAGGAGAGCGGAGGAGAGGAGGAAAGGAGGAGAGAGGAGCAGAGAGGGAGGAGGAGAGGAGAGAGGAGGAGAGGAGCAGAGAGGGAGGAGGAAAGGAGGAGAGGAGAGGAAAGAGGAGGAGAGGAGCAGAGAGGGAGGAGGAAAGGAGGAAAGGAGGAGAGGAAAGAGGAGGAGAGGAGCAGAGAGGGAGGAGGAGAGGAGGAAAGGAGGAGAGGAGAGGAAAGAGGAGGAGAGGAGCAGAGAGGGAGGAGGAGAGGAGAGATGAGGAGAGGAGAGTCGGGTCGGAGGAGGAGAGGGTTGAAGCATCTGGGGAGAGGGAGGTCCTGTATAATAACAGTGTGGTGTTGCTGCACTTAGGAGGACAGGACATCTTCATGACGGAGGAGCAGAAGAAATATTACAACGCCATGAAGAAACTGGGCTCCAAGAAACCACAGAAACCCATCCCCAGACCACTGGTAAGTCCAAGACCAGAACCAGACCAGGACCAGGACCAGGACTAGGATCAGAGATCAGACCAGGACCAGAGACCAGAGACCAGAGACCAGAGACCAGAGACCAGGACCAGACCAGAGACTAAGACCAAGACCAGAGACCAAGACCAGACCAGAGACCAGAGACCAGGACCAGACCAGAGACCAAGACCAAGACCAAGACCTGAGACCAGGACCAGAGACCAGACCAGGACCGACGACCAGACCAGGACCAGAGACCAAGACCAGACCAGAGTCCTGGTCTAGTCCTGGTCTAGTCCTGGTCTAGTCCTGGTCTAGTCCTGGTCCAGTCCTGATCCAGTCCTGGTTCAGTCCTGATCTAGTCCTGGTTCAGTCCTGGTTCAGTCCTGGTACAGTCCTGGTACAGTCCTGGTCCAGTCCTGGTCCAATCCTGGTCAAGCCCTGGTTCATTCCTGGTCTAGCCCTGGTCCAGTCCTGGTCCAGTCCTGGTCCAGTCCTGGTCTAGCCCTGGTTCAGTTCTGGTCTAGTCCTGGTCCAGTCCTGGTCTAGCCCTGGTTCATTCCTGGTTTAGCCCTGGTCCAGTCCTGGTCTAGCCCTGGTTCATTCCTGGTCTAGCCCTGGTCCAGTCCTGGTCCAGTCCTGGTCCAGTCCTGGTCCAGTCCTGGTCCAGTCCTGGTCTAGCCCTGGTTCAGTCCTGGTCTAGTCCTGGTCCAGTCCTGGTCTAGCCCTGGTTCATTCCTGGTCTAGCCCTGGTCCAGTCCTGGTCTAGCCCTGGTTCATTCCTGGTCTAGCCCTGGTCCAGTCCTGGTCTAGTCCTGGTCTAGTCCTGGTCTAGTCCTGGTTCAGTCCTGGTTTAGTCCTGGTTCAGTCCAGGTCTAGTCCTGGTCTAGTCCTGGTTCAGTCCAGGTCTAGTCCTGGTCTAGTCCTGGTTCAGTCCTGGTCCAGTCCTGGTCCAGTCCTGGTCCAGTCCTGGTCTAACCCTCTGGTCTCTCTCAGAACACTGTAGCGGGCCTGTGCTTTGACCTGGTGGGGAAGCAGGCGTTTGACATCGTGATCATGGTCCTGATTCTTCTGAACATGATCACGATGATGGTGGAGACGGACGAGCAGCCGCAGCAGATGGAGCGGATCCTCTACTACATCAACCTGGCCTTCATCGTCATCTTCACCTTCGAGTGCATGCTCAAGATCCTCGCTCTCAGGTGTTACTACTTCACCGTGGGCTGGAACATCTTCGACTTTGTGGTGGTCATTCTGTCCATAGTCGGTAAGTCCTGCTCCAGACCAGGTTTAGACTGGGTTTAGACCAGTTACAATTCTGGTCTAGTACTGGTTCAGTCCTGGTTCAGTCCTGGTTCAGTCTTGATTTAGTCCTGGTTTAGTCCTGGTACAGTCCTGCTTTAGTCCTGGTTTAGTCCTGGTTTAGTCCTGGTTCAGTCCTGGTTCAGTCCTGGTTTAGTCCTGGTTCAGTCCTGGTTCAGTCCTGGTTTAGTCCTGGTTCAGTCCTGGTTTAGTCCTGGTCTCTGATTGTGTAGTTGCTGCTGTCAGTCTGAGTTCAGGGTGATTTACTCGTCATGAGTCCCAGGGGGCAGCACTGATCACCACAGTTACCTTCACCCTTCTACTACACACACACACACACACACGCACGCGCGCACGCACGCGCGCACACACACACACACACACACACACACACACACACACACAATCTCACTTGTTCCTGTGTGAGGAGAACACACTTAAATACTGCTTTAGTCCTGCTTTAGTCCTGCTTTAGTCCTGCTTTAGTCCTGCTTTAATCCTGCTTTAATCCCGGTTTAGTCCTGGTTCAGTCCTGCTTTAGTCCTTGTTTCATCCCGGTTTAGTCCTGGTTCAATCCTGCTTTAGTCCTGCTTTAATCCCGGTTTAGTCCTGGTTCAGTCCTGCTTTAATCCTGCTTTAATCTCCTGAACTCCTGTCGCCCCCTGGAGGACCAAAGGAACTACTACATGGTTCTTACTCCGAGCCAAACCAGGTCTAAGCAGGACTAAACCGGGTCCAAACTAAGTCTAAACCAGGACTAATCCAGGTCTACACAAGGACTAAACCTGGACTAAAACAGGTTTAAGGTCTACACAAGGACTAAACCTGGACTAAAACAGGTTTAAGGTCTACACAAGGACTAAACCTGGACTAAAACAGGTTTAAGGATCCAAACGATGGCTGACCATTTTAAGAGTTAGTTTGGTAAATGTTTTTGTACAGAAGTGTTTTTTCTGTGAGGAGAGTCCAGCTGTGGTCAGGGTCTGGACTGAGCTGTTGCATTGTGGGAAACGCAGTCTACAGCAGTAAGTCAATGTGTGACACACAAGAGTCATGGACCGATGAAGACATAGATCAGACCTGTCAGACATGAGGGGGGTGAGAGGGGGAAAGAGGAGGGGTGGGGTGAGAGGAGGGGGAGGGGTGAGAGGAAGGGGAGGGATAAGAGGACGGGGTGGGGGTAAGAGGAGGGGGGAGGGGGGAGAGGAGGGGGTGGGGGTAATAGGAGGAGGGGGTGGGGTAGTTTCCTGGAGCTGAGGAAAAGGGATGAGGTAAAAAAAAACAAAATCAGAGAAAGAACCTTGACTTCTCCCTAAACATATTTATTAAACCATCAAGATTCACAAACTGTTTAACGCCCTGTGGTTGTGTCCTTGGGCCAGACACTAAACCCTCCTGCCTGTGTGACTGTGACGTCGTCATAGAGGCTGATGGTGCAGACTGGAAGCCTTGTGTCCGTCAGTCTGTCCCAGGGCAGCTGTGGCTACAGAATGTTTATCTAACTTTAACTGTAATATTATTAACCCCTCTTTCTGTTTCTCTCTCTGTTTCTCTGTTTCTCTCTCTGTTTCTCTGTTTCTCTCTCTCTCTCTGTTTCTCTCTCTCTGTTTCTGTCTCTGTTTCTCTCTCTCTCTGTTTCTCTCTCTCTCTCTGTTTCTCTCTCTCTATTTCTGTCTCTGTTTCTCTCTCTCTCTGTTTCTCTCTCTCTGTTTCTCGCTCTCTTTCTCTCTCTCTTTCGCTCTCTCTCTTTCTCTCTCTCTCTCTGTTTCTCTCTCTCTCTCTGTTTCTCTCTCTCTGTTTCTCTCTCTCTCTGTTTCTCTCTCTGTTTCTCTCTCTGTTTCTCTCTCTCTCTGTTTCTGTCTCTCTGTTTCTTTCTCTCTGTTTCTCTCTCTCTGTTTCTCTCTCTCTGTTTCTCTCTGTTTCTTTCTCTCTGTTTCTCTCATTCTCTCTTGTTTTCTCCCTCCTTCTCTCCATCAGGCATCGTCCTGGCGGACATCATAGAGAAGTACTTTGTTTCTCCGACGCTGTTTCGTGTGATCCGATTGGCCCGTATTGGCCGCATCCTGCGCCTGATCCGCGGCGCAAAGGGCATCCGCACGCTGCTCTTCGCCCTGATGATGTCACTTCCTGCTCTCTTCAACATCGGGCTCCTCCTCTTCCTCGTCATGTTCATCTACGCCATCTTCGGAATGGCGAACTTCGCCTACGTCAAGCGCCAGAACGGCATCGATGACATGTTTAACTTTGAGACGTTCGGGAACAGCATGCTGTGCCTGTTCCAGATCACCACGTCCGCGGGCTGGGACGGGCTCCTGGGGCCCATCCTCAACAACTCCCCCCAAGAGTGTAACCCCGACCTGCCCCACACCGGCACCACCATCAGGGGCAACTGCGGAAACCCCTCTGTGGGCATCACCTTCTTCGTCACCTACATCATCATCAGCTTCCTCATCGTGGTCAACATGTACATCGCCATCATCCTGGAGAACTTCAGCGTGGCCACGGAGGAGAGCACGGAGCCTCTGAGCGAAGACGACTTCGAGATGTTCTACGAAGTGTGGGAGAAGTTTGACCCCGAGGCCACGCAGTTCATCGAATATTCCAAACTGTCCGACTTCGCCGATTCTCTGTCTGAGCCTCTGCGCATCGCCAAACCCAACAAGATCAAACTCATCTCCATGGACCTGCCCATGGTCAGCGGAGACAAGATCCACTGCCTGGACATCCTGTTCGCCTTCACCAAACGCGTCCTGGGAGAGTCCGGGGAGATGGACGCTCTGAAGCAGCAGATGGAGGAGAAGTTCATGATGGCCAACCCCTCCAAGATCTCCTACGAACCCATCACCACCACACTGAGGCGCAAGCAGGAGGAGGTGAGAGGGAGGGCATCTGAGGCACGGGAGGGCATCTGAGGCACGGGGGGTGAGAGGGAGGGCATCTGAGGCACGGGGGGTGAGAGGGAGGTGTGTGTGACCTGCAGAACCTCCTTCAGGCCTTTTTCAAACCGCACTAACCCTAAAGGAAGTGCTTTTCTCAGCTCCAGAACACAGTGTGTCCTCTGTCGCCCCCTGTAGGACACACTCCTGTAACTGTGTCCTCTGTCGCCCCCTGTAGGACACACTCCTGTAACTGTGTCCTCTGTCGCCCCCTGTAGGACACACTCCTGTAACTGTGTCCTCTGTCGCCCCCTGTAGGACACACTCAGCACAGTTCTGTCCTCCTTTTACTCTTTGTTTATTTAGTGTCTTGTGTTTCAGAGAAGAACTCGTTTCAGGTTTGTTCGTTAAACATGTGAATGAAACAAAACAAACCTCCAGGTCTGTGACGAGGAAGCAACATTAGAGCAGAGGATTATGGGAGATTTAGTGACCTTTAACCTCAGTCCTGCAGTGTCCTTTTATTATTTCACTTTTGAATTTGTACGTGTTTATATCTTTGTTGTAAAGTTTTATAAATAAAGTTCTCTGTCGTCAGGTGTCGGCCACGGTGATCCAGCGCTGTTACCGCAGACACCTGGTGCGGCGACAGGTGAAGGCCGCCTCGTACCTGTACCGACAGATCGCCACGCCCCATCACCAGTCTGCACCTGACAACTCCATTTTCGGAGAGGACGCGCCGGAGAGGGAGGGGCTTATCGCCGCCATGATGAGGGAGAACTACGCCGCCGGCCTCTTCGCCATGGAGCGCTCGGAAACGCTCTCCACCGGAATCATCTCGTCCCCGCCTTCGTACGACAGCGTGACCCGAGCCGCTAACGACCTGTCTGCACCTGTCTGCACCTTGTCTGCACCTGACACAAACACCCTGTCTGTCCCTGTCACGAACGACCTGTCTGCACCTGCCGTAGTGACTCAGGGCGGGACAGAGGGCGGAGCTCAGGGAGAGGAGGGGTCGGAGCACAAAATGGAGGACGCACACAAAATGGACTCCGTGATGTCTTCTTCTTCTTCGTTGTCGGTTGCTGCCGCCGTTGTCACGGTAATGGAGCGAGCGGCGGAAAATCAGGAAGCCGGACCTTAGTCACAGACAGACCCGATCGCAGAAATATACCGAGTTTTACCTAAAATAAAAACAAAAGATACAAAACACGTTTATAATTCCACATTTTCACAAACTCTAAATGAAAGATGTCAAAGGTTTCAGCTTTACGCTCCGTCACTCTAATGGCACAAACTCCAAACTGAAATTGTAATAAGTTCAACTAAAAGCACATTTACTGTCAACGATCCCGAATCGGACTCAGGAATCCATCGCAGACTCCCTTTAGACAGAAAGTCATCAAAATGTCTCCTGTGCTCGTGTCATGGGACGGGTCCAGTCCATGTCCTGAATGTGATGATGTCATCGTTTCAGACAGAGGGCGGGGCCTGTACGACTCTGCAGGAGAATCAAACTTCAGCTCCTCAGATGTTTCTCCTCCTCAGCTCCACAAACTGTGTTCTTCATGTGAATCTTCTGTGAACTTCAGCTGAAACGCTCACGGTTCAACAACGACTTCACCTTCTGAAGCTGTTGACTTTGATGATTTCACTTTTAGTTTATTTCTTCTTTCTTTTTCTCCTTTTCTCTTTCTTCTGTGGACAGGCCCAGTCATCCAGAGACATGAACCATAAAATCTGCATCTACAGCAAACTCCACCTGAGGACTCGGATTTCACTCTAGAAATGTGTTTGTACTTTTCATCTGGCGGCCATTTTGTGACGAGGTGGACATTTTGAGACACATTCCCATTCCACTGCACCTTCGAGTCATCCAGCCGCGAAAAACAGACGTAAGCAATAATCAATAAAACGTAAAGATGAATGAAACTCTAGGACTCTTGTTGCACAAACGAAGGGCTGTGACGCCTCAGGAGCCGCCACCAATGCTGCAAACCTCCACGCTCTGAGCAATAAGCCATGTCCGCATGTCCCGCTGAAGAACACGAGTCTGAAGGACCGTCCCCGACTCCATGTCTGGCTCCATCTCTTCACAAACATCTGGAACTAAGGCTCAGAACTTTATTGATTGATTCTTTTATCCTCAGACTGTGTGAAGTATTCTGAGGCGGACAGTTACAGCAGATCATCTGGAGCCCAGTTTCATTTTAGGAACAGGAAGTGATTTGGGACAAAATGTCCAAACTCCAGGGTCATGTAGAGGGTCAAAGGTCAGAGTGAGGATCCTGACAGCAGCAGAGGGGCCACGCTTTATACACACAAACTGAACTGGATCCAGAGTCCATGGAGCCCAATCACACCCATGAACACTTCCTGTTTGGCCACGGCGGCGTTAGCGGCGTTAGCGGCATTAGCGGCGTTAGCGGGTCAGACGTGTGCCTCTTACACGTTACAGTCGATGGGTTCTTGGTTCTGGCCCGGTTCAGTTTCGGTGACGTCGGTTCTGGAGTTCTGGTCTTTTTGCTCGTCCTCATGTTTAAACTCGTGCAGATTCTTCCAAAGGTAAAACTCAGATATTTCTGTCGATTTGGGACGTGATGAAAACGCAAAAAAACGAACCCGATTTTGGGACAACGCCTGATTCTGATCGTGCACTGAATGTATGAATGAAAAGATGTCAAACGTTTGTGGAAAAACTGGAACTTTTACTACCTTTAAACTGAAATCTGCTTCTGAAACAGCACACGAGGACCTCCAGGAAAACACCAGGAAACACCACACAAAAAAGTCTGAAACTGTGGAAACAAATTGTGCATTCTGGTGTTCTGACGGACTCTGGACTCTGGAGATGTTTCCAGAAGTGGTTCTTGGAGGAAAATATCACAGTTGAATTGGTGTTTTTGGGTTGGAGGGTCGTGCCTTCGTGGACTTTAAAACATTTAATAATGATAATGAAAATAATAATAATAATATGAAGACTGCAGTCTCCTGTGGGTTTGCAAAGCGCACACACACCGAGTATCGGCATCTGAGGCAAAAGGAACCGAAACTGTAAACACCAAACCTGAAGGAGGCGGAGGAGAGCTGCTTTTACTACCAAATAAAACGCACAATTCAGCAATATTTAACACACAACTCATATAATCCAAACCAATACAAAAGACATGTAGTCCTCATCTAGTCCTGGATCAGTCCTGGATCAGTCCAGGTTTAGACCTGGTTTAGACCCGGTTTAGACCCGGTTTAGACCCAGGCAGTGTATTTGTTTATTTGATATGAACAGAGTCTGGACAAACCAGAGGCCTCATTTAAAGTGTTAGAACCACAAAGATCATATTCAACCCCGGTCCTGGTTTAGTCCGGTTTAAGTCCTGGTCCAGTCCTGGTTTAGTCCAGTTTAAATCCTGGTTTAATCCAGTTTTAAGTCCTGATTTACTCCAGTTTAAATCCTGGTCCAGTCCTGGTTTAGTCCAGTTTAAATCCTGGTTTAATCCAGTTTAAATCCTGGTTTAGTCCAGTTAAAGACCTGGTTTAGTCCGGTTTAAATCCTGGTTTAATCCAGTTTAAATCCTGGTTTAGTCCAGTTAAAGACCTGGTTTAATCCAGTTTAAGTTCTGGTTTAGTCCAGTTTAAGTCCTGGTTTAGTCCAGTTTAAGACCTGGTTTAGTCCAGTTAAAGACCTGGTTTAGACCAGTTTAAGTCCTGGTTTAGTCCTGGATTTGCCCGGGCGCTGTATATTCTGTGTATGTGGCGTTTTGAAGCTGATTTTCTTGTCTGAGCGAAGTGTAAAAACATGTCACGTTTTCGTAGTAAAATTCTGTGGTTTTTAGACAAATATTTTTTATATTTTTAGAGTTTAGAGCGGGCGAGCGAGGGGAGGAGAGAGAGCACCTTTAGTTTCACTTTCACTTTGGCACAGGGACACGTGATCTGTTCATCAGTTCATCAGTTCATTTGTTCATCTGGTCTGAGGTCCAGGGGTAATCCAGGTTTATCCACAGCTCCATTTGGAGGTTCAGGTCATTCAGAGGAAGTTCAAATACAGATGTTTCATTTATAAACCGGATTTTAATCAGACCTGGTTTTAGACCTGGTTTAGTCCTGGCTTAGTCCTGGTTTAGTCCTGCTTTAGACCTGGTTTAGACCTGGTTTAGACCTGGTTTTAGACCTGGTTTAGTCCTGGTTCAGCCCTGCTTTAGACCTGGTTTAGACCTGGTTTAGACCTGGTTTTAGACCTGGTTTAGTCCTGCTTTAGTCCTGCTTTAGACCTGGTTTAGACCTGGTTTAGACCTGGTTTAGACCTGGTTTAGTCCTGGACTATCCCCATGTTACATTCTGTATTGTCCCCTCACACTGTGTCGTACAGAGCGCAGTCACGTCCTGTGTCCACAGGGGGCGCTCTGTGACACCTTCATCTGTCTTTGATCAACGCCATCGACCAATCAGGAGCTTCGTTTGTGTCTGTCACAAATCATGTTATAAACATCTTCACAGCCACAGCGTTACGACAGGGAGGGCATCTGATACAGGCTCACACACGGGGAGGGCATCTGACACACAGGGAGGGCATCTGACACACAGTGACATTTCAGAACATGTTTGTAGAAGTCTAAGGAATTGTAAAAATTTCCTGGTCCCGGTCCTGTCCCGGTCCAGTCCCGGTCCAGTCCCGGTCTAGTCCCGGTCGTAATGTTGTGGCTGGTTTTGTCTTTTTAAACATTTCACTGTAAAAATCTGAAGGTAAAAAGAAAAGAAACTTTACTGCACTGGGACTGTTACAAATACTCAGAGTAATACAAAGTACTGCATTAGTACTGCATTAGTACTGCATTAGTACTGCAGTTGGACTCATATCACAGTATCTGCAGGTTTCATAGTTTTACAGAAGTACCATTAAAACATGAACAAAAGAATCGTGAGTCTGTGTGTTTGTGCTCGAGCTTTAAAAGTCCCAGAATCCCACGGTTTTCACTTTGGTGCGATTCAGGATCTTTAAAGTTTTTTCACTCTTTCATTTCCTGTTTTCACTGTTTCACGCTCATTGTTTTTACGGATTTGATTTATTCATGAAAAAGACACACAAAAAAAACAAAACTTTGCACAAAGAAGTGGAGCAATAACGACGCAATACAACGTCAGAGCAATAACGGAAGAGTTTATTGTGAAAATCCTCCCATCAGAAACACTCTTCCTGAACAGCAGAGACCACGAGGAAATGTTCCAGAATGTCTCTTTAATCTCTGTAAATGTGTTCATAGAGAGCGTCCAGCAGAGGGCGCATGGACCTGGAAGAGCTGAGCCACGTTTGTTCTGCGCTTTTATCCAATTGGTCGAAATGTCACAGAAATTCAAACGTGTTTAAATCCAGGCTCCGCCCCCTCCGTAATACTGCTCTGTGATTGGTCCAAACTCTGGAGCCAGCACAGGTGAGGTTAGGATTAAAGCCCCACTGCAGAACATTTCCTCACCTGCTCGTGTTTATTTATTAAATATGAGACATTCATCCACACGAGTGAGCGCCGCTGTAAATGTCCCAGAGTAAAGCTTTAAAACACAAGCTTTTATTCTGAAGAGGTCATATTCAAACAGGCGTACCCGGGTGTGTCAGGGTGTGTCAGAGTGTGTCAGGGTGTGACAGGGTGTGTCAGGGTGTGTCAGGGTGTGATTGTGATTCTCTCTTTAAAAGAACATTGTCCCCACACTGCCTGGGGGTCCAGTGGTGCAGTGTAGAGGCAGGTGTTGGCCCTGTCACCACAGGGTGGCAGGTTTGTGTCTCTCTTTCCTCTGAGCGTCTCTTTTTCCTCCGTGTCGTTTTTTTCTAAACTTTCAGACGATTCTTCTGCAGGTTTGTGACGCTCAGTGGAGTTTAGAACTTTAGACAATTTAGATCATTTAAGATTGAGACAAAGAAGGACAAAGACGAGGAGACGAGGAGGCAGGGGATGAGGAGGCAGGGGACGAGGAGATAGGAGACGAGGAGGCAGGGGACGAGGAGACGGGACGAGGAGACGGGACGAGGAGAAGGGGACGAGGAGATGGGGGACGAGGAGATGAGGAGGCGGGGGATGAGGAGACGGGATGAGGAGACGGGACGAGGAGAAGGGGACGAGGAGACGGGACGAGGAGACGGGACGAGGAGAAGGGGACGAGGAGATGGGGGACGAGGAGATGAGGAGGCGGGGGATGAGGAGACGGGACGAGGAGAAGGGGACGAGGAGGCAGGAGACAAGGAGACCAGTGCTGGCTCAGTCCTGGTTTAGTCCTGGCTCAGTCCTGGTTTAGTTCTGGTTTAGTCCTGGTTTAGTCCTGGTTTAGTCCTGGTTCAGTGATTAAATGTTTTGTATTAATCTAAAACACAAATGTGTCTCCTACCACCAGATGACATCATACTGTGGAATGAAGTGTTTTGAGCTTCTCTTCTCCTCTCTCCTCATTTCCTCCTCCTCCTCCTTTATCCTCCTCTTCTCCTTGTCTCCTCCTCGTCTCCTCCTCCTCCTCACCTCCTCCCCTCCTCGTCTCCTCCCCTCCTCATCTCCTCCCCTCCTCCTCTCCTCCCCTCCTCCTCCTCATCTCCTCCCCTCCTCGTCTCCTCCCCTCCTCATCTCCTCCCCTCCTCCTCTCCTCCCCTCCTCGTCTCCTCCCCTCCTCCTCCTCATCTCCTCCCCTCCTCGTCTCCTCTCCTCCCCTCCTCATCTCCTCGTCTCCTCTCCTCAGTGAAGGGCTGTTTTAGTAGCTGTAGTCCAGTCTGTGCCTGTTCTGCTCTTATTTTAATGTCATTTTAAATAAAATTAAAGTACATTTGCTGGTTTTATTTTCACTCTTTCCTCCTCAGAATCTGTGAGATGGGCCGCGCTCTTATTGTGAAAGGTCCTGTGTTAATCGCCCGTACTTCCTGTCCCTCAAAAAATAAAATAAAACAAAACAATAAACTTTTGTTTGTTTTACTGCAGTTCCACCTGTGTCCACGAGTGCGCGCCACATTCACTACACACCAGCCAAGTGTCTCCCACAAACTGTGTTAGTCCTGGTTTAGTCCTGGTTCAGTCCTGGTTCGGTCCTGGTCTGGTCTTGGTTTAGTCCTGGTTTAGTCATGGTTCGGTCCTGGTTCGGTCCTGGTTCAGTCCTGGTTCAGTCCTGGTTTTGTCCTGGTTCAGTCCTGGTTTAGTCCTGGTTTTCATTTAAAACTTGAAATTTTAATATAGCCATAAAACACGACACTAGGACTGACCTTTGACTTCCTTCACAGACCTGCGCCACAGCGCCCTCTGCCGGACACACAGCAGTACTTCAGCGTAAATCCTGATATTAAAAATGAGTCCGTCTGAGTGAGAACCAGTGTGGTCAGGACAAACAAACAAAAAAAAAAAAAATACTAAAATCATGTGTCAAAAGTCTAATTAAATAATTTAGAATTATCCAAATAATCCCGTTTTTTCTTCTGTCTGTGTGAATCGTTGCTGTAAATCTGAGGATTTCCTGACATTTTTTAATAATAAGATCATTACTATAAGAGATAAAATAAATGAAATTGCCCCTACTTTTAACTCTGAGCAAGTCCAAGCTGTTAAAATAGGGTCTCAATTAAACTCTTGTCCAGTTTTAGAGAAGTTTGCTATTCTAAATCATGCAGAATTAACTTCAGTCTTTATGTCCTCTAAACCCTCAACTTGTATGTTAGACCCAATCCCAAGTAGACTTTTCAAAGAAATTCTCCCTCTAATTATAGATCCTATTCTTAATATAATAAATACTTCACTGGAAAGTGGTTACGTGCCTCAGTCTTTTAAATATGCAGTAATTAAGCCGCTCCTAAAAAAGCCTAATCTTGATCCTGACCTCTTAGCCAATTACAGACCTATTTCAAATCTTCCGTTTATTTCTAAAATTCTGGAGAGAATTGTAATTAAACAGCTTTGTTGTCATCTGCAGGAAAATAATTTATTTGAAAAATTTCAATCTGGATTCAGAACTCATCATAGCACTGAGACAGCCCTGGTTAAAGTAACAAATGATTTGTTATTGGCTGCTGACAATGGTCAGGTCTCAGTACTGGTTCTGTTGGACCTCAGCGCAGCTTTTGACACAATCGACTACAACATTTTACTGCAGAGGTTGGAATGTGATGTGGGCATCAGAGGAACTGCCCTCAACTGGTTTAAATCCTATTTATCCGATAGGTACCAGTTTGTAAATGTAAACCAGAGCGCCTCACAGTGCTCTAAAGTAGCCTACGGTGTGCCACAGGGTTCAGTTCTGGGTCCAGTTCTGTTTACCCTTTACATGCTACCGTCAGGTAATATCATCCGAAAGCACGGTATCGATTTCCACTGTTATGCAGATGACACCTAGCTGTACCTATCAATGAAACCCGATCGGACTAATCAAATAGAAAGGCTTAGTGACTGTGTGAGGGACATAAAAACATGGATGACCTTTAATTATTTACTTCTTAACCCTGAAAAAACTGAAGTCATTCTATTAGGCCCTAAACACCTACGAGACTCTATTGTGGTTTTGTCCTGACCTGCAGCTGGGCTCGATGTAAAGTTTGACTCTCTAACTGAGCAGATAATCACATTGGACAATGTCAGTGTAGCCTCCAGCTCCACTGTAAGAAACCTTGGAGTCCTATTTGATCAAGAGCTCTCATTTAAAGCACACATAAGCCATGCCTGTAAAACGGCTTATTTTCATTTACGCAATATAGCCAAAATTAGAAATGTACTGCCAAAAAATGATGCTGAAAAACTTGTCCACGCTTTTGTCACTTCGAGGTTAGACTACTGTAACTCCCTGCTTGCAGCTTGCCCTAAAAGCTCTATAAAAAGCCTTCAGTTGGTTCAAAATGCAGCAGCAAGAGTACTAACAGGTACTAAAAAACGAGAGCACATTACTCCAGTATTAAAAAATCTTCACTGGCTTCCGGTTGAGTTTAGAGTAAAATTTAAAATTCTTCTTCTAACCTATAAAGCTGTAAATGACATGGCCCCTTCCTACATTAAAGATGAAATTGTACCTTATCATCCTAACCGTTCACTCCGCTCTCAAAATGCTGCACTATTGGTGGTTCCTAGAGTCGCTAAAAGTACTTTAGGAGGTAGAGCTTTTAGGTACCAAGCACCCTTGTTGTGGAATCAGCTCCCTGCTCATGTCAAAGAAGCTGACACAGTCTCTACATTTAAGATTAGGCTCAAAACGTTCCTCTTTGAATTAGCTTATGGTCAGGTCAGTTAGGAACAGAAACTAAACCCATAGGCCTAGTTAAGCTGCTCTAGGAGATATATTACTGGGGAAAGTATGGCAACTTGAGCACTGTCCTCTGGTTTCTCCTACTTTTTCTCCTCCTACTGTTAAAAATATTCAATTACTAGTTCATTCGATTCCAAATGTCCCATTAACTTGTGTTGTTTTGCCTTTCTACGGAGGCCTGGAGGTTCATGTGGAGACCACGCCCCCTCTGTCCCCGCTCTAGCGGCCGCTCCAGGTACTGCAGCCCTCGGAGCTCCAGCCGTGGATCTGTTCAAATAACTGGAGAATGAGAAAAAAATTTTCCCATAGAGCGAAATGTTATCACAAACTGCTCATGTTCGCTGACAGGAGCTGACAGGGGCTGACAGGGACCTACAACTTTAAAAAATGTTGTCAGCTCAAAGTCCTTCAGTCGTCTAAAAAAAAACAGCTTCATAATCGTTCTCTTCGGCTCCGGCTCCTCTCGCTCTGATTGGTCAAAGTGATCACGTGATACGCCAGACCGCGGGAGAAAAGAGCACTACTGCGCATGCTCAATCGGCCCGGGGACACCGAAAGTACCTCCCCGGGGATCCCGGGGTTTGGCTCCGGCTCAGATCCACCTGAGGGATCCAAGATGGCGGCGTGAATGTGAATCTGTGGAGTGAACGAATCAGAACAAAGCTCCTGTAACAGGACACTTCTGTTTAGTGAGTTTATTCTCATTTCTCATGTCATAAACTAATTAAGATCCGCGTCATTTGGAGTTGAACTTGTTAAGCCGACGGTAACGGCTGACCACGATTACAACCGGAGAACTTTTAAAGAAGCTGCGGTGAGGAAGAAAATCTGAACACTCCTCTGAAAAACCGAACCGAAAAAGAAGAAGAGACACAATCACAGTCCAGTCTGTTCTGAGGTAAAAGAAACTTTGGATAAACAATCGGAAAAAACAAATTCCCAAAAAAAGTGGAGACCAGGTCAGAATCCAACACTGAAGATTCAGAAGAACAAACGGAACGATATGGGGGGGAGAGAGAGAGAGAGAGAGGAGAGAGAAAGAGAGAGATGAAAGAGAGAGAGGAGAGAGAGATGAGACAGAGAGAGAGGAGGGAGAGAGAGAGGAGAGAGATGAGAGAGAGATGTAAGAGAGAGGAGAGAGATGAGAGGAGAGAGATGAGAGAGAGAGAGAGGAGAGAGAGAGAGAGGAGGGAGAGAGAGAGATGAGACAGAGAGAGAGAGGAGGGAGAGAGAGGAGAAAGAGAGAGGAGACAGAGAGAGAGAGATGAAAGAGAGAGGAGAAAGAGAGGAGAGAGAAAGAGAGATGAAAGAGAGAGATGAGAGAGAGGAGGGAGAGAGAGAGAGGAGAAAGAGAGAGAGGAAAGAGATGAGACAGAGAGAGAGATGAGAGAGAGAGGAGAGAAAGAGAGGAGAGAGATGAAAGAGAGAGGAGAGAGATGAAAGAGAGAGGAGAGAGAGATGAGAGAGCGATAGGACAGAGGAGAGAGAGGACAGAGGAGAGAGAGATGAGACAGAGAGGAGAGAGAGAGATGAGACAGAGATGAAAGAGAGAGAGGACAGAGATGAGAGAGAGAAGAGAGAGGAGGGAGAGACAACAGAGGAGAGAGAGAGATGAAAGAGAGAGGAGGGAGAGACAACAGAGGAGAGAGAGAGATGAAAGAGAGAGGAGAGAGGACAGAGAGGAGAGAGAGAGGAGGGAGAGAGAGACAGAGAGAGGAGGGAGAGAGAGGAGAAAGAGAGATGAGAGAGGGAGAGGAGGGAGAGAGATGAAAGAGAGGAGAGGAGGGAGAGAGAGATGAAAGAGAGATAGGACAGAGGAGAGAGAGATGAGACAGAGAGGAGAGAGAGAGATGAAAGAGAGAGAGAGAGAGGACAGAGATGAGAGAAGAGAGAGAGACTACAGAGGAGAGAGAGATGACAGAGGAGAGAGAGAGATGAAAGAGGAGAGAGAGATGAGACAGAGAGAGAGATGAGAGAGAGAGAGAGAGGAGAAAGAGAGAAAGATGAAAGAGAGAGGAGAGATAGAGAGAGAGAGGACAGAGGAGATGAGACGGAGAGGGAGATGAAAGAGAGAGGAGAGAGAGATGAGAGAGAGGACAGAGGGGAGAGAGAGAGAGTAGGGAGAGAGATGAGAGAGAGAGATGAGAGATGAAAGAGAGATAGGACAGAGGAGAGATGAGACAGAGAGAGAGAGATGAGAGAGAGAGGACAGAGGAGAAGAGAGAGAGAGAGAGAGAGGAGGGAGAGAGGACAGAGGAGAGAGAGAGGAGGGAGAGAGAGACAACCTCATGTTTATGAAGGACACACGTGTGTGTTAGTGTGTGTGTGTGTCTTTGTGTGTATATGTGTGTGTGTTTGTGTGTGTGACTGTTACACACGTGCAGATAAAAGGCTTTATTGACAAACAGCAGAACTACAATAAACGACTTCATTTTGCAGAATTCTCCACAAAAAGCAGAAAAAGATTCACGTTAAACAGGGGAAAGATTTTAAATAAATGTTTTTAAATAAATCTTCTGTTTTTACAAAGTGACGTCAGTGAAACGGGACTGAAGCGAAGCTCAAAAATCAAACCCTGATTTAAGTTGAAACATTGAAATCGTCTTAAAAACATTCACGACACTTTAAATCTTCCTCTGGTTATTTCTCCGAGAATTCCACCCTTTGTCAAACCCGATCGGCTCACGATTTGGACGGGAGACGAACACAAGGGGGCGCCAGGGACAAAGACTGTTGTTGTGTCTTTAGGCAAGACACTTGACCCACATTGCCTAGTGTGAAGGTGGTTCAGAAATCCACCATGTCCCGTCATATTTTCGTCCTTTGTTTCCTCGTGAGCGGCCATATTTGATATGGGCAGGTTTCGATTATCTGCTGCTATTTTAAACCCAAGTATCGTATCGTATCGGTGTAAGAAGCTGCGTCTCTAGTGTCTCTAAATAAACACGATAAAGTGACGATATTTAAATATGTAACTGGGGGGGGGCGTGGCCTGCCCAAATATGGATAAAACCAATGTGTCATGACTCCGCCTCTTCCTGTCTGTCCTCCTGCACTTCCTGTTCCTCTATTTGATTGACAGTTCCTTCCTCTGCCTCCTCACTTGTCTCCTCACATCCCTCCTTCTTTGTTTCCTCCTCTGTCTCCTCGTTTCCTACCTCCTCAGTCTCTTGGTTCTCTCTCGTCTCCACAGATGCCTCCTCAGTTACTTCCTTACTCATCTCCTCAGATGCTTCCTTACTCGTTTCCTCCTGTGTGACCTTGTTTCCTACCTCCTCAGTCCCTTGGTTCTCATTCTCTCCTTGTGCCTCTTCCATTATCTCCTTGTTCATTTCCTTTTTCACCTCCTCTTGTGTTTCCTCCTGTGTCTCCTCATTTCCTTCCTCCTCAGTCTCCTCCTCTCCCAGTGCCTCCTTCCTCATCTCCTCATTTGTCTCCTTATGTCCTTCCTCACTTCCTTCCTTGTCTTCTTGCTCTTCTGTTCTGCTCTCCTCTGCCTCCTTGCTCTCTTCATTTACATCCTCTTGTGTTTCATTAGTTCCTTGTTTGGCCTCCTCGTCTCCTTCGTTGTTTCCTTGTCTCGTCTTCTCGTCTCCTTCATTAGTTCCTTGTTTCATTTCCTCATCTTCTTGGTGAAGACCTGAGTCCAGATTTGCAGTCTGAGATGGGAGACTTTCCTTTCGCCCCAAACCTGAAGAAAACAAAGAGTTAAACCAGGACTAAACCAGGTCTAAAACAGGACTAAACCAGCACTAAAAAAGGTCTAAACTGGTTCTAGACCTGGATTTAACCTGGACTGACCTGCTGGGGTGAGGACCAGAGCCTGTAGAATGTCTGACAGAGAAACGATTCCCACGATTTTGGATTCTTCATCGACCACCACCAACCTGTGCACCTGAGAGAGAGGACAAGTGTGGATCTAAACCAGGACTAAAACAGAACTAAACCCGGTCTAAACCTGATCTAAACCAGGAATGAACCCGGACTGACCTCTGCCTTGACGATGCGGTCCACTATGACCTCCAGAGTCTCCAGCCTGTGACACTTGAGGACTCCTTCGAAGTACTGGGAGCGGTGCTTCAGCGCCTGCGTTACCGTGATGTCCAGGTTATTGTAGGTCTTCTCCGCCGCCAGATTCTGTTCCAGAAGAACAAAGAATCACGTCAGCTCTGACCACGAGAGGAACCGGAGAACAGCTCTGTGGGTCATGAGAACGTGTTTAAAGGTCCAAACAGCCGGACCATGGTGACAACACCAAACTAGTGTTAAACCGTGAACATTCTGAGAAGTGTCTCCAGCCTGACCCCGAGGGAGCTCTGATCATCTGAACTCTACTCACAATGACGTCAAATTTGGAGTAGATGTCCACCACTTTACCTGAAACACAAGACAACATATCCAGGTTCAGTCCAGGTTCAGTCCTAGTTTAGTCCTGGTCTAGTTCTGGTCCAGTACCGCTATAGTCCACCACGGGCAGGGCGGAGACCCTGCGGTGAGTGAACAGGGACAGGGCGGTGTACAGGGGCGTGTCTGGGTGGATGAAGGCAATGTTGGAGTAGGTGCCCACACAAAGCTCCTCCAGACTCTGCTTCATGAAGGACGGCATTGCCAGCTCACACACCTGAAGAGAGGAGGAGAGAGTAGGAACAGGTGAGGAACATCTCACACACCTGAAGAGAGGAGGAGAGAGACGGGAATATGTGACAGTGGAGGTGAGGAGTGCAGTACTGCAGTAGTAGTATCAGCGTTAGTGTAGTACTGTAGTACTCAAAAAAAAAAAGAAAGAACTTGAGCACCCTCTTGTGGGCGAGGAAGTACAGCAGCAGTAGTAGTAGTAGTAGTAGTAGTAGTAGTAGTAGTAGTAGTACTCACAAACAGCTGGAGGAACTTGAGCACCCTCTTGTGGGTGAGGATGTACAGGGCGTTTCCGCTGATCGGGTCGATCACCGGGAGACGATGGATCTTATGTTTGATCAGAGAATGAACCGCCTCAAACACACTGGAACACAACAAGAACTCAACCAGGACTGAACCAGGACTGAACCAGGACTGAACCAGGACCAGATCAGGACCAGAACCAGGACTGAACCAGGACTAAACCAGGACTCAACCAGGACTGAACCAGGACCAGACCAGAACCAGGACTTAGCCCTGTTTACACAGGATTAGTTTTACCCGTGGATCTTTGGTGATTTGTAAAAACTGCAGAGGCCTGAGGTCTGAATCCGGTGTGAATGTGCCACGTCTGTCATTTGTAAAGTAAAAATCTAAAATATTTCACCAAACACAGACGTCCGGTGATAAAACTCGTCCTGTGCAAATCTGCATCTCAGTGTCTGGTGTAATTGTGTCCCTTTTCTAGCTCTTTCTTTTCTCATGTTAGTAAAACAGAATCATTTACAGACTTAGTTTATCCCACAGTAACACATACGTGAGGCGGTAATTTATAAATCACCGGACGTCCCCGATTTGTTTTTACCGGGGCTTTCGGGGACAGAGCACCGAACGTTCCACTGGAACCTCTTAGTTCTGTTTTCGTTGGAGCTCGGACTCGCAAACCTACGAACCGACCCCGGTCCCCGTCACACCCGTTAACCGGGGCGCGGGGGCCGGTGCACGTACAGGGGGACCTGACTGGTCCTGCCAGGAGCATGTGCTTGTCTCACAGATGAAGTCGTGCAGGTCTAAGTCCACACGGCCGGGACAGGGAAACTGCCAGTGGCTCATGAAATCAGTTATGGTTCCTTTGATCGCTCCACCGTTACTTGGACCACGTTTGGCCACGGTTCGAGGTTCGCCCCAGGTCTTCTTCACTCACCACAAACAGGAAATGAAATAATTAGTTTCCCCTCCCATGATGCATTTGGAATAGTTGGTTTGGACCTACTGTCTCTGGTTTGGACCTGTTGGCGTTCTCACCAGAGGGACCGCACCAGAGTTTGGCATTTGGTGCGGAGTCAAGTGGACCGAGACCACATCTTTTTTGAGGTCTCGGTCGTTTGATTTCGTGCAGATCCGAGTGCGACTGAAGCTTTCACACCAACGAGAACAAACCGAGCTAAGAACTTCTGGTTCCAGTGGAACGTTTGGTGCTCACCACCTGCTGTCGCTCTGAAAGTCCCCAAACTAGGTCTAAACCAGGACTAAACCAGGCCAGGACTGAACTAAGACTGAACTAGAACTAAACCAGGACTAAACCAGAACTAAACCAGGACTAAACCAGAACTAAACCAGGACTGAACCAGGACTGAACCAGGACTGAACCAGGACTGAACCAGGACTGACCTTGCATCTGGAGGGATGTGGACCAGAGGTTTAAACGTCTCTTGCAGGTACAGCTCTGAAAGAAAAGATTCATCATCAAGCCAAACATGGTACTGCAGGCTTTAACACTGCAGGTCTATGGGGAGTGGCTCCACAGCGCCCCCAGTGCTCTTTACCTCTCCACGTCTCGATCTTGTGCTCCTCCAGTTCATAGATTTGGACCTGGAAAAAAAAAAAATTAAACCAATAAAAGGATCTGAAAACAGGATTTAAATGTTTCATTTGGGACTCACCATTGGAGACTTGTAATACCGGGTCAGAATGTTTATGAAATCTGTGATGGTCAACATCCCTGAGGAGAGGCAAGACACAGACTAAATTAGACCTGGTTTAGTCCTGATTTAGACCTGGTTTAGACCTGGTTTAGGTCTGATTTAGAGTAGACCTGACCCTAACCCTGGATCCTTTAAAACTAAGTTTGGTCCTGCTTAATCTTATGTGTTTTAAACCAGAGCTGTTTTCCAAACTGTTCTCCTCAGATGTTTCTCCAAACTATTCTCCTCAGTTGTTTCTCCAAACTGTTCTCCTCAGATGTTTCTCCAAACTGTTCTCCTCAGATGTTTCTCCAAACTGTTCTCCTCAGATGTTTCTCCAAACTGTTCTCCTCAGATGTTTCTCCAAACTGTTCTCCTCAGATGTTTCTCCAAACTGTTCTCCTCAGATGTTTCTCCAGGTTCTAGTCATTTCTTCTCTGACCCTCTGAAGTTGGATTTGGACTGATTCATGTTTGAGAATCTTTAATCTCTTATTTTCAAGACGCCATTTTGTCGATCTGCCCCCAGTACACGCCCACTGTGACACTCCCACTGTGACACTGTGACACGCCCACTGTGACACTGTGACACGCCCACTGTGACATCACTTCCTTCTCCAGTTCGATGTTCTTCATGGTGACACTCGTAGGTTTGGGCAGCGTCGCGTCGTCGTTTTGGTCCAAATGTAAAAAAATCCTCTGCTCTAGTGCAGCTGTCCACAGGAGGGACCACAGCCTGGTTTAGTCCTGGTTTAGTCCTAGTTTAGTCCTGGTTTAGTCCTGGTTTAGTCCTGGTTTAGACCTGGTTTAGTCCTAGTTTAGTCCTGGTTTAGTCCTGGTTCAGTCCTGGTTCAGTCCTGGTTTAGTCCTGGTTTAGTCCTGGTTCAGTCCTGGCTTAGTCCTGGTTTAGTCCTGGTTTAGTCAGAGCTCTTGTTTCTTTCTGAAGTCATTTTAGATCAAAATTGAGATTTAAAATGTGACAGAACAGAAGGATCCACAGGGGTCAGAGGTCAGAGGTCAGACACACACACTGTGGGGCTGTGTATGTATGTCTAGGGCTGTTTTACATGTTCTTCACTGAAGCTCAAATTAATCAAGTGTATTTGTTCTCACCCACAAAGCTCTGTTTCTTACTCTCCCACAGAGGAGCTGCTCTCACGCCGTTCGCCACCAGAGCAAAGAACGCCTTCTTCACCTGAACACACACCACAGACACGTCAGTCCAGGTTTAGTCCTGGTCCAGTCCTGGTCCAGTACCTGCAGTGTCGTGTCAAACACCACGAGTTTGGAGCTGGTGGGGATGATGTCATAACATTTGTGACACTTCATGAACCTCATGTAGATGTCCCTCTCAGAGTCTGAAACACGACAACACAGAAACACATACAGTAAATGTAAATGTACTGTAAATACACAAATACTGTAAATATACAAATACTGTAAATACACAAATACTGTAAATACACAAGTACTGTAAATACACAAGTACTTTAAATACACAAATACTGTAAATATACAAGTACTGTAAATACACAAGTACTGTAAATATACAAATACTGTAAATACACAAATACTGTAAATACACAAGTACTGTAAATACACAAATACTGTAAATATACAAATACTGTAAATATACAAGTACTGTAAATACACAAATACTGTAAATACACAAGTACTGTAAATACACAAATACTGTAAATACAAATACTGTAAATATACAAATACTGTAAATACACAAATACTGTAAATATACAAATACTGTAAATATACAAGTACTGTAAATACACAAATACTGTAAATATACAAATACTGTAAATATACAAGTACTGTAAATACACAAATACTGTAAATACACAAGTACTGTAAATATACAAATACTGTAAATACACAAATACTGTAAATACACAAGTACTGTAAATACACAAATACTGTAAATACAAATACAGTAAATATACAAGTACTGTAAATACACAAGTACTGTAAATATACAAATACTGTAAATACACAAATACTGTAAATACACAAATACTCTAAATATACAAGTACTGTAAATACACAAATACTGTAAATATACAAATACTGTAAATACACAAGTACTGTAAATACACAAATACTGTAAATACACAAATACTGTAAATATACTGTAAAGACCATTTGGGTCCTTACAGTTTCGCTCAGCCGGGGTGAAATTTATTTGTTCAACTATTATGGTTTATGGTCCTTTGTGTGTATGTCTGTTTTGATGTAGTGTGGGGTAGACTGTGGGTTGCGCCCTCCCCAGGGCCACTGGGTATTTAAGTGGAAAGGAGATGCGCGCGGGGCGCAGGTAGTGTGACGTCACACGCCACTGGGACACATGCCAGGAGCTGCCAAGGCCGTGGAGCTGACACCGTGGAGCTATTGCCGTGGATATTATTCGCTTTTCCGAAATATCGTGTTGCCACGGATGTTTGGATAATATTTTCTCTGTGGGAGCTGCTGGGCTGTGCAAGAACTGTGCGGATGGAGACCGGGGGAGCGCTGGTACCGTGAGTATGTAGAATCCCTCAGTCGTCCAGGTAGAATCCATAGCAAAAGGAGAAATTTCATTTGTCAACTGGACAGAGTTTATTCGGTTGAATACGTTTTGCAGCTCATCCAAGCTGCTTCTTCAGTTCTGGTCAGATGCTGGTGGACACTGCTTTATATCTGCTTGAAGGGAGGAGCTTAATTACAATGAAAATTACTCTGAGACACACATATTTATTTACAGTTTCTGTTAGTCAGGTGAGTCTATTCAATGTGGAGTGGGAGTGGGGGAGTAGTTAGCATAACCATTCAGGGCCATGATGGTGTTTTCACACCTCTGGACATGTCCTGGCTAGTCCCATTGTTTTCCCATCAAATCACCATCAAACTAACCCCAAGGATCTGAGTAACATAAGGAAGGAGGATAAACCGAGCCAAGCGCTGCACAAAGAACGCTGGGTGAAAAATCTTTCCAACCGGGTGCTCACTCAGGCAGAGAAAGAAGTACTTTCCAAAGGACTGAATTTTTCTGTGACTCCTAACCGCATCCCCACGGTGGATTACATCACAGCAGCAGAAACCGCCATCAGGAACAACAAGCTCACGGAGACAGAAGCTGGAGACCTTAGACTGAAATTAACAGCTGCACTGAGCAATGCCAAACCTCCACCCTCCAATGTAACACCGGAGGAAAGGAAGGCCATCGCTGCTCTGGAGAAGGACCACAGCATCAACATCCTCCCAGCTGACAAAGGGAGATGCACTGTGATCCTGAACTCAGCTGATTATGAGGCTAAGGTTAACAGCCGACTCAGTGACACCACAACCTACGAATTACTAAAACGAGACCCCACCAATGTGTACAAAAAGAAGATCATTGATTACCTGCAGAAGCTGGAGAAGGAAGAAGTCATTGATCGACAGCTGTATTACAGACTGTACCCTGGTGACGCCATCCCTGGCATCTATGGCCTCCCAAAGATCCACAAACAAGGAGCACCACTCAGACCCATTGTCTGCAGCACAGACTCCATCACGTACAATGTGGCCAAACACCTAAAAACCATCTTGGCTCCGCTGGTGGGTAACACGGAGCACCACATTGAGAACACAGCCGAATTTGTGAACAAAATCAAGCATCTCCAGTTTGACCGGGATGAGACAATGGTTTCCTTTGATGTGACCTCTCTTTTCACTTGTATCCTACATCGGTAGCGGTGGAGGCAGCAAGGAGGAGACTACTGGAGGATTCCAAGCTAGAAGAGAGAACCAAACTCTCACCCGACCAAATCTGCCAACTGCTGGAAATTTGTTTAAGTACCACCTATTTCCAGTTCAGAGGAAACTTCTACAGACAAATCCACGGCTGTGCCATGGGCTCACCAGTCTCCCCTATCATTGCAAACTTATACATGAAACAATTTGAACAGAGCCCTGGCCTCATTTCCAGGACCTCCACCCACACATTGGTATCGTTATGTTGATGATAATTTCTCAAAAATCTAAATTCAAGATTTGGAACCTTTTACTGCACATATCAATTCTGTAGATCCGAACCTCAAATTCACACGTGAAGATGCCAAGGACAACACATTGGCCTTCTTAGATTGTGCAGTAACGATAAGAGAAGACCGGCGACTCCAGGTAGAGGTCTTCAGGAAGCCCACACACACCGACCAATATCTGCTTTTTGATTCACACCACCCACTTCAGCACAAACTGGGAGTCATTCGGACATTACAACATAGAGCCCAAGTGGTTCCTACAAGCGCAGAGGGAAAGGAGAAAGAAGAACAACACGTGGAGAAAGCCCTCTCCGTTTGTGGATATCCTAAATGGGCTTTCAATAAAACGAAGAGAGCCAAAAAACAGGACAACAGAGAACCAGAGCCTAGGAGAAAGGGTGGAACTATTCCTTACCTGGCTGACGTTTCCAAAAAACTACAGAGGATCTTCAGACAACATGAAATCCCAGTCTATTTCAAACCCACAAACACTTTAAGACAAAAACTGGTCCATCCTAAGGACAAAACACAGAGCCACAAACAAAGCAATGTGGTCTACTCCATTCAGTGTAGTGAAGACTGCAGTGAGCGCTACACTGGAGAAACAAAACAGCCACTTCACAAAAGGATGTGTCAACACAGACGGGAAAACCAGGGTGGGCCGCAATCTGCCGCACATCTCCACCTAAAGGACCTCAGTCTGCCGTACATCTCCACCTAAAAGGACCTCAGTCTGCCGTACATCTCCACCTAAAAGCCACAGGCCACTCCTTTGAGGACAGTGAGGTCCAGATCTTGGCCAGAGAAAAGAACTGGTTTGAGAGGAGGAGTTAAAGAAGCTATTTTTGTCAAGGAAGAGAATCCTTCCTTGAACAGAAATGGAGGTCTCAGACATCATTTGTCTCCATCTATAACTCTATCCTCAAACCTAAATCAAAACAAACTGGGAAAACAATGGGACTAGCCAGGACATGTCCAGAGGTGTGAAAACACCATCATGGCCCTGAATGGTTCTGCTAACTACTCCCCCACTCCCACTCCATATTGAATAGACTCACCGAACTAACAGAAACTGTAAACAAATATGTGTGTCTCAGAGTCATTTTCATTGTAATTAAGCTCCTCCCTTCAGGCAGATATAAAGCAGTGTCCACCAGCGTCTGACCAGAACTGAAGAAGCAGCTTGGATGAGAAACGTATTCGACCAAATAAACTCTGTCCAGTTGACAAATTAAATTTCTCCTTTTGCTATGGTACCGTGAGTAGTGCAGGACTCATTCACTTTTATGCTCGCTGCGTGGCGTAAGAACAAAAACTTTTGGTACTTTCGGGACAAGGTAAAGGGGGTCTGCGTCTGTGGTGAAGGGGGTGGGCAACTTTGAAAAGACTTTTGTTTTTGTCAGGGGGTTTCTATTTTACATTCGTAGTTTTGGGGTGTATTGGTTGGGCGCTCGAGCGCGGGGGGATTTTGGTTATTGTGGTTGGGTTTTCATTTGTGCCTGGCATTGCTAATAAAGCCAGAGACAATTAGCCGACATCTCTGTTTATGGTTTTCGTTATTTCACCCCCGCTGATCAGAAAGGAATCCGCCCGTGACCTGAATATTTGCGTTGTAGCTTTTCAGCTGTGAGAACAGGTGAACTGTTACAATACAAATACTGTAAATACACAAGTACTGTAAATATACAAGTACTGTAAATATACAAATACTGTAAATACACAAATACTGTAAATACACAAGTACTGTAAATATACAAGTACTGTAAATATAAATACGCAGTTCAAATCCACCAGCCCAGAGTCTGAGTCAAACTGAATCTAATGCAAAAAAAACAAACTCTAAAAACACTGTCAAGTCCCAGTCCCCAAAGGACATGAGGACAGAAGGTTACGAGGACTAAAGGTTATGAGGACAGAAGGTTACGAGGACAGGACATGAGGACAGAAGGTTACGAGGACAGAAGGACATGAGGACAGAAGGTTACGAGGACAGAAGGTTACGAGGACAGAAGGTTATGAGGACAGAAGGACATGAGGACAGGACATGAGGACAGAAGGACATGAGGACAGAACATGAGGACAGAAAGACATGAGGACAGAAGGACAGCTGCAGACTTCACTTCACGAGACAGTTCCACAAACTGTGTGAGGTCTGTGTGTGTGTGAGGTTCCTGTGTGTCAGGTTCTTGTGTGTGAGGTCCCTGTGTGTGAGGTCCGTGTATGTGAGGTCCCTGTGTGTGAGGTCTCTGTGTGTGTGAGGTCCCTGTGTGTGTGTGAGGTCCCTGTGTGTGAGGTTCCTGTGTGTCAGGTTCTTGTGTGTGAGGTCCCTGTGTGTGAGGTCCGTGTATGTGAGGTCTCTGTGTGTGAGGTCCGTGTATGTGAGGTCCCTGTGTGTGAGGTCTCTGTGTGTGTGAGGTCCCTGTGTGTGTGTGAGGTCCCTGTGTGTGAGGTTCCTGTGTGTCAGGTTCTTGTGTGTGAGGTCCGTGTATGTGAGGTCTCTGTGTGTGAGGTCTGTGTGTGCGAGGTCCCTGTGTGTGAGGTCCCTATGTGTGTGTGTGTGTGTGTGTGTGTGTGTGAGGTCCCTCTGTGTGTGTGTGAGGTCCCTGTGTGTGTGTGTGTGTGTGTGTGTGTGTGTGTGTGTGTGTGTGTGTGTGTGTGTGAGGTCCTGTGTGTGAGGTCCCTGTGTGTGTGTGAGGTCCGTATGTGTGTGTGTGTGTGTGTGAGGTCCCTGTGTGTGAGGTCCACAGACTTGTACTCTCTGTTCTGTGATGGTGATGCAGCAGATCTGAAGATGATTCTTAAAGTGATGACTGAATAAAACCGGAGTCCTTCTCACCGTCCTCCAGCTCTTCTGGCTCCTCTGGCTCTTCCAGCTCCTCTGGCTCTTCTGGTTCTGGCTCTTCCGGCTCCTCTGGTTCTTCTGGCTCCTCCGGCTCCTCTGGCTCTTCCGGCTCCTCTGGCTCTGACACCTCCTCCACCTGAAAACAACATGAGAAGAAGAGCACTTGATTAGAGAGTGTTTACTTTATCAGATCTGATTTAAGTCCAAGTTTAGTCCTGGTTGAGTTCTGGTTTAGACCAAACCACATGATTGAGAAACTCTTTATTCTGTCTACATCTCCAAAACTCCAAACGCTCTGTTCCACCTTGTGATGTCATCAAGTGGTAGTTTTCAAGTGAACAGCTCCTTTTACCTTTAGTTCAGTAGAGATTGAAATGATCCAAATGATTCTAGTGAAGGTGTGTGGAGTTTAAAAACACAGTGGAGCACTTCCTGTATCACCACATGATGACATCACAAGGTGGAACAGAATGAAACAAAACACAACTCCAGGTCAGTGTGTGACGAGGAAATGACAGTTGAGCAGAGCAGAGGATTATGGGACATTTAAATCTCGGCAGAAAGTGACATTTACTAATGAGATTCAATTATTCAAATAAAAATTTGTGCCACCATGACATCTGCTCTGGTGACAGGCCTGGTTCGGTCTGGTTGGGCCTGGTTCGGTCTGGTTGGCCTGGTTGGGTCGGGTCCGGTTGGCCTGGTTAGGCCTGGTTGGGTCTGGTGCTGATGCGGCTGATGCTGGCCTATTACCGCGCAGTCTCCGGTCATCTCGTTCTGATCCGGCTCTGCTCCGGCTCTTCTCCGGTTCCGTGGGTTCGGTTCGGCTCCGGGGCGTGACGCCGGGATGAGTCCACCCCTCGCGACTGTGCTCTCCTCCCGGCGGGTCCTGGAGCAGCTGTAGCCGGCCTGGGAGCTCCTGTGCCCGGCTTCTCGGTCCCACAGTGTTCGCTCTCTGGGCCGAGTCCTCCGGAGCTAACGGCTAACGCGGCTCTTCACAATAAAAGCGGCGCACCTGCTCCGAACCTCGCGCTTTTAAAACGAAGAGTATTTAAAATATTAATAAATTTGTGACTTAAAACATTTTCTTCGTTTGGAGCGATTTAAACATTTGAAGCATCTGAAGTCAAAATAAGGCCTAAACAACAGGCATTTATCCGTTTGAAATCACTTCCTGTTTCGGCGTACTGACGTGAGCTTTACGCACAGCCGAAAATCACCGAAAAATACCGAAGTGATTTTGATCCTTTTTACGATGTTCAGTTTTTTCAGAATCACGTGAAAATGAATCAAAACTGAAACTAAAATCCACACTTTTATATGTGTGTTTTAATCAGAGACTGTGTAAATACAGACGCACACAACACAGACACACACACACACACACACACACACACAGTGTGGTTGTCACTCACTCTGGACACTCTCTGTGGGGGGGGCGTGCTCAGTCTTTTGGTGGGCGTGGCGTGGCGTGGCGGGGGGCGGGTCCATGTGACCGGAGGCGACGAATAGGAGCGCAGTCTGCCGGCGTCTCTACGGCGAGGCTCACTCTGATAGGTCAACAGAGGGAAAGGGGGAGGAGCCTGGGAAGGAGGGTGAGGAGAGGAGGCACTAAGGGCTAAGGAGACGAGGAGAGGAGGGGACAAGGAGACGAGGAGAGGAGGAGACGAGGAGAGGAGGAGACGAGGAGAGGAGGGGACGAGGAGACGAGGAGAGGAGGAGACAAGGAGAGGAGGACAGGAGGAGACGAGGACAGGAGGAGACAAGGAGAGGAGGAGAGGAGGAGATGAGAAGAGGAGGAGACGAGAAGACAAGGAGAGGAGGAAACGAGGAGAGGAGGAGAGGAGGAGACGAGAAGACAAGGAGAGGAGGAGACGAGGAGAGGAGGAGACAAGGAGAGGAGAGGAGGAGACAAGGAGAGGAGATGAGGAGAGGAGGAGACGAGGAGAGGAGGGGACGAGGAGAGGAGGAGATGAGGAGACAAGGGGAGGAGGAGACGAAGAGAGGAGGAGACAAGGAGAGGAGGAGAGAGCAGGATGTCCAAAAGTTGTGTTATTGTAGTTGTATAGGTGTGTGTGTGTGTGTGTGTGTGTGTGTGTGTGTGTGTGTCGTATTGTGTGTCTGACCTCGGGGTTTGTTTCTCTTAAACAGTTTGATGCTGACGGAGGGAATCCCACTGAAACTCAACCTGAAACACAAACACAACACAACACAACACAACACACACACACACACAGCTTTCGTTTATTTAAGTAAAAAATTAAAACAACGTGCACCTCTTTCTTACCCTCTCTCCACCTCTCCTTGTCTCCTCTCTCCACCTCTCCTTGTCTCCTCTCTCCACCTCTCCTCCTCTCCTCTCTCCACCTCTCCTCCTCTCGTCTCCTCTCTCCTCCCTCCTCCTCTCCTTGTCTCCTCTCTCCTCCCTCCTCCTCTCCTTGTCTCCTCTCTCCTCCCTCCTCCTCTCCTTGTCTCCTCTCTCCTCCCTCCTCCTCTCCTTGTCTCCTCTCTCCTCTTCTCCTTCTCTCCTTGTCTCCTCTCTCCTCCCTCCTCCTCTCCTTGTCTCCTCTCTCCTCACTCCTCTCTCCTCTCCTTGTCTCCTCTCTCCTCCTCTCCTTGTCTCCTCTCTCCTCCTCTCCTCCTCTCCTCCTGTCCTTATGTCCTTGTGTCCTTGTGTCTTCGTGTTCTACCTGTGTTTGGGCCGTTGGGACAGGTTGGACAGAGACTCGGTCTGAAATCATCAAAATAATTGTTTTAATGTTTAAAGTCTGTTTATCTCACAACTTTATAATGTAGAAGTATAAGTACTTCAAACAGTACTTCAAACAGTACTTCAAACAGTACTTCATACAGTACTTCATACAGTACTTCAAACAGTACTTCAAACAGTACTTCAAACAGTACTTCAAACAGTACTTCAAACAGTACTTCAAACAGTACTTCATACCTTCCTGTTTCCATATTTGTCTGTGGGCTCCATTTTGGGAACTTCAAAAACAACAACCTGAAACACAAACCACAACTGTAAGAATCGACATCACAAATACAGAAAATAGTATGACTAAACTACTAAATACTACTATTACTACAACTACTACTGCTACTACTACTGCTTGAGTGCAGTGCTGTTGTGACTCTTGTGTGTTCAGTAAACACTTGTATCTCTTGTGTCGATCTGAATTGTGTTTATGTCTAAACTTTCCCACAATGCAACAGGAAACCCCTGTGTGTGCTCTCTACTCCCTCTGTGGCTGACAGAGGTACTGCAAAAACAAGTACTACAGAAACAGAAGTACTGCAGAAACAGAAGTACTGCAGAAACAAGTACTGCAGAAACAGAAGTACTGCAGAAACAGGACGGTCCGGTCTCTCAGGGTCACAAACACTGGGTCCAAAAAACAAAACAAGTATCCAGAATATACTTATTAAAAACACTGTCCTGGTTCAGTCCTGCATCAGTCCTGGTTTAGTCCTGGTTTAGTCCTGGTGTAGTCCTGGTTCAGTCCTGGTTTAGTCCTGGTTTGTAACTGGACTCACACTAAACTTAAAGAATGAGGTAAATCTGATTATATTTGTTGTTAATCCTTTTGTCCTGTTTTTTCCTCTGGCTCCAGGAACTTTACGTCTGAAAATGTTTAAAATATCAATAATACAGAAGCCACATGTCCTTACCTGCAGATGAGGTCCAGATGAGGTCCAGATGAGGTCCAGGTGTGGTCCAGGTGAGGTCCAGATGAGGTCCAGGTGAGGTCTGAGCGCTGGGTTCAAACTGACTCAAACTAAACTCCTCCTAAAAGACTTCATCAGCAAAACCCACGGAAACAGACATCTGATCAGATCTGTGTGTGTGTGTGTAATATATATATATATATATATATATATATATATATATATATATATATATATATATATATATATATATATATATATATATATATGTATGTAATAGTACGAATATTAGTAGTAACAGAAGTACAGTCTTAGTAGTAGCACACAGAGGTATTAGTACTACTGGTGTACTTCATAAATGAACTAAAGTAAAACACAAATATGTTACAATAGATTATAATAAAAACTGAAATGTTTGAACAAAAGTCATTTAATACAAAATAAAATTGCATTTAGAATTATGAAAATTATTTTTACAATCTTTGTTCTACATAATTTACAAAAACACAAAATGCACCACAGAATCAGTCTCTGCTCTTTTTAAAACAAAAATACAAAGGACGTGTCAAATGCAGGTTTAACCCGGAGACACTGGAGGACGGGTCAAATGCACGTTTAACCCGGAGACACTGGAGGACGGGTCAAATGCACGTTTAACCCAGAGACATTGGAGGACGGGTCAAATGCAGGTTTAAGTGAGAGTGAGACATCTTCATTCAGAGGTCCTCACTTCCACCTGCGTCATCTCTGTGTCCTCCACAAGAACATGCACTGCTCCAGACAGCTCCACCTCCTCTGTGCTCACGTAATCGTGCTCCAGGATCACCACCTCACCTGCCGCACCTGCCGGGACCTCTAGAAGCTCACCTGTCTCACCTGTCTCCTCCATCACAGTCATTTCTGCTGCGATCTCCACACTCTCCGCATCTACCACGGGCCTCCCTGTGTGTCCAAAGCCGTGCTCCAATATCACCACCTCACCTGTCTCATCTGCCTCACCACCTTGGACCCCCTCACCTGTTGCACCTGTCTCACCTATACTGACCTCTTCGCTCAAAACCTTCTCAAACAGAACCATGTCCCTCGATTCTCCTATGACCAAAACACTGTTTGGATGCACAGCTGAACTCTGCGCTTTCACAAGCCCCTCCCCCTCTCCTACAAGCCCCTCCCCCTCTCCCCCTCTCCCTGCCCCCTCTCCCCCTGTCTCCGCCCCCTCTCCCCCTGTCGCCGCCCCCTCTCCCCCTGTCTCCGCCCTCTCTCCCCCTGTCTCCTCCTCTTCATTCATCTCTTGTTTAAACTTTTCCGCACTGAATCCGTCTGTACGATGATCTTGGTGATTTTCAGGTTCGTTCTCTTCGTCACTGAAGATGATGTGGGGCGTGTCATCATCTGGGTCCCAGTCGTATCTATGGCGACGCCTCTGGATGCGGTCGCCGTGCATACGCCTCTTGTGCTGCTGCAGGTTACCGAGGCGACCGAAACTCTGACTGCACCTGAGGCAAAACAAGAGACCAGGTTTAGGCCCAGTTATGTCTTAGACCTGATCTAGTCCAGTTAGTCCTGGTTCAGTCTTGGTTTAGTCCTTGGTTTAGTCCCTGGTTTAGTCCTGGTTTAGTCTGTGGTTTAGCCCCGGTTTAGTCCCCCGGTTTAGTCCCCCGGTTTAGTCCCCCGGTTTAGTCCCCCAGTTTAGTCCCCCAGTTTAGCCCCGGTTTAGTCCCCGGTTTAGACCCTGGTTTAGCTCTGGTTTAGCCCTGGTTTAGCCCTGGTTTAGCCCCGGTTTAGCCCGTCTGTTTCTCACCTGTCGCAGCTGTACGGCCGCTCCCCTGAGTGCACCAGCAGATGGCGCTGTAGTTTGGACCTGAACTTCTGGTCAGTGCCACAGATGGGGCAGATGTGAGAGGGGCGGGGCAGTCCGTCAGGATGCACGCCCTCCATGTGGCGTTTAAGGTGGCTGCCGCGGCGGAAGGATCGGGGGCAGAGGTCACAGGTGAACGGTCGCTCGTTCGAATGCGTGGTCATGTGAGCGGAGAGCAGCGAGGGGAACCTGAAGGAGCGCCCGCACACGGAGCAGGGGAAGGAGCAGGGGCGGGCGGGGGCCAGAGCACAGGCCCCGGGGCCCGAGGACTGAGGCCGGGCGTGGAAGTGCATCTGAGGAGAAGGAGATGTTATTTTATTATTTTATTTTTATATTACACAAAATGGATTTTTGTGAGCTTTAAAGTGCAAATGAAACACTGTTAAGATCATTATAATGAAGATTTTACTAAAAATTAAAAAAATAAAATAAAATTACAATTTTTTAGGTTTCAAATTGTACTTCCTGGTTGGAAATCCTGACATCACACTAGGGAATTCCAGGCAGCCAAACTCAGTGAACCACATGGCTGTACACTGAAAATTAGAAAACGCCTTTATTTTGGTGAAATCAGACTTAAAGTGTCTGTTTCTTGTGTAAATTGTGCTGAACTTTTCAACAGAATTCTCCCTGGTGTGACCCTAACCCTGATCCTAACCCTAACCCTGACCCTAACCCACAATATTCCAATGGAAGTGACTGGAGCCAGAGCCGGAAGAGCCGCTATCAACACTTCCTGTTTGGAACACAGCAGCCGTAGTGTTGTGCGTGTGTGTGTTGTGTGTTTGTACCTGAGTGTATGTTGTGTGTGTGTGTACCTTGTGTGTGTGTTGTGTGTGTACCTGGTGCTGTTTGAGGGTCTGTGCTCGGAGGAAGCTTTTGCTGCAGACGCTGCACTGAAACGGTTTCTCTCCAGAGTGAATCGCTCTGTGGGACTCCAACATGGCCGCCGAGCGCATCCTCCTCCCACAAACCTCACACACCAGCCCTGAGAGAGCGAGAGAGGTGAGGGAGGGCATCTGACACACACACACACACACACCAGCCCTGAGAGAGAGAGAGAGGTGAGGGAGGGCATCTGACACACACACACACCAGCCCTGAGAGAGAGAGAGGTGAGGGAGGGCATCTGACACACACACACACACACCAGCCCTGAGAGAGCGAGAGAGGTGAGGGAGGGCATCTGACACACACACACACACACACACCAGCCCTGAGAGAGAGAGAGAGGTGAGGGAGGGCATCTGACACACACACACACCAGCCCTGAGAGAGAGAGAGGTGAGGGAGGGCATCTGACACACAGGAGGACAGGAGGATGGGAGTTCTTACCAGTCTTCTCTTTGTTCTCCTCCTCTCGTCTCTCTTCACCCTCTTCTCTCTCCCCTCGCTGTGGCCCCTCCCCTCGCTGTAGCCCCTCCCCTCGCTGTAGCCCCTCCCCTCGCTGTGGCCCCTCCCCTCGCTGTGGCCCCTCCCCCAGGTGCACGGCGGCCCTGTGCACCTGGAGCTGCTGTTTGCGGCTGAACTTGCGGCCGCACAGGTGGCACAGGTGCGGTCTCTCGCCCGTGTGCTTCTGCAGGTGGAGGGAGAGGAGGGACTTACAGCTGAAGCTCCGCCCACACAGGTGACAGAGCAGCTGGGAGGGGGGCGGGGGGGAGGCGGAGCCGTGTGGGTGGAGCCTCTTCAGATGATGCTCCAGGTCGTTCATCCTGAGAGACACAGGTGAGGTAAACCAGCCCTATAGTGTCTGACCTCTGACCCCCGAGCATCGTTCTGTCCTGTGACATTTTAAATCTCAATATTGATCTAAAACGACTTTTAAACTTCCCGGTCTAAACCCAGTCTACACCCGGTCTAAAACCTGTCTGAACCCTGGTCTAAACCCCGGTCTAAACCCAGTCTAAACCCTGGTCTATACCCGGTCTATACCCAGTCTAAGCCCTGGTCTGAACCTGGTCTAAACCCCGGTCTAAACCCAGTGTGAACCCCGGTCTGAACCCCGGTCTACACCCAGTCTACACCCGGTCTAAACCCGGTCTAAACCCCGGTCTCACCTCATGTAGGCCTTGGGGCATAGCGGGCACTGGCAGGGCTTGACTCCAGTGTGGATCTGTTCGTGGGTCTTGAGTCTGGAGCGGTGAGTGAAGGTTTTTCCACAGGTGTGACAGAGCCAGGTGAGCGGAGGGGGGCGGAGCTTCACTCTGGGGGCGGGGCCGTTTGGGTGCATGATGCGCAGATGATGTCGCAGGTTATCTGAACCAGGGAGACTCACATTTAAAAAACACACATACGGTGGAGGCACTGTTTTCATGTTTTTAAAAATCGATTTCTGTTATAGTTTCAAATAGACAAGATTCAAATGAGTCAGAAAACACAGGAATATGGTCCAAAAACTTATTCAAATATTCATTTTACAGTCTTACAAAATCATTTTTAGGCTTAAGTGATTTATTTCAGTTCAGTCCCGGTTTAGTCCCGGTTTAGTCCCCGTTTAGTCTCCGTTTAGTCCCGGTTTGGTCCCGGTTTACTCCAAGTTTAGTCCAGGTTTAGTCCCGGTTTAGTCCCGGTTTAGTCCAAGTTTATTCCAGGTTTAGTCCCCGTTTAGTCCCCGTTTAGTCCAAATTTAGTCCCGGTTTAGTCCCGGTTTAGTCCCCGTTTAGTCCCCGTTTAGTCCCGGTTTAGTCCAAGTTTAGTCCAGGTTTAGACCAGGTTTAGTCCAGGTTTAGTCCCCGTTTAGTCCCCGTTTAGTCCCCGTTTAGTCCAGGTTTAGTAATCCAGGTTTAGTCCCGGCTTAGTCCCGGCTTAGTCCCGGCTTAGTCCCGGTTTAGTCCCCGTTTAGTCCCCGTTTAGTCCCCGTTTAGTCCCCGTTTAGTCCCGGTTTAGTCCCCGTTTAGTCCAGGTTTAGTCCAGGTTTAGTCCCGGTTTAGTCCCGGTTTAGTCCAGGTTTAGTCCCCGTTTAGTCCCCGTTTAGTCCCCGTTTAGTCCCGGTTTAGTAATCCAGGTTTAGTCCCGGCTTAGTCCCGGCTTAGTCCCGGCTTAGTCCCCGTTTAGTCCCCGTTTAGTCCCCGTTTAGTCCCCGTTTAGTCCCAGACCTTTCCTGTTGAACCTCAGAGGGCAGAACCTGCAGCTGTGAGGCTGTTTTCCGCTGTGGACCAGAGCGTGACGGGACAGACTGGATTTAGTCTTCAGGACTTTCCCGCAGACGTCACAGACCACGCCCCCTGCAGACACAAGCCCCGCCTCCTCCTTCACATGCACCGCGGCATCATGGGAGACGCAGTTCTGAGGGGCCACTGAAAAGAGACACATTTGATTCTCCTTCATAAGCCAAGTACGGACACAGGTGCGATCCTGATGACAGTTTGAATATCCTCGATCAGCATCATTCCCATCCATACTTTACGGTGACATCACACTGGGGGTGTTCTGCATGTATCTCTGTGGTGAAATGTTCAGCGGAATCCATGGAGACACAATGTACACATTAGCAAACACTGACAAAAAAAGTTTTAAGATCATCTGAAACCTCAAGAAATTGTGATTTAAAGAGCACATTTTCGTGTGATGAGTGCGAGCATTCATAACCCGGAGATCAGCTGCAGGTTCTGCAGGACACACTGAGAGTTTAACACTTTTTAAGGTATTAAAGGGTTTAAAACTCACCTCTGTTTCGTGGAGTCCAGTTTGGATCGTCCCTGGTTCTGCTCTCGTCCTCCTCTATAGACAAAACAGGGTTAAACCAGCCCTAAAGTGTCTGATCTCTGATCTCTGACCCCTGACCTCTGACCCCTGTGGATCCTTCTGTTCGGTGACATTTTAAATCTCAATTTTGATCTAAAACGACTTCAGAAAGAAACAAGAGCTCTGACTGAACCAGGTCTAAACCAGGTCTAAACCAGGTCTAAACCAGGTCTAAACCAGGACTAAACCAGGACTAAACCAGGACCAAACCAGGACTAAACCAGGCTGTGGTCCCTCCTGTGGACAGCTGCACTAGAGCAGAGGTTTTTTTTTACATTTGGACCAAAACGACGACGCGACGCTGCCCAAACCTACGAGTGTCACCATGAAGAACATCGAACTGGAGAAGGAAGTGACGTCACAGTGGGCGTGTCACAGTGGGAGTGTCACAGTGGGCGTGTCACAGTGTCACAGTGGGCGTGTCACAGAGGGCGTGTCACAGTGGGCGTGTCACAGTGGGCGTGTCACAGTGTCACAATGGGAGTGTCACAGTGGGCGTGTCACAGTGGGCGTGTCACAGTGTCACAATGGGAGTGTCACAGTGGGCGTGTCAGAGGGCGTGTCACAGTGGGCGTGTCACAGTGGGCGTGTCACAGTGGGCGTGTACTGGGGGCGTGTACTGGGGGCAGATCGACAAAATGGCTTCTTGAAAATAAGAGATTAAAGATTCTCAAACATGAATCAGTCCAAATCCACCTTCAGAGGGTCAGAGAAGAAACGACTAGAACCTGGAGAAACATCTGAGGAGAACAGTTTGGAGAAACATCTGAGGAGAACAGTTTGGAGAAACATCTGAGGAGAACAGTTTGGAGACCAGCTCTGGTTTAAAAACGACTTTATTAAGGAGGTAGGATTGAGGAGTGATGGTATTAATTAAGCCTTAATTAAGTCACTAAGTCTGTCCATGTGTTGCTTTATTAAGGCTAATTAAATAAACCCAGTAACATGACCCAGCTACATTTCATACCCAGAGATTTGGACTCCGCTGTGGCTCTCTCCTCTTCTGCTCCTCTCCTTCTTTTCCGTTCTGGACTTCCTGGAGTTTCGTAATCCTGGTACCGCCGCGAAGGCCGGATCTCACGAGTCCGAGTCCTGGTTTTAGTCCTGGTCTGGTCCTCGGTGTCTGGTCCGGTCCGGTCGGGATCCCCGTGGTGCTGGTCTTTGGTCTCTGGTATAGTCCTGGTTTGATCTTTGGTCTCTGGTCTAGTCCTGGTCTGGTCTCCGGTCTCTGGTGTAGTCCTGGTAGGGTTCTCAGTCTCAGGTCCAGTCTTGGTTTGGTCCCGGTTGAGTCTGGGTCTGCCTCTGGGTCTGGGTTTGCGGCAGTGCTGCAGGAGAGCGCCCCCCTCTGGTCCCTCTGCTCTCACACTCACACACTGAAGAACCATTGAAGGACCTGAACAAAACCAAAGAGAATCCATTTCAGCAAAAACACGACGCCAACGTGAACCACGCTCTGTACGGCAGTGTTTCCAAAATACGATTCGATTTATGAGCCTAAAGACCTGATTTTTGCCAATTCAAAAAGGTGAAAAACAAAACTAGTTGATTGTAAACACTCTGCAGTGGTCCAGAGCTCTCAGACTGAGACAAACTTTATTGATCCACAAGGAAATGATTTGGACACAGCAGCTCAAATATCACAACATAATATAATAATAACAGAGAGAAACAAAAATAAAATAAAATAAAAAATAAAATAAAATAAATGGTGTAGCAAAAAGAGACAGGGACAGAGACAGGGACAGAGACAGAGACAGGGATAGAGACAGAGACAGGGACAGAGACAGGGACAGGGACAGAGACAGAGACAGAGACAGGGATAGAGACAGGGACAGGGACAGAGACAGGGACAGACAGGGATAGGGACAGAGACAGGGACAGAGACAGGGATAGGGACAGGGACAGGGACAGAGACAGGGACAGAGACAGGGACAGAGACAGGGACAGAGACAGGGATAGAGACAGGGACAGAGACAGGGATAGGGACAGAGACAGGGACAGAGACAGGGACAGAGACAGGGACAGAGACGGGGACAGAGACAGGGACAGAGACAGGGACAGAGACAGAGATAGGGACAGGGATAGGGACAGGGACAGGGATAGGGACAGAGACAGGGATAGAGACAGAGACAGGGACAGAGACAGGGACAGGGATAGAGACAGGGACAGAGACAAAGAGGGATAGAGACAGGGACAGAGACAGGGACAGAGACAAGGACAGAGACAAGGACAGAGATAGGGACAGGGATAGGGACAGAGACAGAGACAGGGACAGAGATAGGGACAGGGATAGAGACAGGGACAGAGACAAAGACAGGGACAGAGACAGGGACAGAGACAGGGACAGAGACAGGGATAGAAACAGGGACAGAGACAGGGACAGAGACAAGGACAGGGATAGAGACAGGGACAGAGATAGGGACAGAGACAGGGACAGGGATAGAGACAGGGATAGAGACAGGGACAGAGACAAAGACAGGGATAGAGACAGGGACAGAGATTGGGATAGAGACAGGGACAGAGACAGGGATAGAGATAGGGACAGAGATAGGGACAGAGATAGGGACAGAGATAGGGACAGAGATAGGGACAGAGATAGGGACAGAGATAGGGACAGGGACAGAGACAGGGACAGGGATAGAGACAGGGACAGAGATAGGGACAGAGACAGGGACAGAGATAGGGACAGGGATAGGGATAGAGACAGGGACAGAGACAAAGACAGGGATAGAGACAGGGATAGAGACAGAGAGAGGGACAGAGACAGGGACAGGGATAGAGACAGGGACAGAGACAGGGACAGGGATAGAGACAGGGACAGAGATAGGGACAGAGACAGGAACAGGGATAGAGACAGGGACAGGGACAGAGATAGGGACAGAGACAGGGATAGAGACAGGGACAGAGACAAAGACAGGGACAAAGACAGGGACAGAGACAGGGATAGAGACAGAGATAGAGACAGGGATAGAGACAGGGACAGAGATAGGGACAGAGACAAAGACAAAGACAGGGATAGAGACAGGGACAGGGATAGGGATAGAGACAGGGACAGAGACAGGGACAGAGATAGGGACAGGGATACAGACAGGGACAGAGACAGGGATAGAGACAGGGATAGAGACAGGGACAGGGATAGAGACAGGGACAGGGAGAGAGAAAGGGAGAGGGATAGAGACAGGGGCAGAGACAAAGACAGGGATAGAGACAGGGAGAGAGACAGGGACAGAGACAGGGACAAAGACAGGGACAGGGATAGAGACAGGGACAGAGACAGGGACAGGGATAGAGACAGAGCAAGAGACAGGGACAGAGCAAGGGACAGGGATAGAGACAGGGACAGAGCAAGAGACAGGGACAGGGATAGGGACAGGGATAGAGACAGGGACAGAGCAAGAGACAGGGACAGGGATAGGGACAGGGATAGAGACAGGGACAGAGACAGGGACAGGGATAGAGACAGGGACAGGGATAGAGACAGAGACAGGGATAGAGAGAGACAGGGATAGAGACAGGGACAGGAATAGAGACAGAGCAAGAGACAGGGACAGAGACAGGGATAGGGATAGAGACAGGGACAGGGATAGAGACAGGGACAGAGACAGGGACACGGATAGAGACAGGGACAGAGACAGGGATACAGACAGGGACAGGGATAGAGACAGGGACAGGGATAGAGACAGAGCAAGAGACAGGGACAGAGACAGGGATAGAGACAGGGACAGAGACAGGGATAGAGACAGGGACAGGGATAGGGACAGGGACAGAGACAGGGATAGAGACAGAGACAGGGACAGAGACAGGGCTAGAGACAGAGACAGGGATAGAGACAGGGACAGGGATAGAGACAGGGACAGGGACAGGGATAGAGACAGAGACAGGGACAGGGATAGGGACAGGGACAGAGACAGGGATAGAGACAGAGACAGGGACAGAGACAGGGCTAGAGACAGAGACAGGGATAGAGACAGGGACAGGGATAGAGACAGGGACAGGGACAGGGATAGAGACAGAGACAGGGACAGGGATAGAGACAGAGACAGGGATAGAGACAGAGCAAGAGACAGGGACAGAGACAGGGACAGGGATAGAGACAGGGACAGAGACAGGGACAGGGATAGAGACAGGGACAGGGATAGAGACAGGGACAGAGAAAGGGATAGAGACAGGGACAGAGACAGGGATAGAGACAGAGACAGGGATAGGGACAGGGATAGAGACAGCGACAGGGACAGAGACAGGGACAGGGATAGAGACAGGGACAGGGATAGAGACAGAGACAGGGACAGGGACAGAGACACGTGTCAAATGAGACATAATGATAAAAATAAATGTACAGTCCCTGACAAAAGTCTTGTCGCTTATCCATTTTGTAGAAACAAAATCTTATAACCTGGCTTTAAATTAATCGATTGATTTTAGAAATGTCTCATATGAAAGCTAAAACCCTCCCAAATTATGCTCAATATACTAAAATAAATTTGCTTTACTGAAGAACGATTGATCATTTAATGAACACAGAAAGGTCAGATTTTGGCAAGACAAAAGTCTTGTCGCCTTGTCATATGATGCACCCAATCCTAGATTACAGCCTCACCTGTGATCAGTTACTGATCAATCAATTAGTGGGTGTGTATAAAAAGAACCCCAGCACACCAGACCTTCACATCAACTGCAACTTGACCTCTGACAACATGCCTAAGATCCACCCTGAGACCAAAGCGTTAATTATCAAGAGGCTGAAGACCAGATCCACTGCTGAGGTGGCTGACACCTTCAATGTGTCTCAGCGTCACGTACAAAGAATAAGAAAAAGATCTGAAAAGACTGGAGATGTTTTTGACAAGCCCAGGTCCGGCAGACCCCGCAAGACAACTGCTCGGGAGGACCGTTTGTTGATTCGAAAATCCAAGGCCAGCCCCTTTTCCACTGCAGCAGAGCTCCACCAGGCCTGGTCACCTCAAGTCCCTGTGTCAACCAGAACAGTTTGTAGAATTCTGTCTCGAAATGGCCTCCATGGTCAAATCAGTGCACAGAAACCAGCACTAAACAAAAGGCAATCAAAAAACCGTGTGGCATTTGCCCAGGCCCATAGCCTGCTAAAAGGATGGACACTGGAAAAGTGGCAGAAGGTGGATTTCTCAGATGAATCTTTGGTTGAATTACATCACAGCCGCCGCAAATATTGCAGGAGACCTACTGGAGCCCACATGGATCCAAGATTCACCCAGAAAACAGTTAAGTTTGGTGGCGGAAAAATCATGGTCTGGGGTTACATCCAGTATGGGGGTGTGCGAGACATTTGCAGGGTGGAAGGCAATATCAATAGCCTAAAATATCAAGAAGTATTAGCTACCTCTTACATTCCCAACCATAAAAGGGGTCAAATTTTGCAGCAGGATGGTGCTCCATCGCATACTTCTGTCTCTACATCGAAGTTCCTCAAGGCGAAGAAGATCAAGGTGCTCCAGGACTGGCCAGCCCAGTCACCAGACATGAACATCATTGAGCATGTCTGGGGTAGAATGAAAGAGGAAGCATGGAAGGCAAAACCAAAGAATCTTGATGAACTCTGGGAGGCATGTAAGACTGCTTTCTTTGCTATTCCTGATGACTTCATCAACAAATTGTATGAATCATTGTCGAACCGCATGGATGCAGTCCTTCAAGCTCATGGAAGTCATACAAGATATTAAATATGGATCTCACAGCACCACTACTTAATTCACTGACGTTATGCAACATATTTTTGTATTTGAAGTAAATTATTTGTTCAATTTTCTGTAGGCGACAAGACTTTTGTCTTGCCAAAATCTGACCTTTCTGTGTTCATTAAATGATCAATCTTTCTTCAGTGAAGCAAATTTATTTTAGTATATTGAGCATAATTTGGGAGGGTTTTAGCTTTCATATGAGACATTTCTAAAACCAATCGATTAATTTAAAGTCAGGTTATAAGCTTTTGTTTCTACAAAATGGATAAGCGACAAGACTTTTGTCAGGGACTGTATATGTACAAGTCAAAATAAAACAGAAAAATAAGTAATAAATTATAACTATCTTCCTCACTTACCTTATGCAGTCTGAACTTCGTTATTACTCACCACAATGATTTCAGAAGCATTTTTCACATCTTTTAGAGACCAACTAGCATGCTAACCACGCACTTGATTCACTGACAAGAAAATGAGCGTCTGACCTGAGAGGGCCTGGGTGATCAGATCCACTTGGACTCCAGATTCTGTGGTTTCGGTTCTGTCGCACTGAACTCCGACCTCTCTGTGACCCCTATGACCACTGAAGGACGACCGTGCTTCATCTGGACACAAACCCAAGACCTGGTCCAAGTCCTTGTCCCAGTCTGGGTCTGGAGGCTCCCACTGCACCCCCACATCCTTCACTTTAGAGTCCATCAAGACCTGAGGCAAGAGAGCAGGGTTAAACCAGGTCTAAACCAGGTCTAAACCAGGACTAAACCAGGACTAAACCAGGTCTAAACCAGGACTAAATCAGGACTAAATCAGGACTAAATCAGGACTAAACCAGAACTAAAGCATGGCTATAATCCTGGATTAAACCAGAACTAGAACAGGACTACCCCAGGTCTAAATGAGGTATAAAACAGCACTAAACTAAATCCACAATCCGGTTTAATTAAACCAGGACTAAACAAAGATCCGGTCCAAACCCAGGTCAAAATGAGAACTAACCCAGGACTTTAAAAGGACGTAATAAAACTAAATCAGCCAATAGTTCAGTTAAAATCAAGACGAAGGATTCAACAACAGAAATAAGACGTTTTCTCCTGTGCTTTATATCCAGCAGCTCTGACACGATCTGCAGCGACTTTATAGAAGAAAAATCACACAAATGTTTGGGTTTTTCTTTCCAAACTAATCCATGCTAACAGTGTTAGCCTGTTAGCTCCGCGGGCTTTTCCTTCACAAACTCACGGACTCTCCGATTAAACTGCACTTTTTACCGTCAGGGGCAGAGCGAGGAGGTATCCGGATCACAAAATGGAAAAAATAGTGTAATTAAAATGTAAAATAGAGACAAAAACAAAAGAATAAGTCCGAAGTTTGAGTTCAGGACATGGGAGCAGCACAACGCGGAACTGAGTGTTCTTCTGTCGCTTTGAGGTGCAGCGGAGGCGGCTCAGCTCCGTGAGGACGCCCGCTGGAGCCCGGAGGACGAAAACTCCACGGTTTATTTTACACAATATTGCACTTTTTAGACTTTATTTTCAGCGAAGAGGGTAAGTACGTTTATTGATATTCGTTTATATGTCGTTATATTTTTTTTTGTTGGGAAAAAGTCATAAACTTTATCGAAATTATTTAAAAAAATCCAACAAAACGACGTTTAATGGTTTTACCGTTAGCCAAACGTGCCTAAAGCCAAAACCAAAGACTGTGAGCAGGACTAAACTGGGGCTAAAACAGCTCTAAACCAGAACTAAACCAGCTCCATTAAACCAAAACATAGACAAGGGCAAAAAAACGTCTAATAGTTGATGTTTCTTCAGTTTATTTTTTGAAGTGTGAAGTTTATCCTGCGGCTCCTGAGGCGGTTATTTACCGCCATTTCGACACTGAAGTTTAACTGTCGGAGCGGAGGGACGTTTAATAAAAAATGGAAATGTATCCGACATTTTTTTTCCTTAGCGGCAGAACTTAAGCATTTTTTTCAACATTCTGCCACTCCGACAAACAAGGTAATTATTAAAAATACGTGGGGTTATTAGAATGAGCGACATGTCTGGAGTACGAAGACTTTCAGAAATATTTGTGTGAATTGAAAAGTTACGACATCAAGAATTACAATCACGAAATGAAAATTTGCGATTACCATTTCTTCAGTACGAATACGAATTCACAGACGCGACTCTGTCAAAAATACATCTGCACTTCACAGGCGTACGGACTGAACCAGGACTGAACCAGGACTGAACCAGGACTAAAACAGGACTAAACCAGGACCAGACCAGGACTAAACCAGGACTAAAACAGGACTAAAACAGGACTGAACCAGGACTGAACCAGGACTAAAACAGGACTGAACCAGGACTGAACCAGGACCGAACCAGGACTAAAACAGGACTGATCCAGGACTAAAACAGGACTGAACCAGGACTGTTGGGGTGGGGTTCTGTTGGGTTCTGTCGGGGTGGGGTTCTGTCGGGTTCTGTCGGGGTGGGGGTCTGTTGGGTTCTGTCGAGGTGGAGTTCTGTGGGGTTCTGTCGGGGTGAGGGTCTGTCGGGTTCTGTCGGGGTGGGGTTCTGTAGGGGTGGGGGTCTGTCGGGTTCTGTCGGGGTGGGGTTCTGTTGGGTTCTGTCGGGGTGGGGGTCTGTTGGGTTCTGTCGGGGTGGGGGTCTGTTGGGTTCTGTCGGGGTGGGGTTCTGTCAGGTTCTGTTGGGGTGGGGGTCTGTCGGGTTCTGTCGGGGTGGGATTCTGTCGGGTTCTGTCGGGGTGGGGGTCTGTCGGGTTCTGTCGGGGTGGGGGTCTGTCGGGTTCTGTCGGGGTGGGGGTCTGTTGGGTTCTGTCGGGGTGGGGTTCTGTCAGGTTCTGTTGGGGTGGGGGTCTGTCGGGTTCTGTCGGGGTGAGGATCTGTCGGGGTGGGGTTCTGTCGGGGTGGGGGTCTGTCGGGGTGGGGGTCTGTCGGGTTCTGTCGAGGTGGGGGTCTGTCGGGTTCTGTCGGGTTCTGTCGGGGTGGGGGTCTGTTGGGTTCTGTCGGGGTGGGGGTCTGTCGGGGTGGGGGTCTGTTGGGTTCTGTCGGGGTGGGGGTCTGTTGGGTTCTGTCGGGGTTGTGCCCCCCTGAGGCGGGAAAGTGAAGTAAAATGTCCTCCGGCGGTATCTGCACGGGTCTGAATCATCTCTTGTGATTTCGGTGTTGGTTTGTCGTTTCTTTTGTTTTTTTGTTTGTTGGTTTTTTGTGGTTAATGACAGTATAGTTATACATGACAGTCATGCGGGATAGGGTCTCCCTTTGACCCGGGACAGTCCCAGTGTCCCCTGAGTCTGTGTCCCCTGTCCCAGCAGATTTATACAAAACCACTGGTTTGTCCCAGTTTCATACAAGAAATGTCCCCGGTGTCCCTGTTTTGGACCAATCTGATCCCCACCAACAGTAAAGAGACTTTTTTCTTTTTGTTTTTCTGTATTTATTTATTTATTTAAATTGTTTTTTTTTCATTTATTATTATTATTATTATTATTATTATTATTATTATTATTATTATTAATTTTATTTTTTTTATGCATCTTTACATTATTATCAATTTTATGTGTGAAAAAAAACCTGCAAATATATTGTGATTTATGTGGAGAAAAGAAAAAAGAAAAGCATGGAATAAATTACAAATTTAAAAAAAAAAAAAACAGTAAAGAGACATCTGTTGTCATTAGTTTTGCAAAAATACAGAAAACTATGCTTGAAAATAACCACAAAGCAAAAACATGCACTGATAGAAATATCTTCTATAATATTTAGACTCACAAGTGAGTGTAGCAGTTACATGTTTTTTCAGTTTTATTGTCACCAACCACCCCAATCCGGGGGTGTCCCAGTTTTTTTTTTTTTCTGGTCACCCTGAAGTAATGGTGTGATATTTCTCTCAAACGTGTCCCGGTCCTGTCAAGTGTCTAAATACCAAATCACAGAACTAGTATTTTTTGATGAGTTTATGATGTTTTTCCTTTAAAATAAGCAGAAAGACATTTTTGGAGGATAAGCAAACATGAGGAGAAGAAAACATGAACGTGTATAATGTAAAAAATGTAACGTTCTGGCTTCAGGATTCACGGTGCTGTCCTTCTCTCTGTGTATCACGAGCTTCAGGTCTGTGGAGCTGCAGTGTCTGTGTCTGTCCACACGATGGCACCACTGCACTTTCTCTTCCATCTGACTGCAGTGCTCGTGTTTAGCCTCATGGCGGCGCTGTTGCTCTGTTTTGTCCTGTGTGAAAAGGCCTTTGTTCGGCTCCGACAGAGACACTGGAGCTTTCATGGTCACAGCTGCTGCAGAGACACACAGAGAGACAGGAGACAGAAGAGAGACAGGAGACATACAGAGAGACAGGAGACAGAAGAGAGACAGGAGACATACAGAGAGACAGGAGACAGAAGAGAGACAGGAGACAGAAGAGAGACAGGAGACATACAGAGAGACAGGAGACAGAAGAGAGACAGGAGAGAGAAGAGAGACAGGAGACAGAAGAGAGACAGGAGACATACAGAGAGACAGGAGACAGAAGAGAGACAGGAGAGAGAAGAGAGACAGGAGACAGAAGAGAGACAGGAGAGAGAAGAGAGACAGGAGACAGAAGAGAGACAGGAGACATACAGAGAGACAGGAGACAGAAGAGAGACAGGAGACATACAGAGAGACAGGAGACATACAGAGAGGCAGGAGACAGAAGAGAGACAGGAGACATACAGAGAGACAGGAGACAGAAGAGAGACAGGAGACATAGAGAGAGACAGGAGACAGAAGAGAGACAGGAGACATACAGAGAGACAGGAGACAGAAGAGAGACAGGAGACATACAGAGAGACAGGAGACAGAAGAGAGACAGGAGACATACAGAGAGACAGGAGACATACAGAGAGACAGGAGACATACAGAGAGACAGGAGACAGAAGAGAGACAGGAGACAGAAGAGAGACAGGAGACATACAGAGAGACAGGAGACAGAAGAGAGACAGGAGACATACAGAGAGACAGGAGACAGAAGAGAGACAGGAGACATACAGAGAGACAGGAGACATACAGAGAGACAGGAGACATACAGAGAGACAGGAGACAGAAGAGAGACAGGAGACAGAAGAGAGACAGGAGACATACAGAGAGACAGGAGACAGAAGAGAGACAGGAGACATACAGAGAGACAGGAGACAGAAGAGAGACAGGAGACATACGGAGAGACAGGAGGCAGAAGAGAGACCGGAGACAGAAGAGAGACAGGAGAGAGAAGAGAGACACATCCACTGTGACACTTCCACTGTGACAGTGTGTTCTTGTGTATTTGTGTGAGTAGTGTTCTCATGTCTCTGTGTCTCTGTCTGTGTCTCTGTCTCTCTGTGTCTCTGTCTCTCTGTCTCTGTGTCTCTGTCTCTCTATCTCTTTGTCTCTCTGTCTCTGTCTCTCTCTTTGTCTCTGTCTCTGTTGTTGTCTCTCTGTCTCTTTGCCTCTGTCTCTCTCTCTTTGTCTCTGTCTCTTTGTCTCTGTCTCTGTGTCTCTGTCTCTCTCTCTGTGTCTCTGGCTCTGTGTCTCTGTCTCTCTATCTCTTTGTCTCTGTGTCTCTGTCTCTCTCTTTGTCTCTGTTGTTGTCTCTGTCTCTCTCTCTTTGTCTCTGTCTCTGTGTCTCTGTCGCTGTGTCTCTTTGTCTCTCTGTCTCTGTCTCTTTGTCTCTCTGTCTCTGTGTATTTACAGTTCTCTTGTGGCTGACCTCAGAATGCTCGTTCTGTCTGAATCCAGTTAAAGTGAAACCGCTCTGGCCCTGATCGATCCACAACCGATTTATGAGGCCAATAAACGGTGCATCCTGGGAAATGCAGTCCATTAGAGCCGCTGTAATGGACTACAATCAAGAGACTGACCCAGGACTCAAGCAGGACTCAAGCAGGACCAGTGCACGATGAGACCAGGTCTAAACCAGGACTAAACCAGGACTAAACCAGGACTAAACCCAGACTAATGCAGAACTGGACTAGGTCTAAACAAGGTCTTAAAAGGGAGCTATGAATAAACCTGGACCTTACCTGGACAGAACTAAACCCGTTTAAGACCTGGACTAAATCAGGGCTAAACCTGGACTGATGCAGGACTAGACCAGGTCTATGGGGGTCTAATGTGGACTAAACTGGACCAAAACATGACTAAAACGGGACTATATCTGTTCTAAACCTTGGAGAAAACCAGGTAACTCATGACCAAAAGTGACTAAACCCCAGATCAAAATCAAATCTAAACCAGGACTAGATCTGGTCTAAACCGGGACTAAACCTGAACTAAAGGAGGCCTAACCCAGAACTAAACCAGGTCTAAAGCACCCTGTGGTTTTCTGCTTGGAGAATGCGGTCTGAACTACAATTACACGCGCACACGGATCAATCACAGCGATGGGCTCGTTAATAAAAGTGAATTATGGGTAATGTAGTCCTGCCTGTGTCCGGCATTAGCACAGTTTATGGACAGCGTAAAGTTAACGGAGCGACAAGTGATAAAAACCATATTAATAAGACGTCAAATTACACGGAACAAAGTGCGTCATGTAAAAGAATGGAGAGAGATTTCAGGACCAAAGCAGCACTGAAGACAGGCCTTAACCAGGACTAAACACGGACTAAAACAGGACTAAACACGGACTAAAACAGGACTAAACACGGACTAAAACAGGACTAAACACGGACTAAAACAGGACTAAAACAGGACTAAACACGGACTAAAACAGGACTAAACACGGACTAAAACAGGACTAAACACGGACTAAAACAGGACTAAACACGGACTAAAACAGGCTCAAGTCTTATTAACCAAGACTGTCTCTAAACCAGAATTAAACACAATAAACCAGGACTAATCTTGGTTCATACGAGGTCTAAACCGGGTCTATCCGAGGTCCACACCGAGTGTAGGACTCGGGAGGTCCGTTATTCGTAGTTGTCGGTCAGTACACGGTTAACGCGCTGCGCCTGGCTCTAATCACTGAAGAATGCGCTCTCTCTCTCCGCTCCACATTCACTCCCAGTGTCTCTCCACCGCGTGACGTCAGCGACGCCGGGGCTCGGGACTTGGAGCGGTGCGAGGAGAAGGAGGAGACCGTGAGAGAAGCACGGAGCACCGGGAGCCAGAGCCACACACGCCCGGGGACCGCGAGAGAGGCGCGGAGCACCGGGAGCCAGAGTCACACACGCCCGGGGATCGTGAGAGAGGCACGGAGCACCGGGATCCAGAGAGGCCCGGGGACCGAGAGAGAGGCACGGAGCACCGGGAGCCAGAACCACACACACCCGGGGACTTTTTGGCACTTCTCGGTTCCTCTTCGGGGGAGCTGCGCGCGCCATGGAGCTCTCGGGAACTTTACTTTTATTCCTCACGCACGCGCTCACGGGACTGTTGACGTTCACGCGCGGGGACAGCTTCAAAGGTAAGACCCGAAAAGACAAGCCGAGTGTCAAACAAAAGAACCGGGCTGACACCGGGAGGTCCGCGCAGCTGTGTCCGGCTGTGGGCCGCTGTGGTCCGGCTGCGGTCAGCTCTAGGAGTCGGTCCAAGTTTCCAGCCCTCCGTCTCGTCTCTCCGCCTCTTTTCTGTCAGAGTCCGCAGAAACAAAAGTTCAGCGCCCGAGGGAAGGAGTCGAGGAGACACGAGAGGAGACAAGGAGACAAGGGCCAGAACCGGAACAGAACCGGAACAGAACCGGGGTGCGCGGAGAAGCGGCCGAGTTTAGGGCTCTGTTACCGGGGACAGAAAGGGGGATGACTCGGTCCAAAATGTGTGTGCTCCTTAAAGTGGTCCAGTTTTGGTTTGGCTCCAGGTCTTAGTCACCTTTTAGTCCTGGTTTAGTTCTGGTTTAGTTCTGTTTTAGACCTGGTTTAGACCTGGTTTAGACCCGGTTCATACTTTTTATTCTCAACGCCTGTATTCTTTGGCTTTAGTTCTAAAGATGCGGATTTTCAATAGTCCTGGTTTAGTCCTGGTTTAGTCCTGGTTGAATCCTGGTTTAGTCCTGGTTTAGTTCCAGTTCTACTCCCCACATTTCTGAGCAGTGAGTCGCGTTCTGTGGAGAAAAACACATCGCAACAGTTTCAGAGATCTGCGCGCCTCACGTTAGAAACTGTCGAAATAATCCAGATACGGAATCATTTCATAACGAGGCGCGAGGGACGATCCAGAGGAAAGACATGACAAAATCCTGAAATGTTTGGGGTTTTCACATGTTCAATACGTTTGAAATAAAAACAATTAAAAATAATAATCAGAAAAAACTAAACCAAAAAAGATGAAAAAGAATATTTACATATTAAGATATTATATTACATATATCACATATTTATTATTATCTTCACGTATTTATAAGAATAATTTCACCAATATTTAATTTATTTTTACAAATGCATCTGGACTCCTGATAAAAATAGAGTTTCTAATGCACTCGGTTCAATTCTCTTTTTTTATAACAGATCTGTTTTTGTGACGACAGTGAGAAATGATTATGAGCGTCTGGATCTGAGCTGGGGTCTGGATCTGAGCTGGGGTCTGGATCTGAGCTGGGGTCTGGATCTGAGCTGGGGTTTGGATCTGAGCTGGGGTCTGGATCTGAGCTGGGGTTTGGATCTGAGCTGGGGTCTGGATCTGAGCTGGGGCTGGGGTTTGGATCTGAGCTGGGGTCTGGAGCTGAGCTGGGGTTTGGATCTGAACTGGGGCTGGGGTTTGGATCTGAGCTGGAGTTTGGATCTGAGCTGGGGCTGGGGTTTGGATCTGAGCTGGGGTCTAGATCTGAACTGGGGTTTGGATCTGAGCTGAGGTCTGGATCTGAGCTGGGGTTTGGATCTGAGCTGGGGTCTGGATCTGAGCTGAGGTTTGGATCTGAACTGGGGCTGGGGTCTGGATCTGAGCTGGGGTTTGGATCTGAGCTGGGGTCTGGATCTGAGCTGGGGTTTGGATCTGAGCTGGGGTCTGGATCTGAGCTGGGGCTGGGGTTTGGATCTGAGCTGGGGTCTGGATCTGAGCTGGGGTCTGGATCTGAGCTGGGGCTGGGGTTTGGATCTGAGCTGGGGTCTGGATCTGAGCTGGGGTTTGGATCTGAGCTGGGGTCTGGATCTGAGCTGGGGCTGGGGTCTAGATCTGAGCTGGGGTTTGGATCTGAGCTGAGGTCTGGATCTGAGCTGGGGTTTGGATCTGAGCTGGGGTCTGGATCTGAGCTGAGGTCTGGATCTGAGCTGGGGTTTGGATCTGAACTGGGGCTGGGGTTTGGATCTGAGCTGGGGTTTGGATCTGAGCTGGGGCTGGGGTTTGGATCTGAGCTGGGGTCTAGATCTGAACTGGGGTTTGGGTCTGATTTGGGGTTTGGATCTGAGCTGGGGTCTAGATCTGAGCTGGGGTCTGGATCTGAGCTGGGACTGGGGTTTGGATCTGAGCTGGGGTCTGGATCTGAGCTGAGGTTTGGATCTGAACTGGGGCTGGGGTCTGGATCTGAGCTGGGGTTTGGATCTGAGCTGGGGTCTGGATCTGAGCTGGGGTTTGGATCTGAGCTGGGGTCTGGATCTGAGCTGGGGCTGGGGTTTGGATCTGAGCTGGGGTCTGGATCTGAGCTGGGGTTTGGATCTGAGCTGGGGCTGGGGTTTGGATCTGAGCTGGGGTCTGGATCTGAGCTGGGGTCTGGATCTGAGCTGGGGTTTGGATCTGAACTGGGGCTGGGGTTTGGATCTGAGCTGGGGTTTGGATCTGAGCTGGGGCTGGGGTTTGGATCTGAGCTGGGGTCTAGATCTGAGCTGGGGTTTGGATCTGAGCTGGGGTCTGGATCTGAGCTGGGGTTTGGATCTGAGCTGGGGTCTGGATCTGAGCTGAGGTCTGGATCTGAGCTGGGGTTTGGATCTGAACTGGGGCTGGGGTTTGGATCTGAGCTGGGGCTGGGGTTTGGATCTGAGCTGGGGTCTAGATCTGAACTGGGGTTTGGGTTTGGGTCTGATTTGGGGTTTGGATCTGAGCTGGGGTCTAGATCTGAGCTGGGGTCTGGATCTGAGCTGGGGCTGGGGTTTGGATCTGAGCTGGGGTCTGGATCTGAGCTGGGGCTGGGGTTTGGATCTGAACTGGGGTCTGGATCTGAGCTGGGGTCTGGATCTGAGCTGGGGTTTGGATCTGAACTGGGGCTGGGGTTTGGATCTGAGCTGGGGTTTGGATCTGAACTGGGGCTGGGGTTTGGATCTGAGCTGGGGTCTAGATCTGAACTGGGGTTTGGGTTTGGGTCTGATTTGGGGTTTGGATCTGAGCTGGGGTTTGGATCTGAGCAGGGGTTTGGATCTGAGCTGGGGTCTGGATCTGAGCTGGGGCTGGGGTTTGGATCTGAACTGGGGTCTGGATCTGAGCTGGGGTTTGGCTCTGAGCTGGGGTCTGGATCTGAGCTGGGGTCTGGATCTGAGCTGGGGTTTGGATCTGAACTGGGGCTGGGGTTTGGATCTACGCTGGGGTTTGGATCTGAGCTGGGGTCTGGATCTGAACTGGGGTTTGGATCTGAGCTGGGGTTTGGATCTGAGCTGGGGTCTGGATCTGAGCTGGGGTCTGGATCTGAGCTGGGGTCTGGATCTGAGCTGGGGTTTGGATCTGAGCTGGGGTCTGGATCTGAGCTGGGGTCTGGATCTGAACTGGGGCTGGGGTTTGGATCTGAGCTGGGGTCTGGACCTGAGCTGGGGTTTAGAACAGAACGCCATGTCCAAACACTCACGTCTGGAAACCGAACACACTTTGGGTTTTCTCAGATTTGTTTTACTCTGATCTTGTCCTTCGTGAAATGACATTTTCAGAGTCATATCCATAAACTGTATCCAAAAATCTGTGTGTCAGTGTGTGTGTGTGTGTGTGTGTGTGTGTGTGTGTGTGTGTGTCAGTGTGTGTACACACACACACACTGACACACACTGTTCAATTCAAGATTTGATCCTGAATCAGTTCAGATCCGAGTTTATGAGCGGCTGCTCTGCCTCAAAAATGACGTTTATTTTTTCCGTAGAAAATATTTGTAGATTCTTGAGTCAAGACAGGACAGGACAGATTCTCTCTGAAACGTGAGTTTTTAGAGAACAGATTCTCTCTGAAACGTGAGTTTTCAGAGGACAGATTCTCTCTGAAACGTGAGTTTTCAGAGGACAGATTCTCTCTGAAACGTGAGTTTTCAGAGGACAGATTCTCTCTGAAACGTGAGTTTTCAGAGGACAGATTCTCTCTGAAACGTGAGTTTTCAGAGGACAGATTCTCTCGTCTCTGAAACGTGTGAGTTTTTAGAGGACAGATTCTCTCTGAAACGTGAGTTTTTAGTGAACAGATTCTCTCTGAAACGTTTGAGTTTTCAGAGGACAGATTCTCTCTGAAACGTGAGTTTTTAGTGAACAGATTCTCTCTGAAACATGTGAGTTTTCAGAGGACAGATTCTCTCTGAAACGTGAGTTTTCAGAGGACAGATTCTCTCTGAAACGTGTGAGTTTTTAGAGGACAGATTCTCTCTGAAACGTGAGTTTTCAGAGGACAGATTCTCTCTGAAACGTGAGTTTTTAGTGGACAGATTCTCTCTGAAATGTGAGTTTTTAGAGGACAGATTCTCTCTGAAACGTGAGTTTTCAGAGGACAGATTCTCTCTGAAATGTGTGAGTTTTCAGAGGACAGATTCTCTCTGAAACGTGAGTTTTTAGAGAACAGATTCTCTCTGAAACGTGAGTTTTCAGAGGACAGATTCTCTCTGAAACGTGAGTTTTCAGAGGACAGATTCTCTCTGAAACGTGAGTTTTTAGTGAACAGATTCTCTCTGAAACGTGAGTTTTTAGAGAACAGATTCTCTCTGAAACGTGAGTTTTCAGAGGACAGATTCTCTTTGAAACGTGTGAGTTTTTAGAGGACAGATTCTCTCTGAAACGTGAGTTTTCAGAGGACAGATTTTCTCTGAAACGTGAGTTTTTAGTGAACAGATTCTCTCTGAAACGTGAGTTTTCAGAGGACAGATTCTCTCTGAAACGTGAGTTTTTAGTGAACAGATTCTCTCTGAAACGTGAGTTTTCAGAGGACAGATTCTCTCTGAAACGTGAGTTTTTAGTGAACAGATTCTCTCTGAAACATGTGAGTTTTCAGAGGACAGATTCTCTCTGAAACGTGAGTTTTTAGTGAACAGATTCTCTCTGAAACATGTGAGTTTTTAGAGGACAGATTCTCTCTGAAACACCGCAGTGAGGTGAAAAATGTGATGTAAATATTCGGATTGGCACATTTATAAAGTCACATCTGTGAAAAGCTCTGGGCGTCTGGAGAAGAGCCGTAGAAATGTAAATATAAATGTAAATATAAATGTAAATATAAATGTAAATATAAATGTAAATATAAATGTAAGGATCAGTTCATTTAAAAACCCGAGGGGCTCTCTGTCCTGGACAGACGTGTTTGAAAATCTGGTCTTAGTCTGGTCTCAGTCCGGTCTCAGTCCGGTCTCAGTCCGGTCTTAGTCCGGTCTCAGGTCTCTGTGAGGTGGTTCAGTCTCTTATTGAATGTCGTGTCTCAGGTGGGTTTTATTAAGTTTGGTTTGATTCGCGCCTCTAAGTGTTTCTAAGTGTTTTAGAACGGCTCACCTGCTTTTACTCTGAAGGACTTTCAAAATAAAACTCAGCTCTTTCTGCTTCATTTTAAAGAGGAATGACTCTGCAAAATACTTTTTTTTTGCCATGTTCTTATGCTGTTCCTCTTCAGAAAACTGAAGTCATCTAGAGATCTCTCCCGCCCTATTCAAACCCTCCATACAGTTAGCAGTACAAGTCTGTACGAGGCTCCGCCCACAAGTCTACATCCCCATGCTCCCACAGTACGAGTCTGTACGAGGCTCCGCCCACAAGTCTACGTCCCCCAGGCTCCCACAGTACAATTCTGTACGAGGCTCCGCCCACAAGTCTACGTCCCCCATGCTCCCACAGTACGAGTCTGTACAAGGCTCCGCCCACAAGTCTACGTCCCCCAGGCTCCACACGACAATTCTCCATAAATACACAAAAACATGAGACAAAACTGAACACTGGACAAACCTGATGTGATGCAGGAGTTTCATTAGTGCGACGCACACTGAGTGTGTTGGGATAGAGCTCTGAAGGGGGAGGGACTTAGCACAGAGAGGCTGAGTGTGTTGGGATAGAGCTCTGAAGGGGGAGGGACTTAGCACAGAGAGGCTGAGTGTGTTGGGATAGAGCTCTGAAGGGGGAGGGAGTTAGTACAGGGAGGCACTCACATGTTAATCTGTTGTTTTGGGGATCTTCATATGTGACGTGTTAATACCCCAGACAGGCACATACCCCGTCTGTAATGCCCCACAGAAGGAAATACCCCCTCTGTAAACGGGGCGATGTAGGAATCATGGGAGTCAAGGATGTAGTGAAGCAGGTAGGAGTTAGGAGGTAGGAGGTAGGAGTTAGGAGGTAGGAGGTAGGAGGTAGGAGGTAGGAGGTAGGAGGTAGAAGAGGAGGACTTGGGGCTGACTCAGATCTGACCCGGTCTAATCCTCTGTGGCCTCATTAGAACATCACAGATCTCAGCTTTAAGACAATACACACCTAAACCGGGTTTTGACCAGGTTTAGACTGGGGTTAGACCTGTTTCAGGCCTGTTTTAGTCATGGTTCAGTTCTGGTCTCGTCCCAGTGTAGTCCTGGTCTAGTCCCGATGTAGTCCTGGTCTAGTCCTGGTCTACTCCCGGTGTAGTCCTGGTCTAGTCCCAGTGTAGTCCTGGTCTAGTCCTGGTCTCATCCTGGTTTAGTCCTGGTCTAGTCCCGGTCTAGTCCTGGTCTAGTCCTGGTCTAGTCCTAGTCTAGTCCTGGTTTAGTCCCGTTCTAGTCCTGGTCTAGTCCTGGTCTAGTCCCAGTGTAGTCCAGGTCTAGTCCTGATCTAGTCCCGATGTAGTCCTGGTCTAGTCCTGGTCTAGTCCCAGTGTAGTCCTGATCTAGTCCTGGTCTCATCCTGGTTTAGTCCTGGTCTAGTCCTGGTCTAGTCCTGGTCTAGTCCCGTTCTAGTCTTGGTCTAGTCCCGTTCTAGTCCTGGTCTAGTCCTGGTCTAGTCCTGGTCTAGTCCCAGTGTAGTCCTGGTCTAGTCCTGGTCTCATCCTGGTTTAGTCCTGGTCTAGTCCTGGTCTAGTCCTGGTCTAGTCCCGTTCTAGTCCTGGTCTAGTCCCGTTCTAGTCCTGGTCTAGTCCTGGTCTAGTCCCGTTCTAGTCCTGGTCTAGTCCCGTTCTAGTCCTGGTCTAGTCCTGGTCTAGTCCCGTTCTAGTCCTGGTCTAGTCCTGGTCTAGTCCCGTTCTAGTCCTGGTCTAATCCTGGTCTAGTCCCGTTCTAGTCCTGGTCTAGTCCTGGTCTAGTCCCGTTCTAGTCCTGGTCTAGTCCTGGTCTAGTCCTGGTCTAGTCCCGTTCTAGTCCCGGTCTAGTCCTGGTCTAGTCCTGGTCTAGTCCCGTTCTAGTCCTGGTCTAGTCCTGGTCTAGTCCCGTTCTAGTCCTGGTCTAGTCCTGGTCTAGTCCCGTTCTAGTCCTGGTCTAGTCCTGGTCTAGTCCCGTTCTAGTCCTGGTCTAGTCCTGGTCTAGTCCTGGTCTAGTCCCGGTCTAGTCCTGGTCTAGTCCCGTTCTAGTCCTGGTCTAGTCCTGGTCTAGTCCCGTTCTAGTCCTGGTCTAATCCTGGTCTAGTCCCGTTCTAGTCCTGGTCTAGTCCTGGTCTAGTCCTGGTCTAGTCCCGTTCTAGTCCTGGTCTAGTCCTGGTCTAGTCCCGTTCTAGTCCTGGTCTAATCCTGGTCTAGTCCCGTTCTAGTCCTGGTCTAGTCCTGGTCTAGTCCCGTTCTAGTCCTGGTCTAGTCCTGGTCTAGTCCTGGTCTAGTCCCGTTCTAGTCCCGGTCTAGTCCTGGTCTAGTCCTGGTCTAGTCCCGTTCTAGTCCTGGTCTAGTCCTGGTCTAGTCCCGTTCTAGTCCTGGTCTAGTCCTGGTCTAGTCCCGTTCTAGTCCTGGTCTAGTCCTGGTCTAGTCCCGTTCTAGTCCTGGTCTAGTCCTGGTCTAGTCCTGGTCTAGTCCCGGTCTAGTCCTGGTCTAGTCCCGTTCTAGTCCTGGTCTAGTCCTGGTCTAGTCCCGTTCTAGTCCTGGTCTAATCCTGGTCTAGTCCCGTTCTAGTCCTGGTCTAGTCCTGGTCTAGTCCTGGTCTAGTCCCGTTCTAGTCCTGGTCTAGTCCTGGTCTAGTCCTGGTCTAGTCCCGTTCTAGTCCCGGTCTAGTCCTGGTCTAGTCCTGGTCTAGTCCTGGTCTAGTCCTGGTCTAGTCCCGTTCTAGTCCTGGTCTAGTCCTGGTCTAGTCCTGGTTCTGTATTGATGGTTAAATGTGGGTTAAACAGACTCAGTTGGAGGCCCCTGAAGGCTGTGCTCATTAACACCTCGTCTACTAACGAGCCTCCTCGCTCGCTTCCTCTCTCATCTCCTCGTCTCCTTCTCTTCGTGTCTCCTCGTCTCCTTGCCCCTGGTCTCCTCTCTCATCTCCTCTCTCTTTCTCTCCTTGTCTCCTCTCCTCTCTCCTTCTCTCCTCGTCTCCTCTCCTCTCTCCTCTCCTTGTCTCCTCTCCTCTCTCCTCCTGTCCTTGTCTCCTCTTCTCCTCTCCTCTCTCCTCTCCTTGTCTCCTCGTCTCCTCTCCTCTCTCCTCTCCTTGTCTCCTCGTCTCCTCTCCTCTCTCCTCCTCTCCTTGTCTCCTCGTCTCCTCTCCTCTCTCCTCCTTTCCTTGTCTCCTCATCTCCTCTCTTCTCAAAAATTAGACACGATCCATTTTTTGAGGCAAACCCTGATTTTATGAAACCCAAAAAGAACTGTCAGAACAACAAAGAACTAAACCAGAACTAGAGCGGGACTAAACCAGAACTAGAGCGGGACTAAACCAGAACTAGAGCGGGACTAAACCAGAACTAGAGCGGGACTAAACCAGAACTAAAGTGGGACTAAACCAGAACTAGAGCGGGACTAAACCAGAACTAGAGCGGGACTAAACCAGAACTAGAGCGGGACTAAACAAGGACTAGAGCGGGACTAAACCAGAACTAAAGCGGGACTAAATAAGGACTACAGCGGGACTAAACCAGAACTAGAGCGGGACTAAACCAGAACTACAGCGGGACTAAACCAGAACTAGAGCGGGACTAAACAAGGACTACAGCGGGACTAAACCAGAACTAGAGCGGGACTAAACAAGGACTACAGCGGGACTAAACCAGAACTAGAGAGGGACTAAACCAGAATTAAAGCGGGACTAAACCAGAACTAGAGCGGGACTAAACCAGAACTAAAGCGGGACTAAACCAGAACTAGAGAGGGACTAAACCAGAACTAGAGCGGAACTAAACCAGAACTAGAGCGGGACTAAACAAGGACTACAGCGGGACTAAACCAGAACTAGAGTGGGACTAAACAAGGACTACAGCGGGACTAAACCAGAACTAGAGTGGGACTAAACCAGAACTAGAGCGGGACTAAACAAGGACTACAGCGGGACTAAACCAGAACTAGAGCGGGACTAAACCAGAACTAGAGCGGGACTAAACCAGAACTAGAGCGGGACTAAACCAGAACTAAAGTGGGACTAAACCAGAACTAGAGTGGGACTAAACCAGAACTTGAGCGGGACTAAACCAGAACTAGAGCGGGACTAAACAAGGACTAGAGCGGGACTAAACCAGAACTAGAGCGGGACTAAACAAGGACTACAGCAGTTTTGGGGTCTCAGTGTAACAGGATTATGGGATTGTAATCCATCAGATGCTTCAGGATTAAACGAAAACCTGCTGATTTAACTGTTTCTGAAAACAACTCCTCCTCCGACCCTCTGCTCCTCCTCTCCTCCTCCTCTCCTCCTCCTCCTCCTCTCCTCTCCTCCTCTCCCCTCCTCCTCTCCTCCTCCTCCTCTCCTCCTCCTCCTCTCTCCTCTCCTCCTCCTCTCCTCCTCCTCCTCTGACCCTCTCCTCCTCTCCTCTCCTCCTCCTCCTCTCCTCTCCTCTCCTCCTCTCTCCTCTCCTCCTCTGACCCTCTCCTCCTCTGACCCTCTCCTCCTCTCCTCCTCCTCCTCTCCTCTCCTCCTCCTCTCTCCTCCTCCTCTCCTCTCCTCCTCCTCTGACCCTCTCCTCCACTTCCCCTCCTCTCCTCTCCTCCTCCTCTCCTCCTCTCTCCTCTCCTCCTCTGACCCTCTCCTCCTCTGACTCTCTCCTCCTCCTCTCCTCCTCTCCTCTCCTCTCCTCCTCTCTCCTCTCCTCCTCTGACCCTCTCCTCCTCTGACCTCCTCCTCTCCTCCTCCTCCTCTCCTCTCCTCCTCTCCTTCTCCTCTCTCCTCCTCCTCTCCTCTCCTCCTCCTCTGACCCTCTCCTCCTCTTCCCCTCCTCTCCTCCTCCTCTCCTCCTCTCTCCTCTCCTCCTCTGACCCTCTCCTCTGACTCTCTCCTCCTCCTCTCTCCTCCTCCTCCTCTCCTCCTCTCTCTCCTCCTCTGACCCTCTCCTCCTCCTCTCCTCCTCTCCTCCTCTCTCCTCTCCTCCTCTCCACTCCTCCTCTCCTCTGTGGCGTATTACAGATTAGTTGAGATTAGAGTATTTGTAATGGACACAGGATTGGTTTAATCTCCTGGTGTTCAGCCTCAGCTCCTCAGACTCGCTGCACGTCTCGTCCTGATCCACTTTTGTTTTGTTTCATTCAAACATTTCTGGACTTTGGGAACTTTAGTCCTTCCTCTTTTTTCATTGGCTGAACTGAACCGGAGCAAAGCATCATGGTCCATGTAGTTTACTGAGTGATTGGAGTTTAAATTAAGTGTCCATATGACAGGGACTGAACCAGGACTAAACCAGCACTGAACCAGGACTAAACCAGGACTAAAACAGGACTGAACCAGGACTGAACCAGGACTGAACCAGGACTGAACCAGGACTAAAACAGGACTGAACCAGGACTGAACCTGGACTAAAACAGGACTAAACCAGGACTGAACCAGGACTGAACCAGGACTAAACCAGGACTGAACCAGGACTGAACCAGGACTAAACCAGGACTAAACCAGGACTGAACCAGGACTAAACCAGGACTAAACCAGGACTAAAACAGGAATGAACCAGCACCGAACCAGGACCGAACCAGGACCGAACCAGGACTAAAACAGGACTAAACCAGGACTGAACCAGGACTGAAGCAGGACTAAACCAGGACTAAACCAGGACTAAACCAGGACTGAACCAGGACTAAACCAGGACTGAACCAGCACTAAACTAGGACTGAACCAGGACTGAACCAGGACTAAACCAGGACTGAACCAGGACTGAACCAGGACTAAACCAGGACTAAACCAGGACTGTCTGTGTTGCTCTGGTGTAGTGTTGGTGTGTGTGTGTTTATGTGTATATGTGTGCGTTGCTCTGGTGTAGTGTTGATGCTGGGGGCAGAGTGTGATGAGTCTCATTAAAGATAATTGGGAATAATTATTCTCAAACAGCAGCTTTTATAACGAGTCTTCCTCCGGGCACAGACCCCACCAAGGCACTGCCAAAGCAGAATCCTCCAGAACCTCCCCAGAACCCTCCTCCAGAACCCTCCAAAACCCCCCAGAACCCTCCAGAACCCTCCAGAAGCCCCCCAGAAGCCCCCCCAGAACCCTCCAGAACCCTCCAGAAGCCCCCCAGAACCCTCCAGAACCCTCCCCCAGAACCCTCCCCCAGAACCCCCCAGAACCCTCCAGAACCCTCCAGAACCCCCCCCAGAACCCTCCAGAACCCCCCTGAACCCTCCAGAAACCCCCCAGAACCCTCCAGAAGCCCCCCAGAACCCTCCAGAACCCCCCAGAACCCTCGCCCAGAACCCTCCAGAACCCCCCAGAACCCTCCAGAACCCTCCAGAACCCTCCCCCAGAACCCTCCAGAACCCCCCAGAACCCTCCAGAACCCTCCCCCAGAACCCTCCAGAACCCCCAGAACCCTCCAGAACCCCCCAGAACCCTCCAGAAGCCCCCCAGAACCCTCCAGAACCCCCCAGAACCCTCCAGAATCCTCGCCCAGAACCCTCCAGAACTCTCCAGAACCCTTCTGGAGTGGAGGAGGAGAGGAAGAGGAGAGAGGAGGAGAGGAAGAGGAGAGAGTGGAGGAGGAGAGGAAGAGGAGAGAGGAGGAGAGGAAGAGGAGAGAGTGGAGGAGGAGACGAAGAGGAGAGAGTGGAGGAGAGGAAGAGGAGAGAGTGGAGGAGGAGAGGAAGAGGAGAGAGTGGATGAGAGGAAGAGGAGAGAGTGGAGGAGAAGAGGAGAGAGGAGGAGAGGAAGAGGAGAGAGTGGAGGAGGAGAGGAAGAGGAGAGAGTGGAGGAGGAGAGGAAGAGGAGAGAGGAGGAGAGGAAGAGGAGAGAGTGGAGGAGGAGAGGAAGAGGAGAGAGTGGAGGAGGAGAGGAAGAGGAGAGAGTGGAGGAGGAGAGGAAGAGGAGAGAGTGGAGGAGAGGAAGAGGAGAGAGTGGAGGAGAGGAAGAGGAGAGAGTGGAGGAGGAGAGGAAGAGGAGAGAGTGGAGGAGGAGAGGAAGAGGAGAGAGTGGAGGAGGAGAGGAAGAGGAGAGAGTGGAGGAGAGGAAGAGGAGAGAGTGGAGGAGGAGAGGAAGAGGAGAGAGTGGACAGGGAGGCCCAAAGGCACAACACCCACACCCTGTCTCCTCACATCAGATCTAAGTCCTTCGTCCTGGTTTAATCCTGGTTAGTCCTGGTTTGGTCCTGGTTTAGTCCTAGTTTAGTTCTGGTTTGGTCCTGGTTTAGTTCTGGTTCAGTCCTGGTTTAGTCCTGGTTTAGTTCTGGTTTAGTCCTGGTTTAGTCCTGGTTTAGTCCTGGTTTAGTTCTGGTTTAGTTCTGGTTTAGTCCTGGTTTAGTTCTGATTTAGTTCTGGTTTGGTCCTGGTTTAGTTCTGGTTTGGTCCTGGTTTAGTCCTGGTTTAGTCCTGGTTTAGTCCTGGTTCAGTTCTGGTTTAGTCCTGGTTTAGTCCTGGTTTAGTTCTGGTTTAGTCCTGGTTTAGTCCTGGTTTAGTTCTGGTTTAGTTTAGACTGATAGTACTGAGAATAGTACTACTGCACCCAAAGGTGAGGTAAGAGCAGGACCTAACTAGAACTGAACCAGGTCTAAGCCAGGACTAAGCCAGGACTAAGCCCGGACTAAACCCGGACTGCAGCAGGTCTAGGGGGGGTGTATGGAGGGGGGTGGGGGCAGCCTGAGGCACAAATGCATTAAACTCCAACTGAGTGAAAGCCCCGAGCAGGATCCAGGCAAGACCAGGACCAGGACTACACCTGGACTACACCTGGACTAGACCTGGACTAGACCTGGACTACACCTGGACTAGACCTGGACTAACACCTGGACTACACCTGGACTAGGCCTGGACTAGACCTGGACTAGACCTGGACTAGTCCTGGACTACACCTGGATTAGACCTGAACTAGACCTGGACTACACCTGGACTACACCTGGATTAGACCTGGATTAGACCTGAACTAGACCTGGACTACACCTGGACTACACCTGGACTAGACCTGGACTAGACCTGGACTAGACCTGAACTACACCTGGACTACACCTGGACTAGATCTGAACTAGACCTGGACTAGACCTGGACTAGACCTGGACTACACCTGGACTACACCTGGACTACATCTGGACTACATCTGGACTACACCTGGACTACACCTGGACTAGACCTGGACTACACCTGGACTACACCTGGACTAGACCTGGACTACACCTGGACTAGACCTGGACTAGACCAGAACTACACCTGGACTACACCTGGACTAGACCTAGACTAGACCTGGACTAGACCTGGACTGAATCAGAACTACACCTGGACTACACCTGGACTAGACCTGGACTACACCTGGACTACACCTGGACTAGACCTGGACTACACCTGGACTAGACCTGGACTAGACCTGGACTGAACCAGGACTACACCTGGACTAGACCTGAACTAGACTTGGACTACACCTGGACTAGACCTGGACTACACCTGGACTAGACCTGGACTAGACCTGGACTGAACCAGGACTACACCTGGACTACACCTGGACTACACCTGGACTAGACCTGGACTACACCTGGACTACATCTGGACTAGACCTGGACTAGACCTGGACTGAACCAGGACTACACCTGGATTACACCTGGACTACACCTGGACTGAACCAGGACTAGACCTGGACTAGACCTGGACTACACCTGGACTACACCTGGACTACACCTGGACTAGACCTGGACTACACCTGGACTAGACCTGGACTGAACCAGGACTACACCTGGACTACACCTGGACTAGACCTGGACTACACCTGGACTAGACCTGGACTAGACCTGGACTGAACCAGGACTACACCTGGACTAGACCTGGACTAGACCTGGACTGAACCAGGACTACACCTGGACTAGACCTGGACTGAACCAGGACTAGGCCTGGACTACACTAGGACTAGACCTGGACTAGACCTGGACTAGACCTGGACTGAACCAGGACTACACCTGGACTGAACCAGGACTACACCTGGACTAGACCTGGACTACACCTGGACTAGACCTGGACTACGTCAGGTCTGTGGAGCAGGTGTTGATGTGGTGCATAAAACAGGTGTGTTTTTGGACACAACAGACGGAACAGATTTGACTAAAGAAACAAACACAACACCTCCTCTCCTCCTTCCTCTTCTTTCCTCTTCTTTCCTCTTCTTTCCTCCTCTTTCCTCCTCCTCTTTCATCCTGTTTCCTACACTTCAACTCTTTCCTCTTTTTTCCTCCTCTCCTCTTTCCTCCTCCCTCCTCGTCTCCTTTCTCCTGTTTCCTCATCTCCTCTGTCCTATGTCCTTGCCCCAAGCTCTCTTCCCTCCTCCCTCTTCCTTCCCTGTTTCCTGTGTTCCTCTCCACCCTGTCCCTCTCCTCCTCTCCTCTCTCCTCCTCCTCTCTCATCCTCTCCTCTTTCCTCCTCTCCTCTCTCCTCCTCTCCTCTTTCCTCCTCTCCTCTCTCCTCCTCTCCTCTCTCCTCCTCTCCTCTTTTCTCCTCTCCTCTCTCCTCCTCCTCCTCTCTCCTCCTCTCCTCTTTCCTCCTCTCCTCCTCTCCTCTCTCTTCCTCCTCTTTCCTCCTCTCCTCTTTCCTCCTGTCCTCTCTCCTCCTCTCCTCTTTCCTCCTCTCCTCTCTCCTCTCTCCTCCTCTCCTCTCTCTCCTCCTCACCTCTCTCCTCCTCTCCTCTCTCCTCTCTCCTCTCTCCTCCTCTCCTCTCTCTCCTCCTCACCTCTCTCCTCCTCCTCTCTCCTCCTCTCCTCTTTCCTCCTCTCCTCTCTCCTCCTCTCCTCTCCTCCTCTCCTCTTTTTTTCTCTCTTCTTGAGCTCTGCCTCCTCTTCTCCCTGTCTCCTCGTTTCCTTCCTTGCTTGTTTCCTTCCTCTCCTCCTCCCCTCACTACTCCTCCCTCGTTTCCTCTCCTCTTTTCTCTGGTTGCCTCCGGTTTATTTTTCAGGATAATTAGGAGCAATTAACAGAGTCTGAGAATGAAAACGAGCAGCGTCCCCGAGCCAAACTCTGCATCTGCACCAAACCTCCACAAGGAGAAAAGACCCAAAGACCCAAAGGACCCCGAATCCAGGTCTAGACTGGGCCTGGACCAGGTCTAGACCTGGATTAGACCTCATATAGACACCCCCCCCCCCCCCCCCCCCCCCCCAGACCTCCTGACCCAGATCTGTGAGAGGAGCAGTGTCATGCCTGTGGGACTAAACCAGGACTAAACCAGGACTAAACCAGGACTGAACCAGGACTAAAGTAGGACTAAACCAGGACTAAACCAGGACTAAACCAGGACTGAACCAGGACTGAACCAGGGCTAAATCAGGACTAAACCAGGACTAAACCAGGACTGAACCAGGGCTAAACCAGGACTGAACCAGGACTGAACCAGGACTGAACCAGGACTAAACCAGGACTAAAGTAGGACTAAACCAGGACTGAACCAGGACTGAACCAGGACTGAACCAGGACTAAACCAGGACTAAAGTAGGACTAAACCAGGACTAAACCAGGACTGAACCAGGGCTAAACCAGGACTAAACCAGGACTGAACCAGGACTGAACCAGGACTAAATCAGGACTAAACCAGGACTAAACCAGGACTGAACCAGGGCTAAACCAGGACTGAACCAGGACTGAACCAGGACTGAACCAGGACTAAACCAGGACTAAAGTAGGACTAAACCAGGACTAAACCAGGACTGAACCAGGACTGAACCAGGACTGAACCAGGCTAAACCAGGACTAAACCAGGACTGAACCAGGACTAAAGTAGGACTAAACCAGGACTAAACCAGGACTAAAACTGGACTAAACCAGGACTAAACCGGGACTAAACCGGGACTAAACCAGGACCAAACCAGAACTAAACCAGGACTTGGATTTGTAGTACTCTGTGGTAGTAGTATTTGCAGTACTCTTCTGTGGTAGTAGTATTTGCAGTACTCTTCTGTGGTAGTAGTATTTGTAGTACTCTTCTGTGGTAGTAGTATTTGCAGTACTCTTCTGTGGTAGTAGTATTTGTAGTATTCGTAGTATCATCTATAATCATTTCTTTAAATATTTCTGAGGTGGTTTTTTATGTGGAGTCCTCCTCTCCTCCCTCTCTTTCTCCTCCCTCTCTCTCTCCTCCCTCTCTCCTCCCTCCCTCTCTCCTCCCTCTCTCCTCCCTCTCTCCTCCCTCTCTCCTCTCCTCCCTCTCTCCTCCCTCTCTCTCCTCCCTCTCTCCTCCTCTCTCTCTCCTCTCTCCTCTCCTCCCTCTCTCCTCCCTCTCTCCTCTCCTCCCTCTCTCCTCCCTCTCTCTCCTCCCCTCTCTCCTCCCTCTCTCTCTCCTCTCTCCTCTCCTCCCTCTCTCCTCCTCTCTCCTCTCCTCCCTCTCTCCTCCCTCTCTCCTCTCATCCCTCTCTCCTCCCTCTCTCTCTCTCCTCCCTCTCTCATCCCTCTCTCCTCCCTCTCTCATCCCTCTCTCCTCCCTCTCTCTCCTCCCTCTCTCCTCCCTCTCTCTCTCCTCTCTCCTCTCCTCCCTCTCTCCTCCCTCTCTCCTCTCATCCCTCTCTCCTCCCTCTCTCTCTCCTCCTCTCTCATCCCTCTCTCCTCCCTCTCTCCTCTCTCTCCTCCTCCTCTCTCCTCCCTCTCTCCTCTCATCCCTCTCTCCTCCCTCTCTCCTCCCTCTCTCCTCTCATCTTAAAGAGCATTTGTCAGTGTCAGCTCTCGTCACATGACTCTGCCCTGGGGCATGCTGGAGCGCCCCCTTGGCTGCTGTCCCGTCCAATCATGTCAGAGCGCTAAAGGCTAACGCTGCGCTGACAGGAGCAGAGCCTCATCAGTGCCCCCTTCTGTCTGACAGGGACGCTCCTGACCCAGACTCCCAGATGTGTTCCACACTCCTTCACCAGAGCTGTTCCTTAAACTGTTCTCCTTCAGATGTTTCTCCAAACTGTTCTCAGATGTTTCTCCAAACTGTCCTCCTCAGATGTTTCTCCAAACTGTCCTCTTTCCTCAAGACTGTTTCTCCAGATTTCAAACTGTTCTCCTCAGATGTTTCTCCCCTCAGATGTTTCTCCAAACTGTCCTCCTCAGATGTTTCTCCAAACTGTTCTCCTCAGATGTTTCTCCAAACTGTTCTCCTCAGATGTTTCTCCAAACTGTTCTCCTCAGATGTTTCTCCAAACTGTTCTCCTCAGATGTTCCTCCAAACTGTTCAACTGTTCTCCTCAGATGTTCCTCCATGTTCTAGTTGTTTCTTCTCTGACCCTCTGAAGTTGCGTTTCGTTGTTCGTTTTGGTCAAAATGTAAAAAAACGCTCTGCTCTAGTGCAGCTGTCCACAAGAGGGACCACAGCCTGGTTTAGTCCTGGTTTAGACCTGGTTTAGTCCCAGTTTAGTCTTGGTTTAGTCCTGGTTTAGTCCCGGTTTAGTTTAGTCCTGGTTTAGTTTAGTCCTGGTTTAGTCCTGGTTTGGTTCAGCTCCATTGGACATACAGCCGTTGTTTCTTTATGAAGTTGTTTTAGATCAAAATTGGCCACATTTACATGATGTTTTTTAATTTCGATTTAATTATTCAGAATTAAATTATTTTGGAATTAAACTATTCTCCTTTGAGAACGAGTCAACGAGCGCGCGCTGAACGACCCAACGAGCGCGCGCCGAACAAGCCAACGAAAACGACACAACGAGCGCGCGCCGAACGAGCCAACGAAAACGAGTCAACGAGCGCGTGCCGAACGAGCAGAATTATTTTTACGTATAAACGTTTACATGATCGAGGAATAAATTCATTTGGCTTTAAAATAAGCCAAATGAATAAACCACCCACTTAATCCGGAATGAAATGAAATTCATTTTCAGTAGGAATTAAGTGTTTTGTTTAAGTGTTTTTAAAGCGGAATGATTTTTTAATTGGAATTAAAGCTCTCATGTAAACGTGGCAATTCTGATTTAAAATGTCACAATTAGAATGACGCACAGGGGTCAAAGGTCAGAGCTGTAGACACATACAGGCGCTATGTAAACGTATGTAAACGTCTTTAAACCTGTGCCCTGTGACCCTAATGTGAGGAAATGTCCCACAGTGGGGCTTTAACCCAAACTCCTAAACAGGACCATGAACGCTCAGACTGATCACAGAAAATCTGCTCTTTAAATCACTTTTTTTTTTCTTGAGTTTTCAGATCTTCAGACTTTTTGACAGTGTTTGCTGATGTGTGCGTTGTGCCACCATGGTAACTGCTGAACATTCCACCATAGACAAACATGTAGAACAGCCCCAGCATCACCAAGTTTGTCAGTTCAGATTTCAGTGTTTTTCTGGTGTTTAAAAGATGAACTCTGAACAGATTCTTTATTCTTTACCCAAGAGAGTTTAAAATGTGTCCAGCCCTGTGCTCTGTGTACTCTGTGTACTCTGTGTACTCTCTTTACTCTGTGTACTCTGTGTACTACAGTCTGAAGGACCAGGCTCCAGGGGGCGCTCTTATCTCTCACACTTTGGACCAGATGAGTCCCAGTGGGTCTTTGGTCCGGTTTGAGTCCTGACTCTGGCTCTGGTCCTGGTCCGGTCCTCAGAGTCCGGGTCTGAGCCGGTGGTCTCAGGATATTCCCGGTCTAATCCAGTCCCAGTCCGGACTTTAGCCTTTTACTCATCCTCCATCCAGGGTCCAGAGAGTCTGCATAACCAAGAGTCCTAATCTAGTCCTGGTCTAGGCCTGGTTCAGACCTGATCTAGTCCTGGTTTAGTCCTGGTTCAGTCCTGGTTTAGTCCTGGTTCAGTCCTGGTCTAGTCCTGGTTTAGTCCTGGTTCAGTCCTGGTCTAGTCCTGGTTCAGTCCTGGTCTAGGCATGGTTTAGTCCTGGTTTAGTCCTGGTTTAGTCCTGGTTCAGTCCTGGTTTAGTCCTGGTTCAGTCCTGGTCTAGTCCTGGTTTAGTCCTGGTTCAGTCCTGGTTTAGTCCTGGTTTAGTCCTGGTTTAGTCCTGGTTCAGTCCTGGTTTAGTCCTGGTTTAGTCCTGGTTTAGTCCTGGTTCAGTCCTGGTTTGACTCATGTTGCTGTGGATTTGTTCCTTCAAAAAAGTCTGGGATCTGAGAAAAGAGGGATTAGGAGACAAAGGGAGGAAGAGGAGGAGGAGGAGGAGGAAGAGGAGGAGGACTATCAGGCAGTAGTTTGTATTTATGAGGCTGTGTACTGTGGTTTAGCAGTAATAGTAATAGTAATAGTAGTAGTAGTAGTAGTAGCAGTAATAGTAATAGTAATAGTAGCAGTAATAGTAGTAGTAGTAGTAGTAGTAGTAGTTGTAGCAGTAGCAGTAATAGTAGTAGTAGTAGTAGTAGTAATAGTAGTAGTAGTAGTAGTAGTAATAGTAGTAATAGTAGTAGTAGCAGTAGTAGTAGTAGTAGTAGCAGTAATAGTAGTAGTAGTAGTAGTAGCAGTAGTAGTATTGATGAGGCTGAGGCTCTGTATCTGTGACATTAGATTTAATCACAGCTCAGTCTGAGGACACACTGTTTGTGTATTTGTTAATTTGGATCCGCTGAACCCAGTGAGAGCAATGCAATCAGCTAGCATCCTCCGTCCATGCAAATATCACATTTCAGCATTTGTTTGTTTTGAGCAGTCGTCATTTTTATGTTTGATTTTCATTCTAATAAAATCACATTTGTTTGAAAAGAATCACGGTTAAACTCCAGTCCGTTTACAGTATGTAGAGTTTAAGTGTCTGGCTAAAGAGCACATGTTCAGGAGTCTGTGATCAGGACTGTTATGCTAGCTAGCATTAGCTTGTGACTGTGACGTTATTTAGAGGGACTTGTTTAACAGCACAGCTCAGCTCAGCTGTTGGAGTTCAGAGTCGGTCTTTTTGGTCAAAATAAAGCTCAGATTAAAGTCTAACAGAGCAGTGCCTCCAGCTAGCTTCACACCCCCAGAGAATGTGGATGACCTCAGCTGAAAGGATCAATATTTAGAAACAACCAGTGAAGGCTGCATCTACTACAGTGTTACAGTCTGAGGCTCTGGTCTGAGGCCCCGAGTCTGAGGCCCTGAGTCTGAGCTCCTGAGTCTGAGGCCCTGAGTCTGAGCTCCTGAGTCTGAGCTCCTGAGTCTGAGCTCCTGAGTCTGAGGCCCTGAGTCTGAGGCCTTGAGTCAGAGCTCCTGAGTCTGAGACCCTGAGTTTGAGCTCCTGAGTCTGAGGCCCTGAGTCTGAGGCCCTGAGTCTGAGCTCCTGAGTCTGAGGCCCTGAGTCTGAGCTCCTGAGACTGAGGCCCTGAGTCTGAGCTCTTGAGTCTGAGCTCCTGAGTCTGAGGCCCTGAGTCTGAGGCCCTGAGTCTGAGGCCCTGAGTCTGAGCTCCTGAGTCTGAGGCCCTGAGTCTGAGCTCCTGAGTCTGAGCTCCTGAGTCTGAGCTCCTGAGTCTGAGGCCCTGAGTCTGAGGCCCTGAGTCTGAGGCCTTGAGTCTGAGCTCCTGAGTCTGAGGCCCAGAGTCTGAGCTCCTGAGTCTGAGGCCCAGAGTCTGAGGTCCTGAGTCTGAGGTCCTGAGTCTGAGGCCCCGAGTCTGAGCTCCTGACTCTGAGGCCCCGAGTCTGAGGTCCTGAGTCTGAGCTCCTGAGTCTGAGGTCCTGAGTCTGAGGCCCCGAGTCTGAGCTCCTGAGTCTGAGGCCCTGAGTCTGAGGCCCTGAGTCTGAGGCCCTGAGTCCGAGGTCCCGAGTCTGAGGTCCTGAGTCTGAGGTCCCAAGTCTGAGCTCCTGAGTCTGAGGCCCAGAGTCTGAGCTCCTGGTCTGTGTGGTACCTCAGTTGTGGGAGGATCTGGAGCTGAACAGGAAACAGGACTTGCATCACTTCCTGTGTGGAGCTCATCAGACAAACTGTGGAAAAGTCCCGTCTTTATTTGTCCCTCAGAGAAGAACGACAGGGACACCCACAACACTCTGTTCCACCTTGTGATGTCATCATGTGGTGATACAGGAAGTGCTCCACTGTGTTTTTAAACTCCACACACCTTCACTAGAATCATTTGGATCATTTCAGTCTCTACTGAACTAAAGGTAAAAGGAGCTGTTCACTTGAAAACTACCACTTGATGACATCACAAGGTGGAAAAGAGTGTTTGGAGCTTTGGAGATGTAGACAGACTAATAATAAAGAGTTCCTCAAACATGTGAATGAAACAAACACAACTCCAGGTGTTTTTGAGGAGGAACATCAGAACATCAGAACAGTAGAAAATGGCATTAGAAGATCCAGGAGCTTTGGACTTAAACCAGGACACATCTGGGTCTCAGTGTCTTGGGTCAGACTTAATCTGAAACATGATTATTGTGAGATTATAATTCTAATCCCACAAACACACACACACACACACATCAGGATTACACCTCCAAGAGACACACACTTTCACTAATCTGCAAAACCAAACCGTGTGTCAGATGCCCTCCCTGTGTGTGTCAGATGCCCTCCCTGTGTGTGTCAGATGCCCTTCCTGTATGTGTCAGATGCCCTCCCTGTGTGTGTCAGATGCCCTCCCTGTGTGTGTCAGATGCCCTCCCTGTGAGTCAGATGCTCTCCCCGCGCGTCAGATGCCCTCCCTGTGTGTGTCAGATGCCCTCCCTGTGAGTCAGATGCCCTCCCCGCATGTCAGATGCCCTCCCGTGTCTCCGTGGAGTCTTTTGTGAAGTCATCCTCAGTCGTCTCTTTCTCTGTCTCTCTCTTGGGCTTTTCTTTTCTCGTGGTGGAAATTCAGTAAAGGTCGTGCACTTGTGAAAGGTCAAAGGTCATGACCCCAGCACACACCTGTCGTCGTGGTAACTGGGCGACAAGCGTCTCCACGGCAACAGCTGCAATAAACAGCTGACATTTGGAGACGACCTCACTTCCTGTCTGTCTGCAGCCGAGATTACAGAAGAATATTAAACCAGGACTTAAGCAGGACTAAACAAGGTCTGGACCGGGTCTGTACCAGGACTGAACCAGGACTACACCTGGTTCAGTCCTGGTTCAGTCCTGGTTTAGTCCTGGTTTAGTCCTGGTTCAGTCCTGGTTCAGTCCTGGTCCAGTCCTGGTTCAGTCCTGGTTTAGTCCTGGTCTAGTCCTGGTTCAGTCCTGGTTCAGTCCTGGTTCAGTCCTGGTTCAGTCCTGGTTTAGTCCTGGTTCAGTCCTGGTTTAGTCCTTGTTTAGTCCTGGTTTAAGACAAAAGTGACACAACAACACAACACAACACACAACATACAACACAATATACAACATACAACACAATATATAACATACAACACAACGCACAACAAAGGAACAATGCAAAGAACGCAAAGAAACAGGACAACAGAGAACCAGAGCCCAGGAGAAAGGGTGTAACTATTCCTTACCTGGCTGGCGTTTCCGAAAAACTACAGAGGATCTTCAGACAACATGAAATCCCAGTCTATTTCAAACCCACAAACACTTTAAGACAAAAACTGGTCCATCCTAAGGATAAAACACTGAGCCACAAACAAAGCAATGTGGTCTACTCCATTCAGTGTAGTGAAGACTGCAGGGGGCGCTACACTGGAGAAACAAAACAGCCACTTCACAAAAGGATGTATCAACACAGACGGGAAAACCAGGGTGGGCCGCAGTCTGCCGTACATCTCCACCTAAAGGACCTCAGTCTGCCGTACATCTCCACCTAAAGGACCTCAGTCTGCCGTACATCTCCACCTAAAAGCCACAGGCCACTCCTTTGAGGACAGCGAGGTCCAGATCTTGGCCAGAGAAAAGAACTGGTTTGAGAGGAGGAGTTAAAGAAGTTATTTTTGTCAAGGAAGAGAATCCTTCCTTGAACAGAAATGGAGGTCTCAGACATCATTTGTCTCCATCTATAACTCTATCCTCAAACCTAAATCAAAACAAATAATAGGGCAGGTCCAGGACATGTCCAGAGGTGTGAAAACACCATCATGGCCCTGAAAGGTTCTGCTAACTACTCCCCCACTCCCACTGCATATTGAATAGACCCACCGAACTAACAGAAACTGTAAATAAATATGTGTGTCTCAGAGTCATTTTCATTGTAATTAAGCTCCTCCCTTCAGGCAGATATAAAGCAGTGTCCACCAGCGTCTGACCAGAACTGAAGAAGCAGCTTGGATGAGCTGCGAAACGTATTCAACCAAATAAACTCTGTCCAGTTGACAAATTAAATTTCTCCTTTTGCTATGCACAACATACAACACAACGCACAAAATACAACATACAACACAAAATACAACATACAACATAACATACAACACAAAATACAACATAGAACACAATATACAACACAACACACATACAACACACACACAAACACACACACGCACAAACATTGTGTTCCTCTGGTTCATAAATCAGCCTGAGTTTAAATATTGATCGGGTTGAACAGAGTCCGACTCAGCGCTGCAGACTGGATCCTGTGTGTGTGTGTGTGTGTGTGTGTGTGTGTGTGTGTGTGTGTGTCTGTGTGTGTGCGTGTGTGTGCTCCTCACTGGGGTTTCACTGTAAAATATCTGCTCTGTTTTATGTTTTACCCTGTTGTGTTGTGTTGCAGTGTGTCTGGAGTGTGTTGTGTGTTAAACCCTGTTGTGTTGTGTTGTGTTGCAGTGTGTCTGGAGGGTCAGGGCCCAGACTGTCGTCTCTCTCAGTCCAGAGACGATGACTTCGACTGGGATCAGAGCGAGAGCCGCAGCCCCTCAGGCCCCTGGGTCCCCTCAGGTAACGCACACACAATACACGCACACTAAACACACAACACTAAACACACACCTTAGGTAACACACTATACACACACACACACTATATTTCCAAAAGTTTTCACTCTCCATCCAAATAATCAAACTCAGGTGTTCCAGTCACTTCCACGGGTGAATAAAATCAAACTCCTGGACCTGCAGATGTTTCTACAAACATTTGTAAAGAATGGGTCGCTCTCAGGAGCTCAGTGAATTCCAGCGTGGTGCTGTGACAGGATGAACCTGTGCAACAAGTCCAGTCGGGAAATTTCCTCACTCCTAAATATTCCACAGTCGACTGTCAGTGGGATTAGAACAAAGTGAAGTGACTGGGAACCACAGGAACTCAGCCACGAAGTGTCCACGTAAACTGACGGGGCGGGTCAGAGGATGTTGAGGGTCAGAGTGCGCAGAGGTCACCAACTTCAGACCTCCAAACTTCACGTGTCCTTCAGATTAGCTCAAGAACAGTGTGTAGAGCTTCATGGAATGGGTTTCCATGGCCGAGCAGCTGCATCCAAGACAAACATCACCAAGTGCAAAGCGTTGGATGCAGTGGTGTAAAGCGCCGCCACTGGACTCTAGAGCAGTGGAGACACGTTCTCTGGAGTGAAGAATCACACTTCTTCATCTTCAATCTGATGGACGAGTCTGGGTTTGGCGGTTGCCGGGGGAACGGTATTTGTCTGACTGAACTTTGCCGAGTGTAAAGTTTGGTGGAGGGGGGATTATGGTGTGGGGTTGGCTCCTTAGTTCCAGTGAAAGGAACTCTGAATGTTTCAGCACCAAGAGATTCTGGACAATTCCATGATCCAAACTTTGTGGAACAGTTTGGAGATGGCCCCTTCCTCTTCAACATGACTGTGCACCAGTGCACAAAGCAACGTCCATAAAGACCTGGATGAGAGAGTTTGGTGTGGATGAACTTAACTGGCCTGCACAGAGTCCTGACCTCAACCCAATAGAACACCTTTGGGATGAATTAGAGCGGAGACTGAGAGCCAGACCTTCTCGTCCAACATCAGTGTGTGACCTCACAAATGCACTTCTGGAAGAGTGGTCCAAAATTCCCATAAACACACTCCTAAACCTTGTGGACCTTCCCAGAAGAATTGAAGCTGTTACAGCTGCAAAGGACCGACGTCATATTAAACCCTCTGGATTAAGAACGGGATGTGACTGAAGTTCATCTGAGAGTCAAGGAGGACAGAAAACTTTTGGAAATGTAATGAATATGAACGACACACGACACCTACTACACCTGCTTTAGTCCTGCTTTAGCCTGCTTTAGTCCTGGTTTAGTCCTGGTTTAGTCCTGGTTTAGTCCTGGTTTAGTCCTGCTTTAGTCCTGGTTTAGTCCTGCTTTAGTCCTGGTTTAGTCCTGGTTTAGTCCTGCTTTAGTCCTGGTTTAGTCCAGTTTTAGTCCTGCTTTAGTCCTGCTTTAGTCCTGCTTTAGTCCTGCTTTAGTCCTGGTTTAGTCCAGTTTTAGTCCTGGTTTAGTCCAGTTTTAGTCCTGGTTTAGTCCAGTTTTAATCCTGGTTTAGTCCAGTTTTAGTCCTGGTTTAGTCCAGTTTTAGTCCTGGTTTAGTCCAGTTTTAATCCTGGTTTAGTCCAGTTTTAGTCCTGGTTTAGTCCAGTTTTAGTCCTGGTTTAGTCCTGTTAGAGTCCCTTCCTTTGTGCCTTGTGTGTCTGCGGGCTGCGTCCTGTTTACGGCCTCATGTCTCCTTGTCTCCTCGCTTCACGCCTTATTTCCTCTCCTTATTTCCTCGGCTGTGTCCTATAACTCGTGCAAAGCGCCGCTCGTGTCCTCGCCTCCTGTCTCGCGCCTGATTGGCTGCTTGATTTAGTGACGGCGTGTTCTCGTTCGTCAGCGGCTTCTTTTAAACCGGGCCATAACTCAGAGCACAAAGCGGCGTCCAATCAAAGAGCGCTAATTAAAGCCATCACTTACAGCTAACGCACTACACTTCCCACAATGCACCTGTCAGCAGCACCCTAATGGAGGACTGCATGTACAGGCACTCACTACAAGGTCTGAGCAGAACCAGGACTAGACCAGGACTAAACCAGGACTGAACCAGGATTAAAAAGGACTGGACCAGGACTGTGACAGGACTAGACCTGGTCTGGACCAGGATTAGATCAGGACTGGATGAGGAGTAGACCAGGTCTAGAGCAGGTCTAGAGCAGGTCTAAACCCAGTCTAGACCTGGTCTAGAGCCTGTGACCTGTGGTTGAACTCCGGCGTCTGGAGCTGGGGCTGAATGTTTTTTTTTATTTGGCTCATTATTGTTAAAAGTGCAGGTCCCTGTGATACCAGGTCTACACCCGGACTGTAACCAGTCTAAAGAGGGTCTAAAGAGGGTCTAAAGAGGGTCTAAAGAGGGTCTAAAGACGGGTCTGGTCTAAATGAGGTCTGGACTCTGTGATAACCTCCCAGAATGCATTAGTGCAGAGAGATAAAGTCCCAGGATGCAATGGGGCTGGTCTGTTTGTGTTTGTGCAGCTGCAACCAGAGATTAGAACAGGTGAGAACGAGGGAGGGGAGTAAACGAGAGGAGAGAGGGAGGGATGGAGGGAGGAAGGGAGGAGAGAGGGAGGGAGAGAGAGAGGAGAGAGGGAGGGAGGAGAGAAGGAGGGAGGAGAGAGAGAGGGAGGGAGGGAGGAGAGAAAGAGGGAGGAGAGAGAGAGGGAGGGAGGAGAGGGAGGGAGGAGAGAAGGAGAAAGGAGAGAGAGAGGGAAGGAGGGAGGAGAGAAGGAGAAAGGAGAGAGAGGGAGGAAGGGAGGAGAGAAGGAGGAGAGGAGAGAGAGATGGAGGGAGAGAGAGAGGAGAGAGAGAGGAAGGGAAGAGAGGGAGGGAGGGAGGGAGTTAGTGAGGGAGGGAGGGAGGAGAGAAGGAGATCCTGGTTGAGTCCTGGTTTAGTCCTGGTTTAGTCCTGGTTTAGTCCTGGTTCAGTCCTGGTTTAGTCCTGGTTTAGTCCTGGTTTAGTCCTGGTTCAGTCCTGGTTTAGTCCTGGTTTAGTCCTGCTTTAGTGCTGGTTCAGTCCTGGTTTAGTCCTGGTTTAGTCCTGGTTCAGTCCTGGTTTAGTCCTGGTTTAGTCCTGGTTCAGTCCTGGTTTAGTCCTGGTTCAGTCCTGGTCTTGAATGTTGCTTTGAGATTATGAGTCTCTGGAGATTTAAACCAAATAAAGGTCAAAGAGAAAATAAATTATACGGTAATTAAAAACAAACCAGAGTCTGTAAACAGGACTGAACCAGGATTGAACCAGGACTAAACCAGGACTGAACCAGGACCGAACCAGGACCGAACCAGGACTAAACCCAGGACTAAACCAGGACTAAACCAGGACTAAACCAGGAATGAACCAGGACTAAACCAGGACTAAACCAGGACTAAACCAGGAATGAACCAATACTAAACCGGGTTTAAAGTTCCTCTGTGTTTTTAAAGTCTCACCTGTACTTCCTGTCCCCAGGCTCCGCCCCCTTCCTGGTGGCCAACACTTCGGGTCGTCTGATTGGTCAGAGAGCTCAGGTGCTTTTACCTGTGCTGAAGGAGAACGACACACACTGCATCAACTTCAACTACTACAGTACTACTACTATGAACGTCTACGTCACAGGTACTACTACTACTACTACTTCTACAGTACTACTACTATGAACGTCTACGTCACAGGTACTACTACTACTACTACTACTACAGTACTACTACTATGAACGTCTACGTCACTGGTACTACTACTACTACTACTACAGTACTACTACTATGAACGTCTACGTCACAGGTACTACTGCTACTACTACTACAGTACTACTACTATGAACGTCTACATCACAAGTACTATGACTCCACCAGTGTTTCCCCTGGGTTTACTGGTTTGAGGTTTTTTGTACTTTTATGTGTGTGGTCGTACACCTGTACGCCTGTACAACTTTACACCTGTACACCTGTACAACTTGACGTGAACCGGATCACTGCGAGCGCCTCACACTGTGAGTGCCTCACACTGACGTGAACCGGATCACTGCGAGCGCCTCACACTGTGAGTGCCTCACACTGACGTGAACCGGATCACTGCGAGCGCCTCACACTGTGAGTGCCTCACACTGACGTGAACTGGATCACTGCGAGCGCCTCACACTGTGAGTGCCTCACACTGACGTGAACCGGATCACTGCGAGCGCCTCACACTGACGTGAACCGGATCACTGCGAGCGCCTCACACTGACGTGAACCGGATCACTGCGAGCGCCTCACACTGACGTGAACCGGATCACTGCGAGCGCCTCACACTGTGAGTGCCTCACACTGACGTGAACCGGATCACTGCGAGCGCCTCACACTGTGAGCGCCTCACACTGTGAGCGCCTCACACTGACGTGAACCAGATCACTGCGAGTGCCTCACACTGACGTGAACCGGATCACTGCGAGTGCCTCACACTGACGTGAACCGGATCACTGCGAGTGCCTCACACTGACGTGAACCGGATCACTGCGAGTGCCTCACACTGACGAGAACTGGATCACTGCGAGCGCCTCACACTGTGAGTGCCTCACACTGACGTGAACCGGATCACTGCGAGTGCCTCACACTGACGTGAACCGGATCACTGCGAGTGCCTCACACTGACGTGAACCGGATCACTGCGAGTGCCTCACACTGACGAGAACTGGATCACTGCGAGCGCCTCACACTGACGTGAACTGGATCACTGCGAGCGCCTCACACTGTGAGTGCCTCACACTGACGTGAACCGGATCACTGCGAGCGCCTCACACTGACGTGAACCGGATCACTGCGAGCGCCTCACACTGACAAGAACTGGATCACTGCGAGCGCCTCACACTGACGTGAACTGGATCACTGCGAGCGCCTCACACTGTGCGTGCCTCACACTGACGTGAACCGGATCACTGCGAGCGCCTCACACTGACGTGAACTGGATCACTGCAAGTGCCTCACACTGACGAGAACTGGATCACTGCGAGCGCCTCACACTGTGAGCGCCTCACGTGAACCAGATCACTGTGAGTGCTGGAATGGACTGTGCACAGTAGAGTTCAGAGTCTGAGTGAAAACACGGACTGGACTTTTATGGAGACAGGGTTTGTAGAACGCACTTGGTGAAGACACATTTGGCCGACAGGTGATTAGCGCCGCATTATTTGATTGACAGGGTGGGGGCGCTTTTGGTGGGGCGGGGTAGGTAGGGGAAACACTATTACTACTAGTACTACTACTACTACAGTACTGCTACTAAGGATGTACATGTGTACATGTGTACTTTGTGTACACAGAGAACTCGAGTCCTGTGGGGATCCCTGTGTTTAACTCGTCTGGACCGTCCTTTCACTCCTGGAAACCTCTGGAGCTCGCCGTCTCCACCTTCTGGCCAAACTACTACCAGGTACGCTAACATGTACTACTACTACTACTGCTACTGCCACTACTACTGCTACTACTACTACTACTACTGCTACTACTACTACTACTACTACTACTACTACTGCTACTACAAATGTTTAGTCCGGTCCTGTTCTTCAGAGGGGCGGGTTTCACAGATCCTCTCACCTGTTGCAGTTCGGGTCAGTCGGGTCTTTCTGGTCAGATTGGATTGAAATTAAGATCAGATTAAAGTGTAACGGAGCTTCAGACAGAGCAGTGCCTACAGTTAGCTTCACACCCCCAGAGAATGTGGATGACCTCAGCTGCACAGTACCAATATCTCCTGCTGTGGTAGAATCTGTGTGTCCTGGTTTATGGTTCAGAACTCTGATCTCCGGAACTCTTCACCAAGTTCAGCCTCTTCTGTCACGAGAAAGAAACTAAAGCTTTAGTCTTGGTTTAGTCCTGGTTCAGTCCTGGTTTAGTCCTGATTTAGACCTGGTTTAGTCCTGGTTTAGATCTGGTTTAGTCCTGGCTTGTTTGAATTTAGACACATGTAAAGTAAAAAAGTAAAATTCTGTCAAATTTTAACTTTTCTGGGACGTATTTCAAACAGGAAACTGAAGAAGAATGACAGGAAGTGGAACTAGGGCAGAGGGAGGGACTTCCTGTCTGACTGACCCCAAAATAATGTCCAACTAAACGCTAATGCCACGTTTGAGTCATTACCTGATCCACGTCAGTCATGCTAGTGGTGTGTGAGTGACTGAGTGTGTGTGTGTGTGTGTGTGTGTGAGTGGGTCTGTGTGTGTGTGTGAACTGATTCTAATAAACAAAATTAAACCATGACTAAACCAGGTCTAAACCAGGTCTAAACCAGGTCTAAACCAGGTCTAAACCCGGTCTAAACCCGGTCTCAGCGTGTGTCTATGGACAGCTGTGTCTCTGTGGGTGGAGCTTTTAAGCCATGAGGGATTCGGTCTGATGCATCTCCACAGGAAACGCTCCAATCGAAATCTAATCTATAAAAGACAGGTCTAAACGAGGACTAAACCAGGACTGAACCAGGACTAAACCAGGACTGAACCAGGATTAACCCAGGACTGAACCAGGACTAAACCAGGACTAAACCAGGATTAAATCAGGACTAAACCAGGACTAAACCAGGATTAAATCAGGACTAAACCAGGACTAAACCAGGACTAAACCAGGACTAAACCAGGACTAAACCAGGATTAAATCAGGACTAAACCAGGACTAAACCAGGACTGAACCAGGACTGAAGCAGGACTGAACCAGGACTGAACCAGGAGTAAATGCAAAAGTTCTTTATAAAATGTGACTCCCTACATGTTTTTCCTGTGCATGTGAACGTGTGAGCTGGTTGTCATGGCGACCTTAATGAGCCTCACCTGTGCACGGTATTATGGGATGTGTGTAATTACGGAGGTTTGTGATTGGCTTTTGTTTTAATCAGGCCCTCTTCATAAGACTCTGCACGCGCTCAGTACAGCCCCCTCTTCAGTCCTGCTTCAGTCCTGGTTTAGTCCTACTTCAGTCCTGGTTTAGTCCTGGTTCAGTCCTGCTTCAGTCCTGGTTTAGTCCTGATTTAGTCCTGGTTTAGTCCTGGTTCAGTCCTGCTTCAGTCCTGGTTTAGTCCTGATTTAGTCCTGGTTTAGTCCTGGTTCAGTCCTGCTTCAGTCCTGGTTTAGTCCTGATTTAGTCCTGGTTTAGTCCTGGTTCAGTCCTGCTGCAGTCCTGGTTTAGTCCTGGTTTAGTTCCTGTCCTGGCACGTCTCTTGGAGGATACACAAATGTTTGTTGTAGAGAGTCTGCTCTGAATCAGAAGCAGAGGCTTTCACACACGCAAACACAACACACACATTTAACGCACACACATACACACACACAGGGTGTGTGTATGTGTGTGCGTCTGAGGGGGGTTGTGTTTACATGGGAGATGACAGAAGTTCACAGTAAACCTTCTGATCTAAGTCGTTCCATTCAAGCATTTTATCTGGTCTCTTTTATTTTAGTCTGGTTCAGTTTGGTTCAGTCTGGTTCAGTCTGGTTTAGTCTGGTTCAGTTTGGTTCAGTTTGGTTCAGTCTGGTTTAGTCTGGTTCCTGCATGCATGTTCCTGATCCTGAGGAATGTTCAGGAGACACTCTCCGTCCCGGAGTTAGAGCAGTCCATAGTTTTATTTTGAAATGCTGGTGTTTTGTGACATCCTCTCACCTGTTGGAGTTCGGGTCAGTCGGGTCTTTCTGGTCAGATTAGTTCAAATAAAACTCAGATTAAAGTCTAACAGAGCTTTAGACAGAGCAGTGCCTACAGTTGGCATCACACCCTCAGAGAATGTGGATAAAATGTGTGTCTTTTATTTTGAAATGCTGATGTAAAGTGTGTTTTATTTTGAAGGTGATCGTGGAGGCGGTGAGTGGAGGACAGAGAGGAGTCGTGGCTCTGAAAGACATCACTCTGCAGGGACACCAGTGCAGTGAGTACAAGTACAAGTAGTACTACTACTACTACTACTACTACTACTACTACTACTACTACTACTACTACTACCCTGATAACATGACGATGTCATACCAACGTTGGGCCAACGTATGTGTGGACGTTGGGCCAACGTCATTTTGCTCATTGGCAAGTGGTTGGGCCAACGTCATCAAAAGACGGTTGGCTAGACGTTGGCCCAACGTCTTGCCAACATTTAATTAAGCTTTTTATATACTGTATATATTGTACTACTAAAGTGCATACTTTATGGAAAGTAATCACAGGTGAACAGTGCATGTAGGTTTTGTTGCAGTATTGCAACATTTATTGATAATACTTGAATTCATGTACACTCATATTATCAGAATATAATGTTCAAGGGTGGTTCTTAATTACAATGTACAAAAAATGTTACCAAAATATATTGCTGAAGGCTGATTTACAACAGAAAAAGTTAACTACATTTCAAATGCATTAAAATGCACTACAATTCTACAAGTTTCTGTGTGTTTAAGTAGATGGAAATAAATGTAATGAGATCAACTTCTGAATGTAAAAATAAAATACTAACAACATGTCAAAACATACCTGAACAATCATGAGAAATCATAGCACCAAAACATAGCATATTTGTATACTTTTATCAACTAAACACACCCTAACTGTGCATACAACGTGCGTGTGCCAGCACTGGATGGAATTACTAACAAAATAACAACCAAAATTACGAACCCAAATCTTAGACAATATATCTAAAGTGAATTTCAAATACAAGCTGACAAACCACGTGGGACAAAATCCAGTTGGAAAATGGATAATTAGTCAATATTCAGTGAGTAATCGAGCATACAAATGAGTATAATTGATAAAGATAATACCAAAATCAACTGTACAGCGTTGTTGACCTGTTCTTTCTTGTCTGTATGAGTATATCTTCAAAACTTTGGTGAATTCAAAAAGTGTGCTTGCGAGAAAGATGGCGACTTCATCCAGAATGCATCTCTTCATCCGGGGATGAGTACTCAAGTAGCATGTATCAAGAATGTATCCACGGGAAATAGCAAATTGAAATGTGGCGCATAAAGGCTGCATTTATGAATATTCTATGAAATAATATCTTTGTAAATTTAATTAAATTATATTGATGCATTGGCATTTAAAATGGTGTATATTTCATGCATAATATGACATTATTTTTAAAGTTTTGAAGTATTGTGCTCCTTTTGAGTTTGTTTTAAATAAACTTTGCAAAAAGTTTAATGTTTTTTAATTTTTTAATTTTTTAAAATGACTATACTCTGTACAACATATGTAAATCAAATTTTAATCAACTGTAACACAAAATTAAAATGCTGCAGAGGTGGACGGAGTTGCAGAGGATGCCTGGTACACACAAAAAAGAAAACAAAATGAATACACAGTCATAAACATATATAGTTGTTCTGGTACCTACAAATATTATAGAATGTAATATACCTCATATTTTATTTTCAAATTCTCCCACTTTTTTGAAGCTTGTTGGGCTGACACAACTCCAACAAGTCCAGCCTCCTACAAGAAATTTGTAAACAAAATACAAATGTGTTTAATAACATGTCATTTTTAATATAAACAGGGGATAATTGACAAGGCGAAACGAAACAATAATATTTTAGGCCATGCATGTTCGTAATACTTTACACATTCTACGTAACGTGTGTATAGTTCTAAACGCGCATGAGACGAGTTACGAGGCGAAATGAAAACATATACAGATACAGCGATATATTTGACACATTCTAGTCTAACATATATGCGTATATAGTTCTTTTAGGCCATGCATGTTCGTAATACTTTACACATTCTACCGTAACAAGCGTATAGTTCTAACTGGGCATGTTACGATAAGCCGTATATGTCAGAAAGCGTAAATGCAGGCGCCATGAGTATACCTACAACTTTTCAAAAGTTACTACAGTTTTATACAACTTTTTATGAGGTTCTTGAGTGCAAATACTCAAATTTGTCCAATTTCTTCCCGATTGCTCGACACTTCCCGATTTCCGTGTTGCTTTTTGCTCCGACTTGCGTTAAGCCACGCCCATCCCCTTTGCACAAAGGGTGCATCTGAAAAAGCTCTGCTCAGAGGGGTAGAACAGCCCTTCCCCTTAGCCCTCACACTTATAGAAAAGAGTATTGGGACACCCCTCTGTCTCTCGTGAACGCGCACAACAGAGGGGTAGGGCTAAGACAGAGGGCCAAGGGGGAGAACTGAGATTGGGCCTTAATATATCCATAATAAAATTACTATTGAAACGAATTTTCATTACAAACGTCGGCTCGACGGTTGCGCCAACGTCGTTAACCTGTGTCAGATATGACGGAATACCGAAAAATCGCGACCTTCAAACAACGTCGGTTCGATGTTGCGTATTGTTGGTTGGCTGCACGACGTCGTGTAGACGTCGGCTCGACGTCGTGTAGACGTCGGCTCGAGATCAATGTTTTCAGGGTACTACTACTATTACTGCTACTACTACTACTATTACTGCTACTACTATTACTATTACTGCTACTACTATTACTATTACTGCTACTACTACTACTATTACTGCTACTACTATTACTTCTACTACTACTATTACTTAAAGTGTGTCACAGGTTGAGTCTCTGTCGTAAACATAAGGTAGAAAACAATTAAAGTTTTACACAAATACAGTGTATGACCCGCAGTGGGTAATCCGCAGTGGGTGGCTCGCAGTGGGTGACCCGCAGTGGGTGACCCGCAGTGGGTAATCCGCAGTGGGAGGCCCGCAGTGGGTAATCCGCAGTGGGTGGCCCGCAGTGGGTAATCCGCAGTGGGTGGCCCGCAGTGGGTGACCCGCAGTGGGTAATCCGCAGTGGGTGGCCCGCAGTAGGTGACCCGCAGTGGGTAATCCGCAGTGGGTGGCCCGCAGTGGGTAATCTGCAGTGGGAGGCCCGCAGTGGGTAATCCGCAGTGGGTGGCCCGCAGTGGGTGGCCCGCAGTGGGTGACCCGCAGTGGGTAATCCGCAGTGGGTGACCCGCAGTGGGTGACCGGCAGTGTGAGACCCTCAGTGGGTAACCTGCAGTGGGTGACTCGCAGTGGGTGACCCGCAGTGGGTGACCTGCAATGGGTGACCCGCAGTGGGTGACCTGCAGTGCGTGACCTGCAGTGTGAGACCCTCAGTGGGTAACCTGCAGTGGGTGACCTGCAGTGGGTGACCTGCAGTGGGTGACCCGCAGTGGGTGACCTGCAGTGGGTGACCTGCAGTGTGAGACCCTCAGTGGGTAACCTGCAGTGGGTGACCTGCAGTGGGTGACCCGCAGTGGGTGACTCGCAGTGGGTGACCCGCAGTGGGTGACCCGCAGTGGGTGACCTGCAGTGGGTGACCTGCAGTGGGTGACCCGCAGTGGGTGACCTGCAGTGGGTGACCTGCAGTGTGAGTGTACCCAGAGTGTCTCAGACTGAAGCTACAGGTCGCTCCACAAACACTCAGTGTAATGAGCCCGCCCCCTGCCGTGTCCCGCGCTCTAATTGGATAACGAGGTTTGTAATCTGCACTGTAATTGGATAAAAAGGTTTGTTTTGATTGAATTGGCCGAAGGTCAGAGCCTCAGTCAGAAGGACACGCTTAAAACTCACTGAAACATCAGTGGACCATCCCAGAACTCAACCAGGACTAAAGGAGGTCTAAAGCAGGACTAAAGCAGGACTAAAGGAGGTATAAAGCAGGACTAAACCAGGACTAAAGGAGGTCTAAAGCAGGACTAAAGCAGGACTAAAGGAGGTATCAAGCAGGACTAAAGCAGGACTAAAGGAGGTCTAAACCAGGACTAAACCAGGACTAAACCAGGACTAAACCAGGACTAAACCAGGCTGAACCAGGACTAAATATCAATGACATGTGGATGTTTGAATCCGTCTGCCCCCATTACACTGTTGTGGTGCTCTTGGGCCTGGCACTTATGGTGTGTGTGTATGTGTGTGTGTGTGTGTGTGTGTGTGTGTTCTGTGTATAGTTACTCTCTTGTGTGTGTGGGTGTGTGTGTGTGTGTTGTGTGTATAGTTACTCTTGTGTGTATTGTGTTACAGTGGGGACTCCTCACTTCCTGCACATTAAAGGGGTGGAGGTGAACGCCGGACAAACCGCCACTTTCCAGTGTACGATAAACCGGAGACCCCAGCCCCAGGTGCAGCTGTACCTGCAGGTACTACGACTACTACTACTACTACAACTACTACTGCTACTACTACTACTACTACTACTACTACTACTATTATTAATCCCTGTCTGTCTCTGCTGTTCTCTTCCAGGGCTCAGGGGGGCGCTGGGCCTCTGCATCTCAGATAAAACCGATAAATTCTCGGCGTTTTTTGGCGAGTTTTGATGTTTTGAACACGACTAAAGCCGACTCTGGAACCTACCGCTGCCTCGGCCAATCAGAGCGCGGCGTGAGCGTGTCCTTGTACGCCGAGCTCACCGTCAAGCGTGAGGCACTTTTATGATTATTTTGATTTATTGTTTCAGATGAAAACAGTGAGCTGTTTCAGGTTTAATCTATAGTGTGAATGAAGAAGTGTTCTATGTGAGTGTGACATCAGCGTTCCAGTCAAATGAAGCTCACTGAGGCTCCAGTCAAATGAAGCTCACTGAGGCTCCAGTCAAATGAAGCTCACTGAGGCTCCAGTCAAATGAAGCTCACTGAGGCCAGGCTCACAGGAGAATCTGGAGTCAGGTCCATGTGAGGACCAGGAGTTTTTTAATGGGCAAGACAGCGGAAAAAAACCCAGGATCCTGTGGCAGCTTCAGAAGAACATTTCAGAGCAAAATGCTGAGGCCACAGCAGCAGGTCCAGAGAGAAGAGCCACAATATTCCAATGGAAGTGACTGGAGCCAGAGTCGGAAGAGCCGCCATGAACACTTCCTGTTTGGAAGTTTGCCGCGGGTAGAACGTTAGCTACGTCCATTTATAGAAACAAGAAATGGTCCACACACAGACACAGACACACTCTTCTGGAGCGGTCACGGTCTGGACTCTTCTGGAGCGGTCGCGGTCTGGACTCTTCTAGAGCGGTCGCGGTCTGGACTCTTCTGGAGCGGTCGCGGTCTGGACTCTTCTGGAGCGGTCGCGGTCTGGACTCTTCTGGAGCGGTCGCGGTCTGGACTCTTCTGGAGCGGTCGCGGTCTGGACTCTTCTGGAGCGGTCGCGGTCTGGACTCTTCTGGAGCGGTCACAGTCTGGACTCTCCTGGAGCAGTCACGGTCTGGACTCTCCTGGAGCGGTCACAGTCTAAACTCTTCTGGAGCGGTCACGGTCTGGACTCTCCTGGAGCGATCACGGTCTGAACTCTTCTGGAGCGGTCACGGTCTGGACTCTTCTGGAGCGGTCACGGTCTGGACTCTTCTGGAGTGGTCGCAGTCTGGACTCTTCTGGAGCGGTTACAGTCTGGACTCTTCTGGAGCGGTCACAATTTGGACTCTCCTGGAGCGGTCACGTTCTGGACTCTTCTGGAGCGGTCACGGCCTGAACTCTTCTGGAGCGGTCACGATCTGGACTCTTCTGGAGCGGTCACACTTTAGACTCTTCTGGAGCGGTCACGGTCTGAACTCCTCTGGAGTGATCACGGTCTGGACTCTTCTGGATCTGTCACGATCTGGACTCTTCTGGAGCGGTCACACTTTAGACTCTTCTGGAGCGGTCACGGTCTGAACTCTTCTGGAGCGGTCACGGTCTGGACTCTCCTGGAGCAATCACGGTCTGGACTCTTCTGGAGCGGTCACGGTCTGGACTCTTCTGGAGCGGTCACAGTCTGAACTCTTCTGGAGCGATCACAGTCTGAACTCTTCTGGAGCGGTCACACTTTAGACTCTTCTGGAGCGGTCAGGGTCTGGACTCTTCTGGAGCGGTCACGGTCTGAACTCTCCTGGAGCGATCACAGTCTGGACTCTTCTGGAGCGGTCACGGTCTGGACTCTTCTGGAGCGGTCACGGTCTGGACTCTTCTGGAGCAGTCACGGTCTGGACTCTTCTGGAGCGGTCACAGTTGGAGAGACGGACGGGCCTCAGGTTTGGTCCAGACTCATGTTCTCGGCTCCTGGACGTGTCTGAAGGTTTGAAGTCTTTTCTTGTTTGGTGTTTTGGTGATGGGCGCCGGCGGCGAGAGGAGGTGGAGTCTGTCTCTGATGAAAAGAGTTTCAGTTTAACAAACCTCAACATCAGCCTCGTTAGGAACCAACTCAGAGCTGCTAACGAAGGAAGGAGGAGACGAGGAAGTAGGAAACAAGATGAAGAGACGAGGAGAGAGGAGACTAGGACACACACACAGACACACGCACACACACACACACACACACACACCGACGCATATACACACACACACACACACACACACCTACACACACACACACACACACACACACACACACACACACACACACACACACACACACACACACAGACACACACACACAGACCTGGTTCAGACCTAGTTTAGTCCTGTTTTAGTCCTTTAGTCCTGGCTTAATCCTGGCTTAGACCCTCCTCAGACTTGGTTTTGTCCTGGTTCAGACCCGGTTTTGGATATGGGTCAGATCTGGGTCAGGGTGTGGGAGGAGGAATTGGAGCAGAGCCGCTGGGGATTGTGGGTAATGGGATAATGGTGTGCCGTGATTGGCTGAAGGTCACGAATATTAATTAACTGTAATACCCCTGAAGGCCACCGGGGGAGTTCAGTGTGAGGAGTTCCTGTTTGTGCTGAGTTTGATCTTAAAGTGACACGCTTCAGATGTGTCTCCTGAAGCTGGAGTGTCCCTGTCCTCAGTGTGTCTCCTTCTGAAGCTGGAGTGTCCCTGTCCTCAGTGTGTCTCCTTCTGAAGCTGGAGTGTCCCTGTCCTCAGTGTGTCTCCTTCTGAAGCTGGAGTGTCCCTGTCCTCAGTGTGTCTCCTTTTGAAGCTGGAGTGTCCCTGTCCTCAGTGTGTCTCCTTCTGAAGCTGGAGTGTCCCTGTCCTCAGTGTGTCTCCTTTTGAAGCTGGAGTGTCCCTGTCCTCAGTGTGTCTCCTTCTGAAGCTGGAGTGTCCCTGTCCTCTGGAGTCTGGACGGTTGTGCACTTTACACACACTTTGGTCTTTGTTTACATGTTGGTTGATATGGTAACAGTTTCTTGATTTTAAAGTTTGCCTTTTGTCCCTTTTGTCCCTCAGAGCCGCCCGTCCCCATCGCCCCCCCTCAGCTCACCGCCGTCGGCGCCACCTACCTGTGGATCCAGCTCAACGCCAACTCCATCAACGGAGACGGGCCCATTATCGAGAGAGAGGTGAGTACTACGAGTAGAGTACTACAACACAGTACTACACAGTACTACAGACTACTACAGACTACTATACACTACTACACAGTACTACAGACTACTACAGACTACTACACACTACAAGAAAACTACTACACAGTACTACACAGTACTGTACAAACACAGTACAAATACACACTTCTACAGGAGACAGGCCCATTATAAAGGTGAGTACTACAGATGTGTACTGTGTGTTGTATGTTCAGTTGTGTGCGTTGTGTGTGTTGTAGGTTGAGTATTGTGTGTGTGTGTTGTGTGTTCAGTTGTGCGTTGTGTGTGTTGTAGGTCCAGTACAGCACGGTGGGCGGCTCTCTGATCGACACGACTCCTGTGGACAAAGCCACTCATAAAATCGGACACTTGGACCCAGACACGGAGTACGAGGTGTGTGTCCTCCTCACACGGCCCCTAGAAGGTGGCACCGGGAGCCCGGGGCCCGCGCTCAGAGCCAGGACCAAGTGTGCCGGTGAGCAAGACACTCAGAGTACACAAACACTACACAAACACTACACAAACACCACACAAACTCCTCTCCTCCTCCTCCTCCTCCTCCTCTCCTCCTCCTCTCCTCCTCCTCCTCCTCTCCTCTCCTCTCCTCCTCCTCCTCGCTTGTGGATATTATTTGTTGTTGTTAGTGTTAGCTCCGTCGGGGGTTAATGCTGCAGTCATTAGCGTTGGCGACGTTAGCGCTCGGCTAATTACAAAATAATGGAACGCATCAAGTACTTTACCACCGGGAACAAGAGGCTAATGAGGAGACGAGGAGACGAGGAGGGAGGAGAGTACATGACGAGACAAGGAGGGAGGAGAGGAGACAAGGAGGAAGGAGAGGAGATGAAGAGGAAGGAGAGGAGATGAAGAAGAAGGAGAGGAGACAAGGAAGGAGGAGACAAGGAGGAAGATGAAAAGGAAGGAAGGAGGAGACATGGAGCTAATGATGAGAGGAGATGAGGAGACGAGGAACAAAGAGGAGGAGGAGAGGAAGGAGAGAAGAGCAGTGGTGGAGAGAAGAACAAAGGACTGCAGGGAAAGAAGGAAGTGTTAGAAGAAGAGGAGACCAGGAGCTAGGAGGTTAGCTCCTGGGGGTTAGGAGGTAGGAGTTAGGGGGTAGGAGTTAGGGGTAAAGTCAAACTGAGAGTGACCTTCAGCTCCGCCCTCACACACACACACTCCTCATCTCTGAGTGTGCATGTTCTCCCTGTGTGACTGTGGGTTAGGGTCAGTGTGGCAGTGTTGATGCTGTCGCCCTCTCACCAGGAGGTTGTGGGTTCGATCTCTCGTTACATTTTGTTTCTTGGGGAAATAAGTGAATAATTAAAGAAGCAGCGTTTGTCTGTTGTTTCTGTTTAAATTTTAATTTTCAATTATAATTTTATGAGTTTATATAAAAGTAAAGAGTGTGTGTCCTCTGAACGCACACTGATACACACACACACACACACACACACACACACAGACACACACACATTTAACACAGTTTGTTCTGCTCTTGACCTGCAGGGGGCAGGGTGTGAGGTCCATGTTCTGCTCCTGCAGTGCTTGTGCTTTACCTGCAGGGGGCAGATGTTCTGCTTCAGTCTGAGGAACAACTCTGTCTAATCACATTATCCAGTATTTAGTTCAGATCTGGTCCTGGTCTCTGGTCCTGGTCTTGGTCCGGTCTCTGGTCCTGGTCCTGGTCCTGGTCCGGTCTTTGGTCTCTGGTATAAAAAGAAACTTTTCTCTTTTTATTTATTGATTTGGAGCAACGACATCAGACCTGCTGCGTTTATTCATCTGTGAACGCATGAAATATGAACGAGGGATGAGTGTCACTCACAGAGGAGAGGAGAGACGGAGGAGAGACAGAGGAGACAGAGGAGAGACGGAGGAGAGACGGAGGAGAGACAGAGGAGACAGAGGAGAGATGGAGGAGAGACGGAGGAGAGACAGAGGAGAGACAGAGGAGAGACGGAGGAGAGACGGAGGAGACAGAGGAGAGACGGAGGAGAGATGGAGGAGACAGAGGAGAGACGGAGGAGAGACAGAGGAGACAGAGGAGAGACAGAGGAGAGACAGAGGAGAGACGGAGGAGAGACAGAGGAGACAGAGGAGACAGAGGAGAGACAGAGGAGAGACAGAGGAGAGACGGAGGAGAGACGGAGGAGACAGAGGAGAGACGGAGGAGAGACGGAGGAGACAGAGGAGAGATGGAGGAGAGACGGCGGAGACAGAGGAGAGACAGAGGAGACAGAGGAGAGACAGAGGAGAGACAGAGGAGAGATGGAGGAGAGACGGAGGAGAGACAGAGGAGAGACGGAGGAGAGATGGAGGAGAGACGGAGGAGAGATGGAGGAGACAGAGGAGAGACAGAGGAGACAGATGAGAGACGGAGGAGAGACGGAGGAGAGACAGAGGAGACAGAGGAGAGACAGGAGAGATGGAGGAGACAGAGGAGAGAAGGAGGAGAGACAGAGGAGACAGAGGAGAGACGGAGGAGAGACGGAGGATACAGAGGAGACAGAGGAGAGACAGAGGAAAGACGGAGGAGAGACAGAGGAGAGACAGAGGAGACAGAGGAGAGACGGAGGAGACAGAGAAGAGACGGAGGAGAGACAGAGGAGAGACAGAGGAGACAGAGGAGAGACGGAGGAGAGACGGAGGAGAGACAGAGGAGAGACAGAGGAGACAGAGGAGAGACAGAGGAGAGACGGAGGAGAGACGGAGGAGAGACGGAGGAGAGATGGAGGAGACAGAGAAGAGACGGAGGAGACAGAGGAGAGACGGAGGAGAGACGGAGGAGAGACAGAGGAGAGACAGAGGAGACAGAGGAGAGACAGAGGAGAGACGGAGGAGAGACGGAGGAGAGATGGAGGAGACAGAGAAGAGACGGAGGAGAGACGGAGGAGAGACGGAGGAGACAGAGGAGAGACAGAGGAGAGACAGAGGAGAGACAGAGGAGAGACGGAGGAGAGATGGAGGAGACAGAGAAGAGACGGAGGAGAGACGGAGGAGACAGAGGAGAGACGGAGGAGAGACGGAGGAGAGACGGAGGAGACAGAGGAGAGACGGAGGAGAGACAGAGGAGAGACGGAGGAGAGACGGAGGAGACAGAGAAGAGACGGAGGAGAGACGGAGGAGAGACGGAGGAGACGGAGAAGAGACGGAGGAGAGACAGAGGAGAGACAGAGGGGAGACAGAGGAGACAGAGGAGAGACGGAGGAGAGACAGAGGGGAGACGGAGGAGAGACAGAGTAGAGACAGAGGGGAGACAGAGTAGAGACAGAGGGGAGACAGAGGAGAGACGGAGGAGAGACAGAGGAGACAGAGGAGAGACGGAGGAGAGACGGAGGAGACAGAGGAGAGAGAGGAGAGACAGAGGAGAGACAAGGAGAGACGGAGGAGACAGAGGAGAGACAGAGGAGAGACAGAGGAGACAGAGGAGAGACGGAGGAGAGACGGAGGAGACAGAGGAGAGACAGAGGAGAGACAGAGGAGAGACGGAGGAGAGACAGAGGAGAGACAGAGGAGACAGAGAAGAGACGGAGGAGAGACAGAGGAGAGACGGAGGAGAGACAGAGGAGAGACAGAGGGGAGACAGAGGAGACAAAGGAGAGACGGAGGAGAGACAGAGGAGAGACAGAGGGGAGACAGAGGAGAGACGGAGGAGAGACAGAGGAGAGACAGAGGAGAGACGGAGGAGAGACAGAGGAGAGACAGAGGAGAGACAGAGGAGAGACGGAGGAGAGACGGAGGAGAGATGGAGGAGACAGAGAAGAGACGGAGGAGAGACGGAGGAGAGACAGAGGAGAGACAGAGGAGAGACAGAGGGGAGACGGAGGATACAGAGGAGACAGAGGAGAGACAGAGGAGAGACAGAGGACAGACAGAGGACAGACAGAGGACAGACAGAGGAGAGACAGAGGACAGACAGAGGAGCCGTGTGGGCCTCACATAGGAGCTCAGTGACAGTGACTCTGTGGAATGAGTCCCGGTCTCTGGTCTGGACTTGTCCTCAGGCCCGGACTCGTCTGATTGGTCGGATTCTGGAGCCGTGAGGTCACTGATTGGACAACGAGTTTGAACATGTCTCTGAGAAAAACACAAAGAGACCACGGACACATTTAGACCTGCTTTAGTCCTGGTTTAGTCCTGGTCTAGTCCTGGTCTAGTCCTGGTTTAATCCTGGTTTAGACCTGCTTTAGTCCTGGTTTAGTCCTGGTTTAGTCCTGGTCTAGTCCTGGTTTAGAAAAAATAAAATGAGATTCTATAAAAATCATTTTTATTCAGATGCCGAGAGTCTGCAGCTGCTCTGAAGAGGCTCCAAGAACCAGGACTAGACCAGGACTAAACCAGGACTAAACCAGGACGAGACCAGGACTAAACCAGGACTAGACCAGGACTAAACCAGGACTAGACCAGGACAAGACCAGGACTAAACCAGGACTAGACCAGGACTAAACCAGGACTAGACCAGGCCGAGACCAGGACTAGACCAGGACTAGACCAGGACGAGACCAGGACGAGACCAGGACTAAACCAGGACTAGACCAGGACTAAACCAGGACTAGACCAGGACGAGACCAGGACTAAACCAGGACTAGACCAGGACTAAACCAGGACTAGACCAGGACTAGACCAGGACTAGACCAGGACGAGACCAGGACTAGACCAGGACTAAACCAGGACAAGACCAGGACTAAACCAGGACTAGACCAGGACTAGACAGGACGAGACCAGGACTAGACCAGGACTAAACCAGGACGAGACCAGGACTAAACCAGGACTAGACCAGGACTAAACCAGGACTAGACCAGGACGAGACCAGGACTAGACCAGGACGAGACCAGGACTAAACCAGGACTAAACCAGGACGAGACCAGGACTAAACCAGGACTAAACCAGGACTAAACCAGGACTAAACCAGGACCAGACCAGGTCTGACGCTGAACAGTCTCTTTGTGCCGCTGCGTCCTGTGAAGTAAAAGTGTTTAATGGTTTTGTGGCAAAAATAAAAATAGAAACAAACGTAAAAACAGACGAAATAAAAATGTGTCTCATCCAGAGCGAAAAATCTGAGGCGCAAAAACAACGTCTGAAATAAAATATTCATCTGCCCAGGTTTAAAAGGAACGAAGGACTTTAATGGATGTGACAAACTGAGATGACAAGACCAGAGACCAGGACCAAGATCAGAGACCAGAGGCCAGACCAGAGACCAGACCAGGACCAGACCAGAGACCAGAGACCAGAGGCCAGACCAGAGACCAGAGACCAGAGACCAGAGACCAGACCAGAGACCAGACCAGAGACCAGACCAGAGACCAGAGGCCAGACCAGAGACCAGACCAGAGGCCAGACTAGGACCAGACCAGAGACCAGACCAGAGGCCAGACCAGAGACCAGAGGCCAGACCAGAGACCAGACCAGGACCAGACCAGACCAGAGACCGGCCCAGAGACCAGACCAGAGACCAGAGACCAGAGACCAGGACCAGGACCAGACCAGGACCAGACCAGACCAGAGACCGGACCAGAGACCAGACCAGAGACCAGACCAGAGACCAGAGGCCAGACCAGAGACCAGAGACCAGACCAGGACCGGACCAGAGACCAGAGACCAGACCAGAGACCAGAGACCAGGACCAGGACCAGACCAGAGACCAGACCAGAGACCAGAGACCAGAGACCAGACCAGACCAGAGACCAGAGACCAGAGACCAGAGACCAGAGACCAGAGACCAGACCAGAGACCAGAGACCAGGACCAGGACCAGAGACCAGACCAGAGACCAGAGACCAGGACCAGACCAGGACCAGAGACCAGAGACCAGAGACCAGGACCAGGACCAGGACCAGAGACCAGACCAGAGACCAGACCAGAGACCAGACCAGAGACCAGGATCAGGACCAGACCAGACCAGAGACCAGAGACCAGGACCAGGACCAGACCAGTCCAGAGACCAGAGACCAGACCAGAGACCAGAGACCAGAGACCAGACCAGAGACCAGGACCAGGACCAGACCAGGATCAGACCAGAGACCAGACCAGGACCAGACCAGGATCAGACCAGAGACCAGAGGCCAGACCAGGACCAGACCAGAGACCAGAGACCAGAGACCAGAGACCAGAGACCAGAGACCAGAGACCAGGACCAGACCAGATGCCCTCCCCTGTGTGTGTCAGATGCCCTCCCTGCATCATGTTCTGGGTATTTTCTTGTATTTAAGTTCTTATTCCTCGTGTGTGTTTGTGTCAGATCCGATGCACGGTCCTCGGAGGCTGCGCCTGATGGAGGTTCAGTCCAAAGAGGTCACCATCCACTGGGAGCAGTTTGGGTACAACGTCACACGATGTCACTCCTACAACCTGACCCTGCAGTACCACTACAGGCCCACAGGAGGCGCTCACAGGTGAGACTCTGACCCTGCAGTACCACTACAGGCCCACAGGAGGCGCTCAAAGGTGAGACTCTGATCCTGCAGTACCACTACAGGCCCACAGGAGGCGCTCACAGGTGAGACTCTGACCCTGCAGTACCACTACAGGCCCACAGGTGGCGCTCACAGGTGAGACTCTGACCCTGCAGTACCACTACAGGCCCACAGGTGGTGCTCACAGGTGAGACTCTGACCCTGCAGTACCACTACAGGCCCACAGGAGGCGCTCACAGGACCATTGATTTGTGCCTGTTCTGTTTCATCCCTCCTGACCGCCAGAGGGCGGTGCTGAAAACACTGAATGTTCCTTCGCACATGCGCAGTTCGAGTAGTTATACCAAATGAGTCACACCTGTGACCCAGGATGACGCCCCAGAGGTAATATAGTCCCCCGTCATCCGTGACTCTGCTCCTCATTTCTTCTCGCGTGCGGTTTGTTCTACATGGCATTAGCCATAACCTAGAGCTTGTGTTGTTTTCTGTCGCCGGACGCCCGTTCACCGTCTCGGTCGGAGCAGCGACTTTTCGCCCTCCGAGGGCTGCGGCAGTCTACATTTTGCAGATGGATTGAAGGTACTGCTTTCATTATATTAGCACAGCCTTTTGTTTGTGATGGCAGTGTTCGTGCCCCCTCTCCTGACATTTGGCTTTTGAGTTTACGCTAATCTGTTCTCTTTGGTGAAGGCTGCGTTCGCGCACCGTCTCCCATCAGTACGTTTGTATTGTTAGCAGTACACTACACTCTGTCTATTGCTAACGGTGTAGTATTTTGATTAATTTCTCTCTGGTGAAGGTCACGTTCACGCACCCTCTCCCATCGGTTACTGTTTGTATTGTTAGCAGTACACTACAGACTGTTTATTGCTAACGGTGTTCACAAATTTTGTTTTGTTTTTTAACTCTTTCGGTGAATGATGTGTTCATCCACCCTCTCCCGTTACTTAAGTTTTGATTGATATATTGTGCCTAGTATTGTGGTTTAATTTTGTTGGTGAAGGTCGCGTTCCTGCACCCTCTCCCACTGATCATTTAAGTACAGTATGTGCTATCAGAACTACCCTGTAGATGAGCAGTTGCTAATGTTGTTGCCCATTTTGTCTTAACATTTTGGTTCTCCGGTGATGGCCGCATTCTCGCACCCTCTCCCGTACTATTATACTGACAGGTTGGCGTATTATGTCTATTGCTGATGGTACCAGCTATTTTTATGAATTTTTGGTCTGTTTTGATTATCTTTGGCCCTAATTAGTGACGTCTGCGTTCGCGCCCCCACTCCCAGTTCTGGTTTTTTACGGACCAGATACTACCTGTAATAATTAGCAGGTGCTCTCACATCACCATCTATACTGGTTGTGCTCGACCAATCGCACCAGATTGATGGACGGCTCTCATTGTTGTGTAGCCTGTGTGTCCACGCTTCAGGTTGATGATGGCCGTGACCTTTGTCCAGCATGCCTTGGCCCTGACCATTTGCAGATAGCACTGTCAGATAATCCATGCCTGAATTGCAGTTACGTGCCACTTGCTGTCAGGGTGGCAAGGATGGCACAGCTAAACCCCGCAGCTGGTGGTGGTGATCTCCCACCGTCGGGGCAGGTACAGTTGCTCCTTCCTAGGCGTTTGAAATGCCTTCCTGAGTCTACGATTATGAGAGCTCCTCCCAAAAAAGAAGTCCAGATCCGATCAAGGTCTTGCCTCTAAGGTGGAGCAGTTGTCCACAGAATTGGAAGTGATGAAGTCTTTATTGCAGGCTCATCGTGTGGACACACCTGCTTCAGAGGCTGGGGCGTCTTCCCAATCAATGCCTGTTCTGACCCCGGAGGATGATGTGCTCTCTCTGGCAGCGTCTGCCTCTCATTTTTGGGATGAGGAGGATGCACCGTCCTTGCGTGTTTCTGAGGATGGTTCGTATTCTTCCAAACAAAGACTTGGTAGTGACTCCAACAGCTCCATGCAAGATGTTATGCGCAGAGCTCTGGATTGTTTGCGACTGGAACTTCCAAAGCCTGAACAGCATGGCCTTGGTAGACGCGGGCCTGCCCCTCCGTCCTTTGCTGTACCCCCTCTGTGAAGTATCTCAGAGAGTTGCATGCCTTTTGGATGGATCTGAGTGCTTTTTCCAGGCTCTCGTCAGATGGCTGGATTTTGGCGGCTATGCACAATGCAACAACAGCTGGTCTGGATTGCATGCCTGCTGTTGAACTGGCTGTGGCTTCTCTCATTGTTTCACCTGAGGTGGCCCTGTGACAAGATGTCAGGTGTCCAAGACCCCAATGCCATGTGACAGATGACTTTGTTACCAAGCCGTACAACTCCAGTGTGCAGACTGGTCGACTGGGCAATTCTTTGGCACACTTGCTTTTTGGGTGGTTGCCACTTTGGCTCATGGATACCGGCTGCAGTTCCGACGCTGGCCACACATGTCAGGCCGGGTCAAGATGGCGTTAATCAACGACCCGGCAAAAGCTCAAGCACTGCATTGGGAGCTGTCCGCTTCTGGCCTAAGGGGCCATCGAAGCAGTAGATCCCCTGCTGCGGCCCAGGGGCTACTACTTCACATATTGCCTCGTACCCAAAAGGACTGGCGGGTTTTGTTCCATTCTGGATCTACGTGGACTCAATCGTTTCATGAAGGTCTTACAGTTCCACATGCTCACCACAGCAGAGCTTCTCCAAACGCTTGCAGTGGGGGAATAGTTTACGTCTATGGATCTCAAAGGCGCTTACTTTCATGTGCCCATTGCACCACAACACCGGAGATTTCTCAGGTTTGCTTATTGAGGCTGTCATTGTCGATTCTGGGTTCTCCCATTTGGGCTCTACCTCTCTCCGAAGGTGTTCACCCAATGTTTGAAAAAGGGCCTTACTCCTTTGCAAGCCACTGAAAGTTATTGCCATATCTGGACGATTGGTTTCTGTCACGAGTTGTGCCTGTCTGACTTCCGTCACTGTCCGCTACAAAAGTGGCTGAAAAGTTTTCATCTGGACCCCACATGGCACCGACGACGGATGCTCAGAGTGACGTGGCAGTAGTCCTGTGAACAGACCCCGTGGAGGGACAGGGGCTATTTGTCACAGGGGGTCCCCATTATCTTTCCCGGAGGGAACCGCTTCCAGGGGAATGGTGTCTCCACCCAGACGAGGTGCACAGGATCTGGAACCTGTGTGGGCAGGCAGAGGTGGATCTGTTCGCCTCAAAGGAGTCTACTCACTGTCCTCGATGGTTCTCCCTTGTGAGGGAGCTGGGTTCTCTGAGACAAGATGCACTGGCACACACTTGGCCCCAGTGCGCCTCCCCTATGCTTTTCCCCCCTCATCCTCTAATTTGGCCAGCCCTACATAGGGTTCTCCAGGAAGGCCACAGACCGTTGCTGGTCACCCCATACTGGCCGGCACAACCGTGGTTTCTGTTGCTGTACAGTCTGTGTTGCAATCTCCCGTGGCATCTCCCGGCCAGGAGAGATCTGCTGTCTCAGTTGGGGGGGGTCAAGTAGGGCATCCCAGTCCTCAACGCCTCCAACTGCCATTGGCGGGCCCGAGCTGCGGATGGTTGGTCTCACCGATCCTGTTCGACGAACACTGTTGAATGCCAGAGCGGCCTCCGCTGTGCAGCAGTATAGGAACAGGTGTTCCTCACTGGTGTTCTGCCCATGGTGAGGGTCCTGTGTCTTGTTCGGTGCCTGTTATCCTGGAGTTCCTCCAGTCTCTCCTGGACAATGGACGGTCTCCATCCACTCTTAAGGTGTATGTTGCCGCTATAGCCTAATCTCATGATTTGGTTGGAAGCTGTACAGTTGGGGGCCATAACTTAGTTTCTCTTTTTACGGGGTGCTCGCAGGTTGCGCCCAACAAATTCACCATGAGCTCCACTGTGGGACTTGTCATTAGTCTTGGAGTCTCTGTGTGGCCCTCCATTTGAGCCTTTGGCACAGGCGGACCTCAAGTGGCTTTCATGTAAGACCGCTTTTTTTATTGGCTATTGTATCAGCGAAACAGGTCAGTGAGTTACATGCCCTTTGTCAGCCCTTCCTGTCTCAGGTGGAGTCCGGATGGTTGTGTCGCTCTGTGGCCAAACATAGCATTTATGCCGAAGGTGTTGTCCCGTTCTCATTGTAATGACCCTTTTGAGTTTGGCTCGGTTTGAGCCCCTGCTTGAAGAGAGCAGGGACAAGCTGCAGTTGTTATGCCCGGTCCGGGCACTGACAACCTATATTGCAGTCACGGCAGGTATGAGACGTTCAGACCAGCTGTCCTTGTGTTACGGAGGTGCTAAGATGGGCTGTCCTCTTTCCAGACACCACCTTTCACGCTGGGTTGTTGAGACCATTCACTAGGCCTACAGCATTGCAGGCCGTGACCCTCCATCTGGGGTGAGGGCCCATTCTACTAGAGGCGTCTCCACTTCATGGGCAGCCATGAGAGGGGTCCCTGTGGAGACAATATGTGCTGCCGCATCTTGGGCTTCACCAAGCACATTTGCCAGATTCTACAAAGTCAGTGTGGTCTCTCTTCAGCCTCTTGGCGTGGTTCTTCAGGAATCTCTGGGCTTCTCAGTAAGGTATATGTGCTCAGGATTCTTCGTGACATAGCTGGTATTAGTCATTCAGTGCTTTCAGCACCGCCCTCTGGCGGTCAGGAGGGATGAAATAGAACGAAAGTTACGTATGTAACTACGATTCTATGAATCCCGGATGACCGCCAGAGATACTCTGTCACTCAGGATCCTTGCGTTTCCGCGAGAAGATTCTGTAGGAACAGAGTCACGGATGATGGGGGACTATATTACCTCTGGGGCGTCATCCTGGGTCACAGGTGTGACTCATTTGGTATCACTACTCGAACTGCGCATGTGCGAAGGAACATTCAGTGCTTTCAGCACCGCCCTCTGGCGGTCATCCGGGATTCATAGAACCGTAGTTACATACGTAACTTTCGTTCTATTGTTTTTCTCTTGTTTTTTCTGGTGTTTATTCTGGTGTTTTTCTGGTGTTTTTCTTGTGTTTTTCTCGCGTTTATTCTGATGTTTATTCGTGTTTCTCAGGGAGGGGCTGAAGGAGGAGGAGCTGGAGCAGCTGGTCTCTGATTCGCTGAGCTCTCTGTCGCAGTACACCCTCCGTAACCTTCCTCCATTCACCAACATCAGCCTGAAACTAGTCCTGAGCAACCCCGAGGGACGCAAGGAGAGCGAGGAGCTGAGGGTGCACACAGACCAAGACGGTATGGAGAAAACACACTAAAGACACGCCAAAAACACGCTTAAAATATGCAAAAAACACGCTTAAAATATGCCAAAAACACGCCCCAGGACCAGGACCAAGAATATTATTTTTTTACTGGGTTATACACGTAGGATTTGGCTGTGAGTTTTCGTCCACGTCAGCTCCGTTGGACTCCACAGTTTTTCTAAATCTGAACTCTGAGTCTCTTGTTTCTTTCTGAAGTTGTTTATGATCAAGATCGAGATTCAAAATGTCACAGAACAGCAGGATCCACAGGGGTCAGAGGTCACAGCTATACAGACTTTAGGGCTATAGAGCTGATTTAAGCTTTACATATTTACCAGTCTGTTAACCTGTTTGACCTCTGTGTTTGACCCCTCTGTGACCTCTGTGACCCCTGCCCTCCCTCAGTCCCTGGAGCAGTTCCTCTGGACTCCATCATGGGCAGCAGCTACGAGCAGCACATCAGTCTGAGCTGGAGAGAACCTACGCACAAGTACGGCATCATACGCCAATATGAGGTGAACTACAACTCCCATCATGCACCTGTGTACACCTGAGACACTACAACTCCCATCATGCACCTGTGTACACCTGAGACACTACAACTCCCATCATGCACCTGTGTACACCTGAGACACTACAACTCCCATCATGCACCTGTGTACAGCTGACGCACAGGGATCTAGAAAGATGGGAGGGCATCTGACTCATTTGTGTCATTGCAGATCTCGTATAAGGCCCTGAGCTCCTTCGACACAGAGTTTGATCTGACCAATCAGAGCGGGCGTGTGTTCAAACCAGCCAATGAGACGAGCCACCTGTTCACGGGGCTGTTTCCTGGCTCCACCTACTCCTTCACAATAAGAGCCTCCACAATAAAAGGCTTTGGAGTACCCGCCACCACACAGGTCACCACCAGGATCTCAGGTAAACCGGGTTTGAACCGGGTCTGAACCGGGTCTGAACCGGGTCTGAACCGGGACTGAACCAAGACTGAACCAAGACTGAACCGGGACTAAACCAAGACTGAACCAAGACTGAACCAAGACTGAACCGGGACTAAACCCAGACTGAACCAAGACTGAACCGGGTCTGAACCGGGACTAAACCAAGACTGAACCAAGACGGAACCAAGACTGAACCGGGTCCAAGACTGAACCGGGTCCAAGACTAAACCGGGTCTGAACCGGGTCTGAACCAAGACTGAACCAGGACTAATGCAGATGTTCTGTGTATTGTGTAATCTGGTTTCATATGTGTTGTGTAGCTCCTGTGATGTGTGTATGTGTGTGTGTGTGTGTATTATATTCATGTGTTGTGTTGTGTTGTGTTGTGCGTTGTGTGTGTTGTGTAGCTCCTGTGATGCGTGTGTATTCATGTGTTGTGTTGTGTTGTGCGTTGTGTGTGTTGTGTAGCTCCTGTGATGCGTGTGTATTCATGTGTTGTGTTGTGTTGTGCGTTGTGTGTGTTGTGTAGCTCCTGTGATGCGTGTGTATTCATGTGTTGTGTTGTGCGTTGTGTGTGTTGTGTAGCTCCTGTGATGCCGGCCTATGATCAGGAGTCTCCTCTGAATCAGACTGAGTCCACGGTCACAGTCCTGCTGAGACCCGCCCAGAGCCGAGGGGCCCCGGTCAGGTGAGTAATACTGCAAATACTACAAATACTACAAATACTGCAAATACTACTGCAAATACTGCAAATACTACAAATACTACTGCAAATACTACAAATACTGCAAATACTACTGCAAATACTGCAAATACTATTGCAAATACTACAAATACTGCAAATACTGCAAATACTACAAATACTACTGCAAATACTACTGCAAATACTACAAATACTACTGCAAATACTACTACAAATACTACTGCAAATACTACAAATACTGCAAATACTACAAATACTACTGCAAATACTGCAAATACTACAAATACTATTGCAAATACTACTACAAATACTACTGCAAATACTGCAAATACTACTGCAAATACTGCAAATACTACAAATACAGCAAATACTGCAAATACTACAAATACAGCAAATACTGCAAATACTGCAAATACTACAAATACAGCAAATACTACAAATACAGCAAATACTGCAAATACTACAAATACTGCAAATACTACAAATACTACAAATACAGCAAATACTGCAAATACTACAAATACTGCAAATACTACAAATACTAATGCAAATACTACAAATACTTCAAATACTGCAAATACTACAAATACTGCAAATACTACAAATACAGCAAATACTACAAATACTACAAATACAGCAAATACTACAAATACAGCAAATACTGCAAATACTACAAATACAGCAAATACTGCAAATACTACAAATACAGCAAATACTACTACTACTGCTACTACTACTACTATAATAATAATAATAATAATAATAATAATAATAATAATAATAATAATAATACATTTTATTTGCAATGCACTTTACATTTCAGTGAAATCTCAAAGTGCTACAGTGAAGCATAAAAGATGATAAAAACACATACAAATTACATTTAAAACATCCTAACACAAGGTAAACAAGGCAAAATCCTAGTAGGCCTTTTTAAATAGAAATGTCTTAAGTCCTTTCTTAAAGGCCTCCACACTCTGAGGCGCCCTCAGGGACTCTGGGAGGGCGTTCCACAGGCGTGGGGCTGCAGCCTGAAAAGCTCTGTCTCCCATAGTGGAGAGTTTAGTCCTGGGCTGATGGAGGCGATGGGTGGAGGATGAGCGAAGGTGTCGTAAGGTGGTGTATGGTGTGAGAAGCTCTGAGAGGTAGGCCGGGGCAGTTCCGTGTATGCACTGATAGGTGAGGAGGCAGAGTTTGTAATTAATTCAATGTTGAATGGGCAGCACATGGGTGATGTGATCGTATTTGCGCCTCCTCGTTAGGATCCTGGCAGCGCAGTTCTGGATGTGTTGAAGCTTCTGCAGGCTCCTGCCAGAGATCCCAACAAGGAGGGCGTTGCAATAGTCAAGTCACGAGGAGACAAAGGCATGGATCAGTTTTTCAGCATCAGATTGAGAAAGGGAGGGACAGAGTTTAGAAATATTTTTAAGATGAAAGAAGGAAACTTTGGAAAGATGGCTTATATGATTGTCAAATGAAAGATGTGGGTTTGACTCCAAGGTTTGTGACAGATGAAGAAAAGGGGATGTTGTGACCAGAGAGAAGAAGACTTGAATTAGAGTATGACTGGGTTTGATGTGGAGTTCCAATTACCATAGCTTCAGTTTTATTGCTGTTTAGTTGGAGGTAGTTGTCTGCCATCCATGCCTTTACCTCCTCAAGACAGGCGTGGAGGACAGATGGTAGGGCTGAGGAGGAGGTGGGGTCCATTTTCATATAGAGCTGAGTGTCATCGGCATAGCAGTGAAATGAAAGTCCGTGTTTACGGATGATCTGACCCAGCGGGAGCATGTAGATTGTAAAAAGGAGCGGGCCTAGGACCGACCCTTGTGGCACTCCGCAGGTGACAGTGTGGGGGAGTGATTTGGCCTGCCCTATAGCCACATACTCGGTTCTACCCACAAGATAAGATTGGAACCATCGGAGTGTGGTATCAGAGAGACCAACCACAGTCTGGAGTCGGTGGAGCAGAGTGTTGTGATCAACAGTATCAAAAGCAGCTGACAAGTCCAGAAGAATGAGGAGAGATGGTGAGCCCTGATCCGCAGTCATGAGTAAGTCATTCATGACCCGGACCAGGGCTGTCTCAGTACTGTGGGCCGATCTGAAACCAGACTGAAATTTTTCATACAGGCTATGAGTGAGAAGGTGGTTATTAAGTTGTGCTGCCACAACTTTTTCTAGGACCTTGGATAGAAAAGGTAGGTTGGAGATGGGTCGATAGTTTGCCAGATTTTCAGGATCTAATGAGGGCTTTTTCAGACAGGGGTGGATGACAGCAGTCTTAAGGGCAGGGGGCACTTCACCAGTTTGCAATGATTTGTTTATGACTGCCGTAATAAGTGGACTGATAACTGTAGTGCTGGATTTTATCAATGGTGTCGGGAGAGGGTCCAGCGGGCATGTAGAGCTTCTCATGCCTTTTAAAATGTTCTCAACCTCTTTCTGTGTGGTCGTTGCGAACCCAGAGAAGATGTTCTCTGGCTTCAAGGACATAGTTACAGGCAGAGGACATACTGCAGTAGGAAGTGATGACCGTATGGAGGCTACCTTGTTTGTGAAAAAGTCCATGTGTTTGTTGCACTGAGCATCACTGATGGTGTCACTGTGAGTGTATGTGGGGGGTTTGAGTAGGAAGTTTATTGTAGAAAATAGCTGTTTGGAGTTACCAGTGGTATTGGTGATTTTTTGTGAATAGAAATTAGATCTGGCTAGGGAAAGAGCTTTAGAGTAGGATTTTTGATGGTCGCGATACGCCTGCTTGTGCACT